>CM038145.1:272007944-272585061 GCA_021437245.1 Aegilops speltoides | reverse complement strand
ACTATCATCGTCCTTATGTTCATCATGCTTGCTAAGTCGTAGTCGACGCTATATAGGTCCGTCGGATCTTACATCAAGATCCGTGCAAAACTTTATTTTCAGATTTTTCATTTTTCTCTCTTATTTTTCAGTCCGGTGAGACATAGCCATGCCGTGAAACAGGGGTTCGGGTGCCATTAATGGAGACGTTGGGAGGAGGGTGAGCGATGGATAGAGGTCAAAGGGATCTCCTCCAGATGAGCACGCGCAGGGGTCTGATCACGCCCCTCCCGTACTCAAATAGCTACCTCGCATAGCACCTCCTAGCCAATAAAAAAATGGGGACGCGTGACGGCACGTAATTGGTAAGTAGAACGCCCACAGTTTTAATAATACTTCTGTTTCTGATTCGTAACGTGACAACACTTGTTCCAAAATGACTTTGTTGATTGTTAATTGTGAACCTTCGCAAATCGGATAGAAAAATTACCACTACATGTTGGTGCCATGTCATGACACCATGCCAAGTTTCATGATTTTCAGGCGAGTTTTGGATTTACGGGAATTTTAAAACCAAGTTTCTTGATGTTTCTGACCGAGGCAAGACGCCCAGATGTTTAAATTCCATTCCCACTTCTTCCATGGTACCTAGAAGTTCGCCCAAGTACACATAAATGATTTTCCAACTAATTTTTGCGCACTGGAGCATGCACTTGTACTTCAAATTTGAATTATGTGCATTAAATGCCTGAAAAATGAATTAATGTATAAAAAGGCCAAACGAACCCAGAATAATTCAAAAATTTAGCATGAAACTCCTATTTGGTCTAAGCTTCCTGTGTAAACAAATCAAGGCGGGAGAAGGCAGTGTATGTCGTTTCGCACACGGAGGTGACACGTTCCCTCTCGAAACCATGAGCCTTCTTGAGAGAAGCTCCGGTTTGCAAGAATATTATACCAAAACTTGTCCCAATTCGGCCAAAAAATTACCACAGTGACACCATGCCAAGTTTCATGATTTTCAGGTGTGTTTTGAATTTACAGGAATTAAAAAACCAAGTTTCCCAGTATTTCCAGCCGAGGCACGACGCCCAGATGTTTGAATCCATTCCCATTTCTTGCATGGGTCCTACAAATTCACCCAAAGACACACATGTGATTTTTCAACCAACTTTGGTGCACTAGAGCGCATGTAGTTCAAATCTGAATTATGCACATTAAATGCCCAGAAATTCAATTAATGTATAAAAAAGGCCAAAGGAACCCGGAATAATTTCAAAATTTAGCACGATACTTCTATTTGGTCTAATCTGCCCGTGTAAAAAATTAAGGCGGGAGAAGGCAGTGTATGTTGTATCGCACACGGAGGTGACACATTCCCTCTCGGAACCACTAGCCTTCTTGAGAGAAGCTCCGGTTTGCAAGAAGCTTATACCAAAGCTTGTCCCAATTCGGCCAGAAAATTACCACAGCATGTTGGTGCCATGTCATGACACCATGCCAAGTTTCATGATTTTCAGGCGTGTTTTGGGTTTACAGGAATTAAAAAAAATCAAGTTTCTCAATCTTTATAGCCGAGCCACGACGCCCAGGTGTTTGAATTTCATTCCCATTTCTTGCATGGGACCTAGAAATTCACCCAAGGACACACATGTGATTTTTCAACTAACTTTGCTGCACCGGAGCATGTGCTTGTAGTTCAAATTTGAATTATGCACATTAAATGCTCATAAATTCAATTAAGTATAAAAAAGCCAAACGAACCCGAAATAATTCCAAAATTTAGCACGATACTTCTATTTGGTCTAATCTGTCTGTGTAAAAAACTTAAGGCGGGAGAAGGCAATGTACGTATGTCATTTGACACACGGAGGTGACATGTTCCCTCTCGGAACCAGGAGCCTTCTTGAGAGAAGCTCTGGTTTGCAAGAAGATTATACCAAAACTTGTCCCAATTCGGCCAAAAAATTTACCGCAGCATGTTGGTGCCATGTCATGACACCATGCCAAGTTTCATGATTTTAAGGCGTGTTTTGGATTTACATGAATTAAAAAACCAAGTTTCTCAATCTTTCCGGCCGAGCCACGACGCCGAGATGTTTGATTTAATTCCCATTTCTTGCATGGGACCTAGAAATTCACCCAAGGACACACATGTGATTTTTCAACCAACTTTGGTGCTCAAGAGCATGTGCTTGTAGTTCAAATCTGAATTATACACATTAAATGACCAGAAATTCAATTAATTTATAAGAAAGTCCAAACGAACCTGGAATAATTCAAAACTTTAACATGACACTCATATAGTTCTATGTTGCCTTTGTAAAAAAATCAAGGAGGGGGGAGGCAGCGTATATCATTTCGCACACAATGGTGACACATCCCCCCCAGGAACCACGAGTCTTCTTGAGAGAAGCTCAGGTTAATTTGCAAGAAGCTTATACCAAAAACTTGTCCAATGCGTCCAATTTTTTTACCACAGCATGTTGGTGTCATTTGACACCATGCCAAGTTTCATGATTTTCAGGCGAGTTTTGAATTTCCAGGAATTTAAAAACCAACTTTCTCATTGTTCCTGGTCGAGCCACAACGCCCAGATGTTTGAATTTCATTCTCATTTCTTGCATGGGACCTATAAATTCACCCAAAGACACACATGATTTTTCAACAAACTTTGGTGCACTGGAGCATGTGCTTGTAATTCAAATTTTAATTATGCACATTAAATGCCTAGAAACTCAATTAATGCATAAAAATGCCAAATGAACCCGAAATAATTCCAAATTTAAACACGACACTCATGTAGTTGCGTGTTCACTGTACATAAATGTTCTAGCAATTCAAACACCATCCTTTCCCTCTGTAACACCATTTTGTCTTTCAAAACATAACGAAAAAAATCAGGTATACCACAAACAGTTTACTAGAAAGAATCTTGTGGGATGCGATATAAAATATCTTGGCGCACCGTCTTGTCTGGCTTACGCAAGCTTCGTCAACTATAGTCCACCACCCCGCTTGAACCGCACTTGCGCACCAGTTTCTCGCAGAACCGAGCGAAATTTTTCTCCCATCACGGAAATATATATCTACCCGCCCCCTCTCTCCCACCAAAAGCTATATTTCCACTAATCCTCCTTGCTTTACAAGTTCAAACCTTCACTTCTACTTACTGGCAGCTCAGCCTCCTCGCCGACGACCCTTCTTCTTGTAGCGCCGCCTCCTCACCGGCTACCCTTCTTCTTGCAGCACCGCCTCCTCACCGGCGACCCTTCTTCTTGCAGCGCTGCCTCCTCACTGGCGACCCTTCTTCTTGCTGTGTGGCCTCCTCGCCACTGACCCTTCTTCTTGCTGTGCGGCCTCGTTGATATGGTTAGGTAATCCACACCCCACCCACACCATCCCACTCATTTCCTGTCCCACATGCCCCGACCGACGGCGCGACACCTTCCGCCAAAATCACTGTCCTCCTCCACCGTCGAAACCGCCACGCGTTTGTCTACTTTAAAATACAGTTCATGTTGTTTTCTCGAGGCCACCGCCAGTGCCTTCTAGTGATTTGTCCTCTGTAATGTTAATATGCAATCTGATGTTCAGTTAACAGTTTGGTCCTCTGAAATGTAATGTTTAGTTAACAATTTGGTCATCTGAAATGTAATGTTGAGTTAACAGTTTGGTCCAATAATTGCTACATTTCGTGGTACTCTACACAAGCATTCTTTGTTTTGTTAACTGTCTTATCTTCAAGTACATGTTTCTGTTCTGTAATGTCGTGCTCAATTAACTATTTTGGTTCATTTGGCCTATTGCACATTTAACTATTTGATTCAGTTCTGCAATTTGATTTCATTTGTTGTGGGTACAATTTTGTATTGTTATGCATGTGAAATAAATCGAATTTGGCTGTACTCAATACGTATTCTACTTAGTATGGAAATTCTCAGTTAACCTAATTAAGATCTTCCTTATGTGTATTGCAGGGAAACAATGGGGGACACTGTGGTTTACCATCGAGGCTTGCTCATGCATGGTCCTTCCGCTAATAGCACATTATTGTGCAGTTGTAGGAATCATTCTAATATTTAGGTTAATTTCTTACAGTTTGGTCTTGCACATGTAGGTCCTGCTGTTAGAGGCTTAGACCCACAGTTCGAACCATTTTGCATATGGGGAAATGAGATGTCGATGAATATCAGTCAAGTCAAGAAACTCAGAAAGATTGTTAGGATGAAGAAACTTGCGACGAATAACAACAAGATCTTTGTTTACACAATGAAGAAGACATTGGTCAACTATAGGATGGTACTAACTCTTTTACATTTTTTTTACCCCTTGCGTCATTTCAAAATTTATAACAATGATTTATGCATATCTTTGTTTTCAGTACTTTTGAAAGTAGTTCACCGATGATTACCTCTGAAAACACCTGCATGGTCAAGAGGCGAGGAAGGTATTCATTCAAGACCCACGATACAATATTGAAGTCTTCCTGAAGAGGACGAGAGTTGGGCGGGCAATTATCCATAGCCACTGGCCTAAAGTTGCAAGGACATTCAACATCACTGAAGTCTCAATATTTGCATTCCGCTTGTGCAGTTTTCCAGATGAAATTCATCTGTCTATTTACCGTGTATGATGCTACTTTTCAAAGGTTTTCGATGTTGCATGTGAAATTTGGTGCTGTTGTGTAATGGCGTAACTGAGTGCCGAAGCTATCTGATGTAATTCGATTATGAAATCCTAGTTGCTATTATACAGACATGAAATATCTGGTGTGTTTTATAAGAAATATCAATTTGATTAGTACATGGATTATCAATAATAGGTTAATTACCCTGCTTATTGGGGTTTGCTATTGCAGACGGTTACTCAGACAACACCATGGGCGATGAACTCAAACAACCCACATAGTTTCTAGAAAGTAGGTGTGTTCGATGAACTAACAATCACACACGGCTTCCGACAGAAAACTGTTTAGGCCACCTTGCACAAACGTTTCCACACAAAAAACTGTGTGTGATATAAATAAGAACGAAAATGTTTTTCTGGGATTCACCGTGTGGGATGTACATGCAAACGAAAACAATTGGCTTTCGATGCCTGGCCAGATCGCACACGAGCTCATTTTGCCCCAGCCTGTGTGCCAGGAGGACCTATCCCGACGGTTTCTTAGTTGTGTGGGAAGGACCCCACTACTACGGAAAATCCTAGCAGTAGCGCGGGTTATTGGCCTATCAGTAGCGCAGGTAATCGCGCTACTGATACATCGCTACAACTAAAGGTTAGCAGTAGCGCTTGTTGGCACGCGCTACTACTATATCTACTTAGTAGTAGCGCGTGCTGCAACAGCCGCTACTGGTATTTACTAGTAGCGGTTCTCACTGCCCGCGTTACTACTATTATTTCGTATTTTATTTCTTTTTAATTTTAGGTCGTATTCATACTCCTTTATACAAATTTTCATATAGTAGCAATTTAGAGATTGTTTTTACATTATAATGAGTTATTAAATCACTAGGTGAAAGAACCGCAGATTAGTTTCAAATGGATGGATCCTAAGTGATCAAGTCATGGATTATCATGATAATCCATGACTTGATCACTTAGGATCCATCCACTTAAAATTAATCCACAGTTCTTTCACCCAATGATATAATAACATACTACTCATCATCATCATCATCATCATCATCATCATCATATTAATATTAAACTCTTGCATCATATCATCACCAACAACACTAGCTAATAATCATCATAGTTATTACCACCAACACTATTTAATCATCATAGTCATAGCTAATCACCACCAACACTAGCTAATAATAATCATCATAGTCATCACCACCAACACTCATTCTAGCTAGCTAATCACTCCTGCTGCTCTCTCTCAGGTAAAATAGCATAGAACATGTGCAGCGCTCCTGATTCATCATATTGAAGCATGCAGATGAACCTGTCTCCTAATTGTGGGATGCGCTTCTGATTGCTGCCCCCTAGTACTTCTCTGCGATCCTTCACAATTTTGTTCCAGTCTTTGACTATTAAGACTTGCTCGCTTCTAGAAATCATGAATGCACTCATGTCCAATGTAGGATGTCTTGGCCGTATGCTAAACATGGACATGCGACCTTTAGCCTCGATCCACTGAGGCACAGCTATCATTGGGAGTCCCTGTTGAAGAACATCGTAGTAACATACTTAGCAATGAAGTTTAGCTTAAAAATAATGTATGCAAAAGATGCACTAAGGACAAATAGTAAAAATCTTATCATCTTTCTTAAATAGATGTGACCGTAGTTTAGTACAAACACTATTGGTCGCACGTTTTGAGTACTAAGATTTTCAAGTTTAGGAAAATAATTTGTCTTGACAGTATGAAGATCCTCAAGCCATGAAAAATAATGACTTATCTCCTCGCAGTTTAGTTCAGCCCCGGGACAATAGTAGGTCATGTCTACCAAGCGGCGGACATGTTTGCTTGAATGGAAATAAGCTGTCAATAGAAATTAGTTGTCAACTATTTTTGAATAAACAATATCCAAGACATAAATATGATTGAGAGACTCACATAATGGTAGAACTGGAGGCGACTGCACATCGACCCAGCTGTCGAGATTATCTTCAATATCATCTTCCGGACGAATATCAAAGGTGATAAGCTATCAGGCTCAAATGCATAAGCCTTTCATAGTGCTCTCCATTGTTTGCATTCAAAATGGGTGTAGGTGTGTGAATTGTATAATTTTGCGGCAAAACTATAACCATGCTCAGTCCTCAAGTTAACTCTTTTTACCTCCATAGTTTCCATAGTACTGAAACCAACCTTATCCAAGACATACATTCTTGCATGGTAGGGGATACACTAGTAGAATAGTAAAAAATTAAAATTATAAGTTGAAGCAAAATAAGCAGAGTTCATGCTTAATTACAAAAAAAGACTTGTCATTGTGACTTACTATATCCACTTCGAAGGTCGCATCCAGCTTGATGCTGAAGTGCCTACCACCAACTAGGTGAGGCCTGTCGCACATGCCGCGCCCGTCTTTGCAGTATTCACACATACCGAATTCCTTTTCGTCGTCAGACATTTCCTATGTTCATAGTTAAAACATTAATTAAAAATCGACCGAAGGCAACTACCAAGAAACTCAACAGATAGATCACTATTACTCAATATGCAACGGGTTGACTTTAGGTCTGTCGAGTCTTCCTTTCTAAACTCTCATCTCACGTATATGGTGGGCACTCCCTCTCTGATATTGCGACCGTTGGTGATGGTCGCTACTCTTCCTTTCCCTAGTGCATTACAAATATCTAGCACAAGGAAAAGAATGAGAAGCGACCCCCACGACAACAGTCGGCATTCTTCTTCTCTCATATATGGTGGACACTCCCTCACCGTTTTTGACCGTCGATGATGGTCGCTACTCCTTCTTCCCCTAGTGCGTAACAAAGGTCTAGCACAAAGAGAAGAAGGAGAAGCGACCCCCACGACAACAGTCGGCATTCTTCTTCTAGCACAAGTATGGAACCCTGACAGACTTAAAGTCAACTCAAAATGTCGTTTAATTCTCTTTCTAGCAAATCCGGGGCACTTGATATTGCCTACATATTCTAGCACAAGTCATGCTTAAATTCATGGAAAAATCCGGCATGACCTTTGCTAAAGTAGGACATATCGAGAGCATGAAATTTGCCGGAATGGAAATGAATCAACACTCCAGCAAAACATAGGTCACTCGGATTTTCCCTGCGATACAAAGATGTTCATACACATACAACGATGCTTAAATTGCAATTCCATCCGGATCAATTATCATAAGCATTCGCACATGAGCTCACTGACTCAATACCATAGTTCTACTCTATTCAACACACCAAGGAGTAGAGAAGGAGGAGATGGACTTTTAGCTCACCGACTCGGGTGTAGAGGAAGTAGCTAGAGGTAGCCCCGATGACGATCACTCCAAGGAGACACGACTCTACAAAGCCTGCATATTCCACCGAGTGAAAATTTTAAATCATCAAATCTCATATAGCATTGTTTGATGACAAAGTGATAATGACATAAAAAGAATTAAATTTCCAATACATTACTATATTGAATACAAAATTACAAAAAAATTCTATACCTATTCACTAGTTTTCTATCCAACTATTTTATATTCAAAAAAACTATTCCCTAGTTTTCTATTACTAAAATTTCTAGTTCTAGCCCTAACAAACTATGTCTAAAACATCCTAGTTCTAGCCCTAACATTTACTAAAAATACCTTAGTGAAACCCTAAATTATCTTATATATAAACCTAACATAACTAAATTAAGCACTTACTAAATAATCTACTTCTATTAAGTACTTACTAAATATCACTTACTAAATAAACTAAATTAAGCACTTACTAAAAACGGTAAATAAACTACATTATCAGTGAGGAGAGATGGAGGGAGGAGGAGGAGGGAGGAGAGAGGAGAGAGGAGGAAGGAGGAGGAAGGAGGAGGGGAGGAGGGTGGTGTGAGGAGGAGGAGGAGGAGGAGGAGGAGGAGGGTCACAGACGGAGGAGGGAGGAGGACGCGAATGGAGGAGGGAGGAGAACGTGGCCGGAGGGAGGAGGGCGCGACAGGAGGAGGGGCGCCGCATACTGAGGAGGGAGAAGCGAGGGCTGCGGCGGCAATGCGTGGTGGACGACGTCGGCGGCGTCGGACGATGTGCGTGGGAGAGTGAGAGTGGGAGTGGAGAGGGGGAGAGTGAGGGATGGTTGGGGGAAGAAGATAGGATGGGTTTAGCAGTAGCGCGTGTTAGGGGAAAGCGCTACTGCTATACTTCTTAGCAGTGGCGCGTTTCAGGCGTACGCGCTACTACTACACTTTGCCTGGCGGCAACGGTTTCGTCCTTGCCGCACTACTGCTATATCTTTAGCAGTAGCGCCTTATGTGCATACGCGCTGCTGCTAAGTACCAACAACGCCTCTTTTTAACCCCCACTACTGCTTAGGTCCTGTGTATAAGGTTTTCCCTAGTAGTGCCCCCTATCGCCCACACTCACTTGGCGACGGTCCAAACGCCGTCTTGAAAAGGTGTTAAAAACCGTTCGTATAGCAGGTCTCTGCGTCAGTGTCTGTAATCTGCGTTGTACTTGTTGTAGTTCTTCTGTATGTTAGTCTGGGTTTAAACAGTAGTATTCAGTCATTTGTTTTAGGACCTAGCCGCCTGTTAATGCTGTGGTGGCTGAGTGGTGTGCATGAGTGGTTGGCAGTGTGGTTCGTGCTTTGTTGTGCTGCTTCCATACATGGACTGTGGCATCCTTGTATGTATACATACGCTAGAACAAGATATCGCACTCAATGCACATCCATGCATCAAACTTTGGCCTGATCAGATAAACATCCACCTTGGTATGGGCTCTTGAAACTGTTGCTCTGAATCAACTCATATCGCTGCACCACTGAGCCACATACCAACGTGCCCACCCATCAACATATTACTCCATAAAGCACAACGTATTGACCAAGTCGGAACCGTGGACCAAACCTCAAATTGATTAAGAGAGCTTCCACCCTTATGGAGCTCGGTGAACACACAATTTTAAAAGTATTCATAACTTGTAACTTTAAATGATTAATTTAGCTTTTGATTAAAAGGAAACAAGTTACTCTAATCTGAAATGTCTAGGAAGGCACTGAGCTAGCTTGTCAAGGCAGTGTGAAGCTCCAAGTTGTCTCTCCTTCACATGTTTTCATAAAATTGATTTCCATTTATAATGTAGTGCCAAATTCATCAAGGGAGTGATGACCGCTGGATATCTGATAATGCTACCTTTTCTTAGAGAAACCCGACAAACTGCTAATTGCTTCTTTGTCCCTACTATGGGCCTACTTGGACACCCAAATTCAATAATTGTATTCAATAATTGTGGCCTACTTGTTTGACGTGAGCAAATAATTAAGCGGACACTTTCATCTAAAAAAAACTACCCATTTCGGCGTGCGAAGACTATATCTCGCTTATAGCGAGTTAGCATCCGTCTGGCCTGAACGCCCCCTCCCCCGTGTAGCTACTAGGCCAGACTATTTTTCATTCACTTGGAGTCATTTCGTTCGATTCGGTCGTTGTATTGGTTTTGGCTCATGTTTTTTGTTGTTTTTTCTGGGGGGTTAATATATTTTTTTTCTCTTCTCTTTTGTTTCCGTTGTATCTTCACTTCTTTTCTCCGGTGGTCAATTTTCTTAGTTTTTCACCGCTTTTGTTCATTTCTTTCTCGGTTTTCACCAGTTTCCTTCTTTTCTTTGGGTTTTCAGTAGTTGACTTTGTTTCTTTTCCATGTTTCACTATTTTTTTTATTTTTTCTTTTTCTTTGGTTTTCTGTTTTGTTTCTTTTGTCGGTTTTCATTGGTGTTTTTTTACACATGTCTATTTTCAGTACACAAATAGACATTTATAGTGTACACATGAAACATTTTTTTGATACACGTAAAAAATCACTCAAATACACGGTGTACATTTTTCTTTTAATATATAGTTTTGAACACTTTTTCAAATAGAAGGTAAAAAAATTCAAGTACACATTTAACATTTTGTTACTGACAATAAACATTTATTTCAATTATGCAAACAATTTTTAACATTGTATAAACGATTTCTACAATTTCAAGGATTTTTTTGGAAACACCTGAATATTTAATTTAAAATGTCATACACATTTTGGTTACATTGTATAAGTATGTTTATGTAAACGTTGAACATTTCACAAATACAAGATTAACATTTTATTGAAACATATATTTTCATGTCAAATTTTCTTTCATACACATCCTACATTTTACGATACACCAGGAACATTTCTACATGCACGTTTAACATTTTAAAATACCTGATAAATTTTTTGAAAACTTATATTTTTGTGAAGTCCACTTTTTCCATACACATTGAACATATTTTAATACATCAAGACCGTTTTTATATACACATTTAACATTTTTAAATACATGATTATCATTTTTGAAGACGTATATCTTTTGATTTCTATTTTTCTCCATACACACTGTACATTTTCTGTATACGTCAGGAATTTTCTTTATATACAAGTTGAACATTTTCAAATGCTTGTTCAACATTTTTTCATATATATGCTTTTATGTTTACTTTTTTTTCGTACACATTATACAATTTTACTATGCATTAGAATTATTTTTCTGTACACATTCAACATTTTACAAACGCCATATTAAAGTTTTAAAAATTTACATTTATTATATAACAAATATATTTTGACTACTTTAAAATAAAAGCAAACGTAAGAAAACAAAAAAGTGATGAAAAAAGGACGAAAAAGGAGCGCTGAAGGCCTGTGGTCCACATTGAGCTGGCCCATTCTGGCGGCTACTTGAGCTGGCCCATTCTTGCGCGTATTCCCCGCGTGACGAGGTGCAAGCAGCAGATCCTATTTGACGCTCGGTCACGAGGCTGGTTCTTCCCTTTTACGTTTTTTTTTCTGGTTTTTTTTCTGTTTCTGTTTTTATTTCTTATCTTTTCTTTTATTTTCTTCTTTTTCTTTCCTTTTCCTTTCTTCCGTGTATTATACAAAGTTCGTTGCATGTTTATATTTGAAAATATTCTTCGTATAGTTAAGGAACTGTTCAAACTATATTGACACAATGTTCAACATATTTTAAAACAAGTTCGTTGTGTATTTCGAAATTGTTCAGCATATATAGAAAACATATTCATTTCATATCTAAATATTGTTCAATGTATATCTCAAAAATGTTCAATGTGTATTTAAATATTCTAAAGTGTGTATTTAAGAAAAAATTAGCCTATAGTTCCAGTTTTTTCCTCTTACATAAACATTTCCTTAAATTTCCGGATTATTTCTTAAAAAATCACATTTTCAAGTTTTTTTACTATTGAAAAAACCGTTCACGATTAAAAGTTTGATCGAACTCAAAGTTTTTTCACAAGTTTTCAAATATTATTTAAGTTATTTGTGAACTTTCATGAAAAAATTACATGAATTATTCAGAAATTTTCAAAAAAAGTCGGTTATACCGCTGTAATTGGTTCTTATAGCCTGATGCTGCGAATGAAGAAGTAGAAATCGTCAGATCTTCGGGTTAAGATCACGTGATAACGATTGGGACATCGTGAGTTCAATCTCTCACTCACGCAGTACTTTGTGGCGATTTTTTTGCGCGCCCCTAGTTCTTAGCTCCCAATGGGCCAGCCCATTCATGACTGCCTTCAGCGGACGCTCGATCTCTCGATTGCGCAGTACTTCCGAGAGCAACTAATCAACGAGTACTACTTGGGAAGCCCCCGCAAGGGTCACTGGATTTCTTTTCTGTACGTGTTTTTGGCTGCTATATGTTTTTTCTTTTTTTTCGTCCTTTCGGGTTTTCCTCGGTTTGGTAGAAAAAATAGAAAAAAATTACGCGAAAAATGCATTTTTTTTCTTTCCGTGAGAGGTATAGATTACTTCTCGTGGAGGCACAGTCACGCTTCTCAAAAAAAGGGAAAAATAAGTTTTTTTTTGCTTCCGCGAGAGGAACAGATTTACTTCTCGTAGATGAACGGATTTGCCTCCTGGAGAGGCACAACTATGCCTCTCGGAATAGGGGAAAACATGTTACTTTTCCTCCCATAAGAGCTACAAAGTGCCTATTGGAAAAGGAAAAAAATATGTTTTTTCTTTCGCGTAAGGCATATATTTGTTTCTCGTGGAGGTACAAATGTTCCTCTTCGAAAACGGAAAAAAATCGTGCTCCTGATTCAGTTTTTTCATCTGATTTTTTTCATGAAAAACAAAGTTCTTGAGACCAATCAACATGTGTTCTAGTTTGATGAACTCGACGCGCGGAATCCAATGGTGAAAATGATTTGAAATTTGGATATGCGGTTTAAAAGATAAACTGTTTTGAATAAACGAATCTATGAAAAAAGAGAAACTCCCATGTTGCGATATGTGGCGCACAGCGCACATGCAATGCACCATGTGTCACAACCTGAGAAGATGGGGGTGACCTTTACAAAGAGCGCTTCTCAATTGGTGATTTCGAGTACATTCTATGTTTTTTTTTTGCGCGCCTCGTGTTCTTAGCTCCAAATGGGCTCGCCCATTCGCGGCTACCTTCATCAAACACTCAACAATTTGCCGTCGGCGAGCAGCACATAGGACCCCCACCCCCCACCCACGTCCCCGTACGTGCATGTCGGCCAGCCCAAGTGCGGTGCAGGGCACCTTGCTATTTTTGGTTTTCACTTTACTGTTAACTTTGAGAAAAAAAAATCACGAATTTGAAATTCAGAAAAACTATGGATTTCAAAGAAATTTGCAAACTCAATAAATGTTCATGAATTAATAAATGTCGGTCAAACATTTTTTGTGAATTTTCAAATTGTTCATGAACTCACAAAATGTTCCTTAATTTGATAATTGTTTCTGAATTCGCGAAATGTTCATGATTTCAAAAATTATTAGATTTTTCAATGTTCCCTAATTAAAATGTTCACGACTTAAAAAATATTTGTGATTTTAGAAAATGTTCACAATTTAAAAAATGTTTATGAATTCTACCAATGTTTGTGAAATACAAAATAAATCACGAATTCGTGAAATATCTGTGATTTCAAGAATTATTCATGAATTCAAAAAATTTAATGAGTTTGGAAAACTCTTCTTGAATTTGAAAAAAGTTCATGTATTTTAAAACATTCTTCAAGTATATTTAAAATTGTTCATGAACTGCAAAATTATGAGTGAAGTTGAAAAATGTACATGATTTACCAAAAGAAATTCACAAATTTGGAAAAACATTCATGACTTTGGAAATCTTCACGTGTTTGAAAAAGGTTCACATATTTGAAACGAAAGGAAAACAAAAACATAAAGAAAAAGAAAACAAAAGATAAAAGAAAGGAACCTGATTTAAAACCTTCCCAAAACCTTTGGGGAAAAAACCAGAATGGCAAGCCCATGCAACGGAAGAGGCGCACGGTAGGCTGTGCTTTTGAGGGTTCGCCCCTTCCGGGGGGAACCCAGCTGGGACTTTTGGTGGGTTGGGAGCGCATCAATTGGTGCGCCCAGCCATTACCACATATTACACATGGGACGCACCCCTCAGGAGCTTGTTGTTTTCTTTTCTGAACGCATTTTTGGCATTGTTGGGGAAATCGTTAATTGGTAGCTCGGTGGGCTAGCGAGTAGGAGATTAATAGGCTAATCGACAAACTAATTGGCTTGTTAATCAATTAATTAGATTATTAATCAGTTTATCGGTTACTCGGTGACCATGTGAGTAGGGATTAATCGGCAAGTTAACTGGTTAATGAGTTGATGTGTATGATATGAAATTTCAATTTGATTACTAAATGGATTATCAATAATATGCCAATTAGCTTGCTTATTGGGTTTTTCTATCGCAAAAGGTTTCTCAGACAATACCGCGGGCGGTGAACTCAAGCAACCCACACAGTTTCTAGAAAGTAGGCGTGTTGGAGCAATGAACAATCATACACCACTTCCGCCCGACAAATGCTTGCACTAGGCCACCTTGCACAAATGTTTCCACATAAACATTATGTGTGATGTATATACGAACGGAAACGTTTGTCTAGGATTCACTGTGTGGGATGTACATACGAACGGAAATGATTGGGCCTGTATAATTGTCTGCGATGGCTCGCCCAATCGCACACGAGCTCTTTTTGCCCCGCGTGTGTGACCGGAGGACCTATCACCGGCGGTTTTAGGGTCGTGCGGGTAGGGCCTCCTATGGCACACACAGGCAAGGCGACGGTTTAAAACTCTGTCATGGAAAGTGGGTAAAAACCATTTGAATAGAAGGCTTCTACACCACTGTATACTACATGTGAGCGGAATAGGGTTTTGGGGGCGTCTTTTAGTCGATTTGATTTTAGGTGCCTTCATGGAAGATGCCTGGGATGACGTCTGGAGGCAACAGCACGTGGTGCATCCGCTGATACGAGCGCCCACGGTTGTCTCGGGCTTCGTATTCTCCTCTAAACTTACTTGTATGCCTTCGGTTGATCGGGATGGATCACCTCGCTTATTATCTTTCTTTTATAGCATGGTTTTGCACCTAAAATGATTCATTCTTGCAATTAACAAAATAAAGAAAGAGATTTTGCATTTTCTGCATTCATTAGTCATTAGCAATCAAATCGAAATGATTATCTTAGAAAAATATGTTATTATCCGGTTTAAACACGAGTAAACATGAGTGCCAAACTACACTTACCAACTTCCTCAAGCTTAAACCTTGATCGTTCTCGATCAAGAACAGGGCCATTGATAGGCCTCTCCGAGTTGTGCCCTCACACAGGGGCCCAAGTTGGGCCGAATTTCTTGCATAGGTCTATTTATGGTGCAGCGTGGTCCTGTTTTGGGGCCTTGTTGACCTGGTCGGCTGGAGCTTTCCATTTGGGCCGCGTGTGCCTTGTCGGCTCGAGCCTTTTATCTCCCGGTTTTGTTGGGGAACGTAGCAGAAATTCAAAATTTTCATACGAGTCACCAAGATCTATCCATGGAGAGACTAGCAACGAGGGGAAGGAGAGTACATCTACATACCCTTGTAGATCGCTAAGCGGAAGCGTTCAAGAGAACGGGGTTGAAGGAGTCGTACTCGTCGTGATCCAAATCACCGGAGATCCTAGTGCCGAACGGACGGCACCTCCGCGCTCAACACACGCACAGGCCGGTGGCGCCTCCCATGCCTTGATCCAGCAAGGAGAGAGGAGAGGTTGAGGAAGACTCCATCCAGCGAAGAAAGACGACGGCGTGGAGGTGGTGTAGGAGCGTGGCAATCTGCGCAGGCTTCGCCAAGCACCGCGGAGAGGAGGAGGACTTGGGAGAGGGGAGGCTGCGCGAAACTTCGTGTGAAGCTCCCATGCGCCTCCCCACTTTATATAGGGGTGGAGGGCTGGTTTCTTGCCCTCCAAGTCCATTGGGGCGTTGGCCAAGGTGGGAGGAAAGAAATCCCATCATTTCCTTCCCCATCGATTGTTATCCCCTTTTTAGGGATCTTGATCTTATCCTTCGGGATATGATCTTATTCCTTCTAAGGGGGATCTTGGTGCGCTGACCAGGGGTGTGGGGCCTTTCCCCACTACCCACGCTCATGTGGGTCCTCCCATGTAGGTGGGCCCCACTCCGAACCTTCTAGAACCTTCCCGGTACAATACCAAAAATCCGAACATTTTCCGTGGCAAAATAGGACTTCCCATATATAAATCTTTACCTCCGGACCATTCCGAACTCCTCTTGACGTCCGGATCTCATCCGGACTCAACAACATTCGGTAACCACATACTAACTTCCTTTATAACCCTAGCGCCATCGAACCTTATGTGTAGACCCTACGGGTTCGGGAGACATGTAGACATGACCGAGACGTTCTCCGGTCAATAACCAACAGCGGGATCTGATACCCATGTTGGCTCCCACATGTTCCACGATGATCTCATCGGATGAACCACGATGTCAAGGACTCATCGATCCTCAGATACAATTCCCTTTGTCTAGCGGTATTATACTTGCCCGAGATTCGATCGCCGGTATACCGATACCTTGTTCAATCTCGCACGCAAGTCTCTTTACTCGCTCCGTAACACATCATCCCGTGATCAACCCCTTGGTCACATTGTGCACATTATGATGATGTCCTACCGAGTGGGCCCAGAGATACCTCTCCGCTTACACGGAGTGACAAATCCCAGCCTCGATCCGTGTCAACCCAATGACACTTTCGAGATACCAGAGTGCACCTTTATAGTCACCCGCTTACGCCAGACGTTTGATACACCCAAAGCACTCCTACGGTATCCGGAGTTACACGATCTCATGGTCTAACGAAGAGATACTTGACATTGGAAAAGCTCTAGCAAACTAACTACACGATCTTTGTGCTATGCTTTGATTGGGTCTTGTCCATCACATCATTCTCCTAATGATGTGATCCCGTTATCAATGACATCCAATGTCCATAGCCAGAAACCATGACTATCTGTTGATCACAACGAGCTAGTAACCTAGAGGCTCACTAGGGACATATTGTGGTCTATGTATTCACACGTGTATTACGATTTCCGGATAATACAGTTATAGCATGAATAAAAGACAATTATCATGAACAAGGAAATATAATAATACTTTTATTATTGCCTCTAGGGCATATTTCCAACAGTCTCCCACTTGCACTAGAGTCAGCAATCTAGTTCACATCGCCATGTGATTAACACTCACAGGTCACATCACCATGTGACCAACATCCAAAGAGTTTACTAGTGTCATTAAACTAGTTCACATCATCATGTGATTAAGACTCAATGAGTTCTGGGGTTTTGATCATGTTTTGCTTGTGAGAGAGGTTTTAGTGAATGGGTCTGCAACATTCAGATCCGTATGTACTTCGCAAATCTCTAGGTCATATTGTAAACGCTGCTTCCACGCTCCACTTGGAGCTATTCCAAATGGTTGCTCCACTATACGTATCCGGTTTGCTACTCAGAGTCATTCGGATAGGTGTTAAAGCTTGCATCAACGTAACCCTTTACGCCAAACTCTTTATCACTTCCATAATCGAGAAACATGTCCTTATTTACTCCAAGGACAATTTTGACCGCTGTCCAATGATCCATTCCTGGATCATTCTTGTACCCCTTGACTGACTCATGGCAAGGCACACTTCCGGTGCGGTACACAACATAGCATACTATAGAGCCTACGTCTGAAGTATAGGAGACGACCTTCGTCCTTTCTCTCTATTCTGCCGTGGTTGAGCTTTTAAGTCTTAACTTCATACCTTACATCTCAGGCAAGAACTCCTTCTTTGACTGATCCATCTTGAACACCTTCAAGATCATGTCAAGGTATATGCTCATTTGAAAGTACCATTTAGCGTTTTTGATCTATCCTCATAGATCTTGATGCTCAATGTTCAAGCAGCTTATTCCAGGTTTTCTATTGAAAAACACCTTTCAAATAACCCTATATGCTTTCCAGAAATTCTACATTATTTCTGATCAACAATATGTCAACAACATATACTCATCAGAAATTCTATAATGCTCCCACTCACTTCTTTGGAAATACAAGTTTCTCATAAACTTTGTATACATCCAAAATCTTTGATCATCTCATCAAAGCGTACATTCCAACTCCGAGATGCTTGCTCCAGTCCTTAGAAGGATCGCTGGAGCTAGCATACCTTTTAGCATCCTTAGGATCGACAAAACCTTTCTGATTGTATCACATACAACCTTTCCTTACGAAGACTGGTAAGGAAACTCGTTTTGACATCCATCTGCCAGATTTCATAAATGCAGCTAATGCTAACATGATTCCGACGGACTTTAAGCATCGCTACGGATGAGAAGATCTCATCGTAGTCAACTCCTTGAACTTGTGAAAAACTCTTCGCCACAAGTCGAGCTTTATAGACGGTGACATTACCGTCCATGTCCATCTTCTTAAAGATCCATTTATCTCAATGGCTTGCCGATCATTAGGCAAGTCCACCAAAGTTCATGCTTTGTTATGATACATGGATCCTATCTCGGATTTCATGGCTTCTAACCATTTGTCGGAATTTGGGCCCACCATTGCTTCTCCATAGCTCGTAGGTTCATTGTTGTCTAGCAACATGACCTTCAAGACAAGATTACTGTACCACTCTGAAGAAGTACACATCCTTGTCACCCTACGAGGTACGGTAGTGACTTGATCCGAAGTTTCATGATCACTATCATAAGCTTCTACTTCAATTGGTGTAGGTGCCACAGGAACAACTTCCTGTGCCCTGCTACACACTAGTTGTAGTGATGGTTCAATAACCATATCAAGTCTCCACCATCCTCCCACTCAACTTTTTGAGACAAACTTTTCCTCGAGAAAGGACCCGATTCAAGAAACAATCCCTATTGCTTTCGGATATGAATTAGGAGGTATACCCAACTGTTTTGGGTGTCCTATGAAGATGCATTTTATCCGCTTTGGGTTCGAGCTTATCAACCTGAAACTTTTTCACATAAGCGTCGCAGCCCCAAACCTTTAAGAAATGACAGCTTAGGTTTCTCTAAACCATAGTTCATACGGTGTCATCCCAACGGAATTACGTGGTGCCCTATTTAAAGTGAATGTGGTTGTCCCTAATGCCTAACCCATAAACGATAGTGGTAATTCGATAAGAGACATTATGGTACGCACCATATCCAATAGGGTGTAACTATGATGTTCGGACACACCATCAAACTATGGTGTTCCAGGCGGTATTAATTGTGAAACAATTTCCACAATGTCTTAATTGCGTGCAAAGCTCAGAACTCAGATACTCATCTCTATGATCATATCATAGACATTTCATCCTCTTGTCACGATGATCTTCAACTTCACTCTGAAATTACTTGAACCATTTAATAATTCAGACTTGTGTTTCATCAAGTAAATATACTCTACATCTACTCGAATCATCTCGTGAAATAAGAACATAACGATATTCATCAGATGCCTCAAAGACTCATTGGACTGCACACATCAAAATGTGTTACTTCCAACAAGTTTCTATCTTGTTCCATTTTACCAAAAACGAGGCTTTTTAGTCATCTTGCCCATGTGGTATGATTTGCATATCTCAAGTGATTCAAAATCAAGTGAGTCCAAACGATCCATCTGCATGGAGTTTCTTCATGCGTATACACCAATAGACATGGTTTGCATGTCTCAAACTTTTCAAAACGAGTGAGTCCAAAGATCCATCAACATGGAGCTTCTTCATGCTTTTACACCAATATGACTTACATGGCGATTGCCACAAGTAAGTGGTACTATCATTACTATCTTATATCTTTTTGGCATGAAAATGTGTATCACTACGATCGAGATTCAATAAACCATTCCTTTAGGTGCAAGACCATTGAAGGTATTATTAAAATAAATAGAGTAACCATTATTCTCCTTAAATGAATAACCGTATTGCGATAGACATAATCCAATCATGTCTATGCTCAACGCAAACACCAAATCTCGATGGTAGAGGGAGCATGCGATGTTTGATCATATCAAACTTGGAAACACTTCCAACACATATCGTCAGCTCACCTTTAGCTAGTCTCCGTTTATTCCGTAGCTCTTTTATTTCGAGTTACTAACACTTAGTAACCGAACCAGTATCTAATACCCTGGTGCTACTAGGAGTACTAGTAAAGTACACATGAACATAATGTATATCCAATATACTTCTATCGACCTTGCCAACCTTCTTATCTACCAAGTATCTAGGGTAATTCTGCTCCAGTGGTTGTTCCCCTTATTACGTAAGCACTTAGTCTCGGTTTGGGTTCAACCTTGGGTTTCTTCACTAGAGCAAAGATCGATTTGCCGCTTCATGAAGTATCCCTTCTTGCCCTTACCCTTCTTGAAACTAGTGGTTTCACCAACCATCAACAATTGATGCTCCTTCTTGATTTATACTTTCGCGGTGTCAAACATCGCGAATACCTCAAGGATCATCATATCTATCCCTGATATGTTATAGTTCATCACGAAGCTCTAGCAGCTTGGTGGCAATGACTTTGGAGCAACATCACTATCTCATCTGGAAGATCAACTCCCACTCGATTCAAGTGATTGTTGCACTCAGACAATCTAAGCACAAGCTCAACGATTGAGCTTTTCTCCCTTAGTTTGAAGGCTAAGAAAATCGTCGGAGATCTCATACCTCTTGACGTGGGCACGAGCCTGAAATCTCAATTTCAGCCCTCGAAACATCTCATATGTTCCGCGATGTTTCAAAAACGTCTTTGGTGCCTCAACTCTAAACCGCTTAACTCGAACTATCACGTAGTTATCAAACGTGTATGTCCGATGTTCGCAACATCCACAAACGACGCTTGGGGTTCAAAGACACCGAGCGGTGCATTAAGGACATAAGCTTTCTCGTCCGCATAATCGCTATTGTCAACTTTCAACTATATTTTCTCTAGGAACATATCTAAACAAAGGAACTAAAGCGCGAGCTTATGACATAATTTGCAAAGATCTTTTGACTATGTTCAGGATAATTAAGTTCATCTTATGAACTCCCACTCAGATAGACATCCCTCTAGTCATCTAAGTGATTACATGATCCGAGTCAATTAGGTCGTGTCCGATCATCACGTGAGACGGACTAGTCATCATCGGTGAACATCTTCATGTTGATCGTATCCTCCATACGACTCATGCTCGACCTTTCGGTCTCTGTGTTCCGAGGCCATGTCTGTACATGCTAGGCTCGTCAAGTTAACCCTAAGTGTTTCGCGTGTGTAAATCTGTCTTACATCCGTTGTATGTGAACGTAAGAATCCATCACACCCGATCATCACGTGGTTCTTAGAAGCGACGAACTTTAGCAACGGTGCACAGTTAGGGGAGAACACTTCTTGAAATTTTTGTAAGGGATCATCTTATTTACTACCGTCGTTCTAAGTAAACAAGATGCATAAACATGATAAACATCACATGCAATCAAATAGTGACATGATATGGCCAATATCATTTTGCTCCTTTGATCTCCATCTTGGGCTCCATGATCATCATCGTCACCGCATGACACCATGATCTCCATCATCATGATCTCCATCATCGTGTCTCCATGAAGTTGTCTCGCCAACTTATTACTTCTACTACTATGGCTACCGGTTAGCAATAAAGTAAAGTAATTACATGGCGTTGTTTCAATGACACGCAGGTCATACAATAAATAAAGACAACTCCTATGGCTCCTGCCGGTTGTCATACTCATCGACATGCAAGTCGTGATTCCTATTACAAGGACATGATCAATCTCATACATCACATATCATTCATCACATTCTTCTTGGCCATATCACATCACATAGCATATCCTGCAAAAACAAGTTAGACGTCCTCTAATTGTTGTTGCATGTTTTACGTGGCTGCTATGGGTTTCTAGCAAGAACGTTTCTTACCTACGCAAAACCACAACGTGATATGTCAATTGCTATTTACCCTTCATAAGGACCCTTTTCATTGAATCCGTTCCGACTAAAGTGGGAGAGACTGGCACCCGCTAGCCACCTTATGCACCAAGTGCATGTCAATCGGTGGAACTCGTCTCACGAAGAGCGTGTAAGGTCGGACCGGGCCGCTTCATCCCACAATACCGTCGAAAAAAGATTGGACTAGTAACGGTAAGCATATTGAACAAAATCAACGCCCACAACTACTTTGTGTTCCACTCGTGCAAAGAATCTACGCAATAGACCTAGCTCATGATGCCACTGTTGGGGAACGTAGCAGAAATTCAAAATTTTCCTACGAGTCACCAAGATCTATCCATGGAGAGACTAGAAACGAGGGGAAGGAGAGTGCATCTACATACCCTTGTAGATCGCTAAGCGGAAGCGTTCAAGAGAACGGGGTTGAAGGAGTCGTACTCGTTGTGATCCAAATCACCGGAGATCCTAGTGCCGAACGGACGGCACCTCCGCATTCAACACACGTACAACCCGGTGACGTCTCCCATGCCTTGATCCAGCAAGGAGAGAGGGAGAGGTTGAGGAAGACTCCATCCAGCAGCAGCACGACGGCATGGTGGTGGTGGAGGAGCGTGGCAATCTGCGAGCTTCGCCAAGCACCGCGGGAGAGGAGGAGGACTTGGGAGAGGGAGGCTGCGCCCGTAACTCGTGTGAAGCTCCCATGCGCCTCCCACTTTATATAGGGGTGGAGGGCTGGTTTCTTGCCCTCCAAGTCCATTGGGGCGTTGGCCAAGGTGGGAGGAAAGAAATCCCATCATTTCCTTCCCCACCGATTGTTATCCCCTTTTAGGGATCTTGATCTTACCCCTTGGGATATGATCTTATTCCTTCCGAGGGGGATCTTGGTGCGCTTGACCAGGGGTGTGGGGCCTTTCCCCACTACCCACGTTCATGTGGGTCCCCCATGTAGGTGGGCCCCACCTGTAACCTTCTAGAACCTTCCGGTACAATACCGAAAAATCCGAACATTTTCCGGTGGCCAAAATAGGACTTCCCATATATAAATCTTTACCTCCGGACCATTCCGAACTCCTCGTGACGTCCGGGATCTCATCCGGACTCAACAACATTCGGTAACCATATACTAACTTCCTTTATAACCCTAGCGTCATCGAACCTTAAGTGTAGAGACCCTACGGGTTCGGGAGACATGTAGACATGACCGAGACGTTCTCCGGTCAATAACCAACAAGGATCTCTGGATACCCATGTTGGCTCCCACATGTTCCACGATGATCTCATCGGATGAACCACGATGTCAAGGACTCAGTCGATCCCGTATACAATTCCCTTTGTCTAGCGGTATTATACTTGCCCGAGATTCGATCGTCGGTATACCGATACCTTGTTCAATCTTCATCGGCAAGTCTCTTTACTCGTTCCGTAACACATCATCCCGTGATCAACTCCTTGGTCACATTGTGCACATTATGATGATGTCCTACCGAGTGGGCCCAGAGATACCTCTCCGTTTACACGGAGTGACAAATCCCAGTCTCGATCCGTGTCAACCCAAGACACTTTCGGAGATACCGTAGTGCACCTTTATAGTCACCCGATTCACGTTGTGACGCTTGATACACCCAAAGCACTCCTACGGTGTCCGGAGTTACACGATCTCATGGTCTAAGGAAGAGATACTTGACATTGGAAAAGCTCTAGCAAACGAACTACACGATCTTTGTGCTATGCTTAGGATTGGGTCTTGTCCATCACATCATTCTCCTAATGATGTGATCCCGTTATCAACGACATCCAATGTCCATAGCCAGGAAACCATGACTATCTGTTGATCACAACGAGCTAGTCAACTAGTGGCTCACTAGGGACATATTGTGGTCTATGTATTCACACGTGTATTACGATTTCCGGATAATACAGTTATAGCATGAATAAAAGACAATTATCATGAACAAGGAAATATAATAATACTTTTATTATTGCCTCTAGGGCATATTTCTAACAGTTTTGCAACTCAGGCCCTCAAGTTGGGCCAAATTTCTTGCATAGGTCCATTTATGGTGCAACGGGATCCTGTTTTGGTGACTTCTCATCCTGGTCGGCTGGAGCTTTCCATTTGGGTTTCGTGGGCTTTGTCGGCTCGAGCCTTTTGTCTCCTGGTTTATGAATGCGGAAATCCCTATATGACGCTTTGTTGCATCAAAATGTGGACCAAACACATAAGAATGAAGCGCACTCGGACGATCTAGTTGCCCGATCTGTTCGTTCGGGTTTAGGAAACATCTAGCAGGTTCCTGTCCAGTTTACCAGTTTTGGGAACCTTCTAGAAGGTTCTCTGAACCAGTTTTTTTCTTTTTTCTTTTTATTTTTCCCTGTTTTATTTATTTCTTTTTGTTTTCCCCTTCTTTACTTTTTTCTTTTCAAAAAAATATAATTTTTAAAAAGGATTTTCCTAAAAATGTTTCAAATTTTTAGAGTATACTTTTTTCAAAAAATAATTAGAAAATACAAATTATGTTCACATTCCTAAATTATTGTTTACATTCCCATAAAAATATCCAAATTCAAATTTTGTTTGCATTTTCCAAAAATGTGGTGTTTTCATTTTTTGAAAATTTAAAAAATGTTCATGTTTTCAAATATTGTTCAAAAATTTGAAAACGTTAGCATTTTTTATTAATTACAAAAAATGTTCATGTTTTCAATTTGTTCAAAAACAAAAATATTTGGTGTTGGATTTTTCAAAAATTGTTCTTGTTTTCAAATAATTTTCAATTTCTTTTCATGTTTTAAAAAACTGTTCATGTTTTTAAAAAGATCTTAAAAATTAAATAAAAATCGCATTTTCAAAAATTAATCTGAAAAATGCATGGCATTTTCGAAATTTTGAAATACCACAGTTTTCAATAATTGTGTTTTCAATAATTTGTTTGCAATTTTGAAATGCCACATTTGTTTTTGAAAAATGTTCAAAAATATTTCATGTTTTTAGAAAATGTACAGAATTACAAAATGTGTGTGCATTCTCATGGATGCACAGAGTTGCTTGTGAATGTGCTTCTCGGAAAGGGCAAAATCCATGCTTCCGGCCCCCTTTTTTGTCATTCATTTTTTGGTTTCTTTTTTCTTCTTCTTTATTTGTATTGTATTTTTTTTCAGTTCTTTCTGATTCGCTGTTTTTCGTGAAAAAAAACTTTGTCCAAACCTATCAAGTATTCCAACGATGAAAATAATTCGCGATTTGGACACATGGTTCAAGAGATAAAACATTTTGAATACACAAATCTACGAAAAAGGGAAAATTTCTCAGGTTGCGACAAGTCGCATACATGCAATGCGTTAGTTGTCATCGGCTAAGAAGGTGAAGTGGCCTTTGGAAGGGGTAACCCTTAACTAGTGATTTCGAGATTATCTCATTTAAGTAATCTCTTTTGTTGCGACAAGTCTACAAAAAAGGGAAAAATTCTCAGATTGCGACAAGTTGCACACATGCAATGCGTCACTTGTCATCGGCTAAGAAGGTGAAGTGAACTTTGCAAGGGGTATCCCTTAACTAGTGATTTCGAGATTATCCCATTTAAGTAATCTCTTTTGTTTATAATGTCCTCTTTAGTTATATTATTAAGGGTATTTTTATAAAAAATGCGGCCCTATTATCCATGTCACAGCAAGGTCTTGAATTCTGTGCCACATGCTTCTCGCTGCATTGTATACACAAATTTCATTATGTACCTTCAATCTCGTTGGTGATGAAAAGCACCAACAAGACAAGAATAAGTAGTATTGGACATGGCAAGGTATCTCATATCTTTATAAGGATTTTTCTAATTTTAGGGCCCTATTATCCATGTCCCGTAGTGGCCCCGAATTCCTGAAGACATCCCTGAGCAAGAATAAAATCGAAGAAACTCAATGTTTAAACCGAAATAACAAAAAGATTTTGGCCCACTTACGTGTGCACCTAGATAGCTCACAACTTTTTCTTACCTAAAAATTTAGTATAGTTGTAGCGGTGGCAAAGGTTATTATACAAGTTTGTTAGGCCAAGACAGTTAAATTTTTTTTGCGAAGAATCATAGGGTTTTTATTCCAAAGTGATAGAGTTACAATCTTCAGCGACTAGCTTGCTAATACATGGGGGTGAATGGCCCAACCAGCACGCTGTGCTATCACCACATCTACCAAAGTTCGCTAAACAATGTGCAACCCTATTTTGTTCCCGAAGAATTTTAACAGGAATAACAACCTTATCACTCAGGTACCTCTTGATCTCCGACACCAGATGACCATACGCCGATCTGTCAAAGGAATCATCCATGAGCATCTTCAGAGCCACAGCACAATCGGACTGAAGTAGGATAATGGCCTGAGAATGCTCTACCGCCAGGTTTAGCCCTTCCATCACGGCTTGTAGTTCTGCCTCGAGAGCTTCATTGGAGCGGAACAGTTTGCGGTAGGATGCAAAAAATAACCGCCCCTGTTTTGTCTCTAAGAATCATACCAGAGCCCGCTGACCCGTCCGCAGGATCGAACAATCCATCAACTGACAGTGCCACCTCATGTGCCCCCGGGGAAGGCCATGGCTTGCGAGGTGTACGTATCACAGGTGGGGGCACTTGTATAAGCGCATCCGCTATCACCGGTGCTTTCCGTTTCATAATCTCCTCGACACTCAACGAGATTTGTTGGAAGGTATTATTGAAGGAAATATTTCCTAGAGGCAATAATAAAGTTATTATTTATTTCCTTATATCATGATAAATGTTTATTATTCATGCTAGAATTGTATTAACCGGAAACATAATACATGTGTGAATACATAGACAAACATACTGTCACTAGTATACCTCTACTTGACTAGCTCATTAATCAAAGATGGTTATGTTTCCGACCATAGACATGTGTTGTCATTTGATTAGTGGGATCACATCATTAGAAGAATGATGTGATTGACATGACCCATTCATTAGCCTAGCACTTGATCGTTTAGTATACCGCTATTGCTTTCTTCATGACTTATACAAAGTTCCTGCAACTATGAGATTGTGCAACTCCGTTTACGGAAGAACACTTTGTGTGCTACCAAACGTCACAACGTGAATCGGGTGATTATAAAGGTGCTCTCTGGTGTTTCCAAGGTACATGTTGGGTTGGCATAATTCGAGATTAGAATTTGTCACTCCGATTGTCGGAGAGGTATCTCTGGGCCCTCTCGGTAATACTCATCACCTAAGCCTTGCAAGCATGTAACTAATGAGTTAGTTATGAGATGACGATTATGGAACGAGTAAAGAGACTTGCGGTAGCGAGATTGAACCGGTATTGGATACCGACGATCAAATCTCAGGCAAGTAACATACCGATGACAAAGGGAACAAAGTATGTTGTTATGCGGTTTGACCGATAAAGATCTTCGTAGAATATGTAGGAACCAATATGGGCATCCAGGTCCCGCTATTGGTTATGGACCGAGAATGGTTTTAGGTCATGTCTACATAGTTCTAGAACTCGTAGGGTCCGCATGCTTAACGTTTCGATGACAGTTTTATTATGAGTTTATAAGTTTTGATGTACCGAAGTTTGTTCGGAGTCCCGGATGTGATCACGGACATGACGAGAAGTCTCGAAATGGTCGAGACATAAAGATTGATATATTGGAAGCCTATGTTTGGACTTCAGAATGGTTCCGGGTGAAAACGGGATTTTACCGGAACACCGGGGGGGGGGGTTACCGGAACCCTCCCGGGGGTTAATGGGCCTTAGTGGGCCATGAGGGAGAAGAGGAAGGGCCGGCCAGGGCAGGCCGCGCGCCCCCTCCCCCCCTAGTCCGAATAGGACAAGGAGCCCCCCCTTCCCTCTTTCCCTCCCCCCAAGTCCTAATCCAACTAGGAAAAGGGGGGGAGTCCTACTCCCGGTGGGAGTAGGACTCCTCCGACGCGCCTCCTCCTAGGGCCGGCCGCACCCCCCCTTGCTCCTTTATATACGGGGGCAGGGGGCACCCCATAGACACACAAGTTGATCTACGGATCGTTCCTTAGCCGTGTGTGGTGCCCCCTTCCACCATATTCCACCTCGGTCATATCGTCGTGGAGTTTAGGCGAAGCCCTGCGCCGGTAGAACATCATCATCATCACCACGCCGTCGTGCTGACGGAACTCATCTCCGGAGCTCGGCTGGATCGGAGGCCGGAGATTGTCATCGAGATGAAAGTGTGCTGAACTCGGAGGCCCCGTACGTTCGGTGCTTGGATCGGTCGGATCGTGAAGACGTACGACTACATCAACCGCGTTGTGCTAACACTTCCGCTTACGGTCTACGAGGGTACGTGGACGGACACTCTCCCCTCTCGTTGCTATGCCATCACCATGATCTTGCGTGTGCGTAGGAAATTTTTTGAAATTACTACGTTCCCCAACAGTGGCATCCGAGCCTAGGTTTTATGCGTTGATGTTATATGCACGAGTAGAACACAAGTGAGTTGTGGGCGATATAAGTCATACTGCTTACCAACATGTCATACTTTGGTTCGGCGGTATTGTTGGATGAAGCGGCCCGGACCGACATTACGCGTACGCTTACGCGAGACTGGTTCTACCGACGTGCTTTGCACACAGGTGGCTGGCGGGTGTCAGTTTCTCCAACTTTAGTTGAACCGAGTGTGGCTACGCCCGGTCCTTGCGAAGGTTAAAACAGCACCAACTTGACAAAGTATCGTTGTGGTTTTGATGCGTAGGTAAGAACGGTTCTTGCTCAGCCCGTAGCAGCCACGTAAAATTTGCAACAACAAAGTAGAGGACGTCTAACTTGTGTTTGCAGGGCATGTTGTGATGTGATATGGTCAAGACGTGATAAGATATAAATTGTTGTATGATATGATCATGTTTTGTTGAAGTTATCGCAACTAGCAGAAGCCATATGGATGTCTCTTTGTTGCATAAGACGCAAGTGCCAAATAATTGCTTTACTTTATCGCTATACGATAGCAATAGTTGCAAGAGCAATAGTTGGTGAGACAACCAAGTGATGACACATTGATATAGATCAAGATGATGAAGATCATGGTGTCTTGCCGGTGACGATAGAGATCATGACAGTACTTTGGAGATGGAGATCAAAGGCGCAAGATGATCATGGCCATATCATGTCACATATTTTGATTGCATATGATGTTTATCTATTATACATCTTATTCTTGCTTTGTTTGACGGTAGCATTTTAAGATGATCTCTCACTAATTATCAAGAAGTGTTCTCCCGAGTATGCACCGCTGCCAAAGTTCGTCGTGCCTGGACACCACGTGATGATCGGGTGTGAAAAGCTCTACGTCCATCTACAACGGGTGCAAGCCAGTTTTGCACACGCAGAATACTCAGGTTAAACTTGACGAGCCTAGCATATGCAGATATGGCCTCGGAACATGGAGACCGAAAGGTCGAGCGTGAATCATATAGTAGATATGATCAACATAGTGATGTGCACCATTGAAAACTACTCCATCTCACGTGATGATCGGTTATGGTTTAGTTGATTTGGATCACGTGATCACTTAGATGACTAGAGAGATGTCTGTCTAAGTGGGAGTTCTTAAGTAATATGATTAATTGAACTTAAATTTATCATGAACTTAGTCCTGGTAGTATTTTGCAAATTATGTTGTAGATCAATAGCTCGTGTTGTTGCTTTCATATGTTTGTTTTGATATGTTCCTAGAGAAATTGTGTTGAAAGATGTTAGTAGCAATGATGCGGATTGGATCCGTGATCGAGGTTTATCCTCATTGCTGCACGTAAGAATTATGTCCTTAATGCACCGCTAGGTGATGACCTATTGCAGGAGCGGATGCGACGCTATGAGCGTTTGGCTAGCTCAATATGATGACTACTTGATAGTTTAGTGCACCATGCTTAACGGCTTAGAATCGGGACTTCAAAGACGTTTTGAACGTCATGGACCATATGAGATGTTCCAGGAATTGAAGTTAATATTTCAAGCAAATACTCGAGTTGAGAGATAGGAAATCTCCAACAAGTTCTATAGCTAAAAGATGGAGGAGAATCACTCAACTAGTGAGCATGTGCTCAGATTGTCTGGGTACTTCAATCGCTTGAATCAAGTGGGAGTTAATCTTCCAGATAAGATAGTGATTGACAGAATTCTCTAGTCACCATCACTAAGTTACTAGAACTTCGTGATGAACTATATTATGCAAGGGATGATGAAAACGATTCCCGAGCTCTTCGTAATGTTGAAATCGATGAAGGTAGAAATCAAGAAAGAGCATCAAGTGTTGATGGTTGACAAGATCACTAGTTTCAAGAAAAGGGAAAGGGAAAGAAAGGGGAACTTCAAGTGGAAAGACAAGCAAGTTGTCACTCCTGCGAAGAAGCCCAAAGCTAGACCAAAGCCTGAAACTGAGTGCTTACACTGCAAAGGAAATGGTCACTGGAAGCGGAAATGCCCTAAATATTTGGTTGATAAGAAGGATGGCAAAGTAAACAAGGGTATATTTGATATACAGGTTATTGATATGTGCCTTACTAGTGTTTATAGTAACCCCTAAGTATTTGATACTTGTTCGGTTGCTAAGATTAGTAACTTCAAACAGAGTTCTGAGAATAAACAGAGACTAGTTGGAGGAAGTGACGATGAGTGTTGGAAGTAGTTCCAAGATTGATATGATCATCATCGCACACTCCCTATACTTTCGGGATTAGTGTTAAACCTAAATAAATGTTATTTGGCGTTTGCGTTGAGCATGAATATGATTTGATCATGTTTATTGCAATATGTTTATTCATTTAAAATCAAAGAATAATTGTTATTCTGTTTACATGAATAAAACCTTCAAATGGTCATACACCCAATGAAAATAGTTTGTTGGATCTCGATCGTAGTGATACACATATTCATAATATTGATGCCAAAAGATACAAAGTTAATAATGATAGTGCAACTTATTTGTGGCACTGCCGTTTGGGTCATATCGGTGTAAAGCGCATGAAGAAACTCCATAATGATGGATTTTCGGAATCACTTGGTTATGAATCATTTGATGCTTGCGAACCGTGCCTTTTGGGCAAGATGACTAAAACTCCGTTCTCCAGAACAATGGAACAAGCTACTGACTTATTGGAAATAATACATACCGATGTATGCGATCCAGTGAGTGTTGATGCTTGAGGCAAGTATCATTATTTTCTGACCTTCACAAGATGATTTGAGCAGATATGGGTATATCTACTTGATGAAACATAAGTCTGAAATAATTGAAATGTTTTCAGAGTGAAGTGGAAAAATCATCGTAACAAGAAAATAAAGTTTCTATGATCTGATCACGGAGACGAATATTTGAGTTACGAGTTTAGTCTTGAATTAAAACAAAGTGGAATAGTTTCACAGCTCACGCCACCTGGAACACCACAACATTATGGTGTGTCCGAACATCGTAACCGCACTTTATTGGATATGGTGCGATCTATGATGTCTCTTACTGATTTACCACTATTGTTTTGGGTTATGCATTAGAGACAGCTGCATTCACATTAAAAGGGCACCACCTAAATCCATTGAGACGACACCATATGAACTGTGGTTTAGCAAGAAACCCAAGTTGTCGTTTCTTAATGTTTGGGGCTACGATGCTTATGTGAAAAAGTTTCATCCTGATAAGCTCAAACCCAAATCGGAGAAGTGCATCTTCATAGAATACCCAAAGGAAACTGTTGGGTACACCTTCTATCACAGATCCGAAGGCAAGATATTCGTTGCTAAAAATGGATCCTTTCTAGAGAAGGAGTTTCTCTCGAAAGAAGTGAGTGGGAGGAAAGTAGAGCTTGATAAGGTAATTTGTACCTTCTCCCGAATTGGAAAGTAGTTCATCACAGAAATTAGTTCCAGTGATTCCTACACCAATTAGTGAGGAAGCTAATGATGATGATCATGAAACTTCTGATCAAGTTACTACAGAACCTCGTAGGTCTTCGAGAGTACGGTCCTGTCACACCCTAGCTAGTTCATGCATTAGAGTGCTGCATCATGTCTATTTTTTTTCAACAGAAACCTGAAATGGGATTGCCAGAACTCCCAGCCCCCTCTGAAACAACTAGGGTTTACTAAAGATATTTTCGATGAACCTGAAATGCCCTTCTAAAATGTCCATCATTTTTGTCTTGGTCCAGAAGCTTTGCCAAAAGTGATGCACAATTTCCTAGGTCATCCCAGGGTCTTTGAATTAAATCATAGCTATTTGAATTTGGGCATTTAAAATTTATAAAATATTTCAAATGTCCAAATATCTCCAAACTAAAATGTTTCATGTTGGTAATATTCCAACAATGGACCATGAGCAGTTTGGTGAATTTTAAAACCTTTCTGGTATTTTAAAAAACTCAACAAAGTTGCAGAAAAATAGAAAAAGAAAATGAAGCGAAAAGGACTTACGGCACCTCGCCCACTAGCCAGCCCACTGGCCGCCCAGCTCAAGAGATCACGGCCAATGAGTGCTTGCCGACCAGTGCAGTAGCAGCCAGTGCTCGACGGCGAGCACCGCATGGGTGCCACGCACCTTCGCCGCCTCGCCGTTTCCCTCGCCTTGCCACGTCGGGATCGCCCCTCGCTCTCTCCGCACCCCAGACACCCCGCACCTCCCGGTTCGTCTCCCTCGCTCCCCACGCCATGGCCGACGCCACCGCCGCCGACCACCGTCAGAGCCGCGTCCTCCGTCGACCCCACGCGCCCACCGTGTCAGAGCTCGCCCGTCGTCTCTACTTCGAGCTAGCCGAGCCCGAAGCGCTTCGCGTGCCCAAGCCGCCGCACTAAGCTTCGCCCAAGCGCCACCGCCGAGATCCTTCGCCGCCGCCGCCGCTGCAGCTCGTCCCGACCATTGGCGGCCTCTACGTGAGCTCTGTGAGCTCAGCTACCTTCCCAACCCTCTCCTCTCGCTCCGTGCACCACAACGACCGCCTGAAGCTCACGTGCACTCGCCGTCGCATACCTCGTCGCCGACGTGCTCCCGCCACACTCCGCCTTCCCACCGTGTCCAACGCGTTCACCACATCGCTACCGAGCTAACCACGACTCCACGCACCTCACCGCACACCCCAAAGACGAGTTCGTTTCACCCGAGCTCGGTGGCCGCCAAAATCGCCGCCGGCGCCTACTCCGGCCACCCCGAGCCCAACGGACTCCGCCAAGAGCTGCGGTTTGTCCTCAGCTGCACTCCGGTGGTCTCCGCGCCCCGTTTGGTGGCCGGAATGGCCAAAACCACTTCCGCCGCCGCGTCGGGCTCGCCGGCGGCTAAACGCCGGTGGGTTTGACCCCGGTTTTGACCACGGGTGGGTCCAGGTTGACCCCCCTGGGTCCATGACATGTGGGCCCAGCCCTGCTAATTAACCTAGTTTAGTTTTAATTAAATTCTAATTAAACTAACCCCATCGACATCACGGGACCCACTGGTCAGTTTGACCTGACCAGCCCGTTGACCCCTGGACGTCATCATGACGCAGGCCTACGGAGTTATTTAAATTCTTGGAATTATTTTTACACAGGAAATTCGGAAAATGTTTCAAACTTCAAAAATTCATATAAAATCAACCATAGCTCCAAATGAGACAAATTATATATGAAAAATGATCAGAAAAATCCAATCTTTCCATCTGTACAGGTTTCATGCATGTTTACAGAAGCTAACTTGCTGTTTATGGCAGAACAAGTTTAAGCACTTTAAATGATCATAATGGGTTTGGAAATTGCATCCATAGTTCAAAATGCTTCAAACTCATATGGTCTTAGTTGCATTAGCCCAAAGCACTCATTTTGCCATGTCTCATTGCATGCATCATATTGTTGCATCTTGTTTGGTAATGTTGTGTATCGGTGTTCCCGCGGCAGGTTCTGGCCCCGAGGAGTACCGTGATAACCCCGGCGAAGAACAATACCCGTGTAACGACCCATCAGGCAAGCAACCAACCATTTGATCATATCGATAAAATCCCATGTTCTTGCTCCTGCTCTCGTTTACTGCATTAAGACAACGCGATTCAAACTGCTGTGTGTCTGCGGTAGTTGAACCCATTTCCTCTGCATGACTGTCATTGCCACGATAACTAGATGAAACCCACTAGCATGTGTAGGAGTTGATTGAGCCATGTGATTGTGTTGATCCTACCTTGCTATGCCTGCTATGCTTAGAGTCGTGTCAGTCCGGTTCATCGGGTGATGGCTAGAGTGAAATGATCGAGTCGATGCGAGAGTAAGGTGTTGAACACGATTGGGTAAAGGTATCGATGAAAGGCCATGTAGGAGTACATGGTGGGTTGTTTCATTGAGGCCATCCTTAAGCACTGAGATCTGTATGTGTGATTTAAGATTCAGCTACTACCATGCATTGGGCCCGAAACCAATGGACCCTCTCGACTTCTTATTCACCCTAGTCTTCGGTCCAGGAGTTGCAAATAGTTTCTGGTGTTTGTAGCCTCTTTGGAGGCCGTGGACAGCGCGACCGTAGGGGTGGGCTGTGATGCGGTAGGTGCGTGGCGGGTGTACTGGATGCCCGTTTGGTATCCCGGAACCTGTTCACATCGTTTGGGGCTGTGAGCGAGACTTCGGCCGGAACTCCTCATAGATGGAACCCAAATAGGCGATAAACCTGGACTAGAGACTTAGGTGTCTAGGTAGGTCGTGGCCGACACCCACGTTGGGCTTCCGCTTGAAGGTTGCCGAGTACATGTCGTGTAGACGACGATAAGTGGTGAGCGTGTGTGAAGAAGTACACCCTGCAGGTTAACATCATCTATTGAATAGCGCGTCCATGATAAAGGACTACTTGGTTGCCTATACAGTTCATAGACAAGTAAATGGATACTACTAAAAGCCTCAAGATAAGCGTGAGTGCCGAGGATGGCTTCTCCGTAGGAAGACGGGGTTGGATCCTCGGTGGTGTATTGAAGTGATGAGTAGTGGACTCGAGTGCGCAAAACTATTTCAAGTTGGTGTCTCGTAGGATAGCTTAGCCATGAGTCAAAGCTGGCTTGCTGCAATAACCCCACCAACCCTTCTTGATAATATGCATGTATGTAGGGTCGATGTAAGTCTTCTTTGAGTACCTTTGTACTCATGTTGCTTTAATTTACATTTTTCAGAAGATGCCTCAAACCCTTCCGACGGGTTCTTCGTAGACGTTGACATCGATGAGTAGACTAAGGCCCAGGTGGTGATCCTGAGCAAGAGAAGGACCATGTAGTATAGCTAGGCTTACCCAAGCCTCTTTTATTTTACTAGTTATGCGTACTCGGACAAAACACTTCATTGTTGGCTTGTATGCTTGTATGACTTGTATGTGGGTCGTGTGACCCGTACTTGTGTGTATGATATGTATGGCTCTCTGAGCCTTTAAATAAAGTACTTGTGTCGTAGAGTCATGTTGTGATGCCTTGTTGTATTTGCACATATCGAGCATATTGTGTGTATGATTGAAATGCTTGGTATGTGCGGGATCTGACTATCTAGTTGTTTATCTTTAGTAGCCTCTCTTACGGAAATGTCTCCTAGTGTCTCCATCGAGCCATGGTAGCTTGCTACCGCTCAGGAACACTTAGGCTGGCGGCATGTGTCCTTCTTCGTTCTGTGGTCGTCCCTTCGGGAAATGTCACGCATTGAGTACCGAGTCCTGTTAGCCCGCTTCTGCCCGGTTTACGGAGTCTGCTAGCCCAAATACACAGCCCGGAACTTACTTGCTGTTGACCGACACGTTCGATCTTTGGGTCATGGATGCTGTCCTGTAAGTCTGTGCCACTTTGGGTTTACGACTAGTCATGTCACCGGGCTCCTTTTCATATGGATGCTAGCGACACTATCATATCGTGTGCCAAAAGGCGCAAACGGTCCCGGCTAAGGTAAGGCGACACCCGTTGGGTTACCGTGCGTGAGGCCGCAAAGTGATATGATGTGTTACTGAGCTAGATCGATGTGACATTGAGTCGGGTCTGACAGCGTTAGCATCGAGCCGACTGCTGTAGGTTCTCCAAGCCAAACCGGTCGATGTTGAGTCTAGAAATGCTTTAGTTATATGTAGGGAATTGATTGTGGGATGGTGCGTAAGGCTCTTTTTACTCCTTTATCTCATGATATTCGATCCGAGTCAGTCCATTCTTCCACCGGGGGTTAAGGATTAGGACCTCTTCTCTCTGTTAGGCTCACGTGTTACTAATCAGTAGTACCTTGTAGGTTTGATGGTTACAAGCTGTAACGCCCGGGTAATCAAGCTACAGTAACTCTCGGGTAATGATGCCACGTCACCTCGATTATTGTCGATAATCTCGCGTTAGTTCAGAACTGGTTCAAATTCAAATTTGAAATCAAATCAAACGGTAAAAGTTTCCAAACTTCAAAACTAAAATGTTTGAGTTATGCCAAATAAAGCAAAGGTAATTTTGGTGAAGAGACCACACCTTAAAAAAAATTGTTTAAATATTATAAAATGTATAAAACGCAGCGAGAACAATTATTTAAATGCTTTTAAATAATAAACAATTACAAACTAATTTATTTTAGGTGCCAAGTTGATTGTGGTGGTGGCATATTGGTTAACACTAATTTAGGTGCAACTAATGTATTTTATAAAACTAGTGTATTTAAAATGTAAAATTAAAACAGAAAAGAAAAGGAAATAAAAAAAAACAAAAGAGAGAAAAGTGCCCTCATTCTCGCCCATCGGGCCACGCCCAAGAAAGCCACCAGACCGCCAGGCCGGCCCAGCCGGCCTCCCCTTAACCCCCCACCCCGACCGAAACCCTAACCCCATCCACCCCACTCTCCCCACGATCCCCGTCCTCCTCTCCTCCCGATCCAGATCGGGATCGGGCACTTCGCCGCCGCCGCCCGTGCCCGGCCCGTCGCCGACCACCGCCACCCGCTGGACCGATGCCACCTCGCGGACGCCTCCCACCTCTTCCTCGAGCCGACTTCATCGCGCCTCACCGCCTCGGACCGCCGTCGCCATCGCCTCGCGGAACGCTTCCCCATCGGAGCTGCCCCGCGTCGTCTCCATCCTCCTCCTCAAGCCCGCGCCCTCCTCGACCGCCCCCAGGAGCTGCCACCTCCGGCCTCCACTCCTCCTCTCTTCCCACAAGCCTTTGATCAAGGCTGTCGCTGATGTCATGCGGATCGCGCGCCCGTCGCGCCCAGGTCCCTTGCACACGCTCCGCCAAGACGCCCCTAGTCATCGTGCCCACGCCCGCTTCGACCCTCCACACTCGCGCCCGCGCTGCTTGATCTCTTATCTTCTGCTGCCCTCTGCGCCTCAGACACGGGCCCATCTGCGCCTCCCCCACGCGCCCTCTGCACTCTCATGGCTGCTTTCTTTGTCGCTTTCATTGCCATTACTGCTCATTTGGCCAGTGGCAGTGGCCTTGTACTGGTCAGCGCCCACACACGGCACAACTCGTAACCGCTAGCGCCCGCTCCAAGGCCTCTGGGCCCTTGGCATGAAAACCGCCCATATGGGTCTATGACAAAGGGCCCCACGCCCGCAGAACAATTAAAAAAATGAAAAATGAATTAGAAAAAAAATAATAATAATAAAAATAATTAAATAAATAATTAAAATAATAATTAATTAATTAATTAATTAATTAAGGAATTAATTAAGATAATTAATCATGATTAGATTAACCTAATTAAACTAATTAGTTTAATTAAACAATAATTAGATTAGTTAAACCTAATTAATCTAAAAGCGATTAGATGACAGTGGGTCCCATCGGACCCACACGTCAAAGTTGACTAATCAACGCATGTTGATCTCCGACGTCATCTTGACGTCATCATTTACTATTCTGGATAATGTTGGATTTAAATAATTAATTAAATCCCAGAAATTAGTAAAATCTTTAGAAAATCATATCTTTTAATCCGTAACTCGGATTAAAATATTTTCAACATGAAAGTTGCTCAGAACGACGAGACGAACCCGGATACGCAGCCCGTTCATCCACCACACACCCCTAACATATCAAACCTACAACATTTCGCCTCCGATTCATTTGTCCGAAAACGCGAAACGCCGGGGATACTTTCTCGGATGTTTCCCCCCTTCACCAGTATCACCTACTACCGCATTAGGGCACACCGAACACCGCGTGTTGTTTTGTTACGCTTTGTGATACCTTGATTGCTCTGTTGTTTATTGTGTTCCCCTCGTTACTTTTTAGGTGAGACCGTGATTGGCGATCTTGATGCCTGTGGTCGACTACGTCACCGACGACCCCTCCTTCTTGTCTCGAGCAACCAGGCAAGCCCCCTTGATCACCAGATATCGCCTATTCTCCTCTATCTGCTTGCATTAGAGTAGTGTAGCATATTCTTGTTTGATTACTCCTATTACATTGCATAGCTCGTTATTGTTGCTACAATCATTGATACCTTACCCGCATCCTAAATGCTTAGTATAGGATGCTAGTTTATCATCATTGGCCCTACATTCTTGTCGATCGCCTTGCTATACTATCGGGCCGTGATCACTTGGGAGGTGATCACGGGTATATACTATACATACATACTATACGAGATGGTGACTAAAGTCGGGTCACTCATTGAGTACCCGCAAGTGATTACGATGAGGGGGCTGAAAGGACAGTGGCTCCATCCGGTAGAGGTGGGCCTGGGTTCCCGACGGCCCCGATCGTTACTTTGTTGCGGAGCGGCAGGCGAGTTGAGACCACCTAGGAGGCAGTGGGCTGGCCTTGTTCGGCATTCGCGGATACTTAACACGCTTAACGAGATCTTGGTATTTGATCTAAGTCGGCCATTTGGTCTATCGCACTAACCATCTACGTGGGAGTAGTTATGGGTATCCCGACGTCGTGGTATCGGCCAAGCCTTCTTGGCGTCGGCGGCGGCGCCGGGATTGGAACGTAAGCTGCGCTTGTATTAGGGGCTAGTTACGCTTCGCCGCCCTACGAACGTCTTGTGTGTGCTCGGGCGATGGGCCCGGACCCTGCGGCGCTTAGGTTTAGACCGGCGTGTTGACCTCTCTGTTGTGCCTAGGTGGGGCTGCGGCGTGTTGATCTTCCGAGGCGGGCATGACCCGAAAAGTGTGTCCGCCAAATGGGATCAAGCGTGTTGGGTTATGTGGTGCACCCTGCAGGAAGATTAATCTATTGAATAGCCGTGATCCTCGGTAATGTGGCGACTTGGAGTTGTACCTTGACCTTATGACAACTAGAACCGGATACTTAATAAAACACACCCTTCCAAGTTCCACGAACTGACCGGTGATCGCTCTCTAACAGGCTACGAGGAGAGGATTGCGGGTAGGATTATGCTATGCGATGCTCTTGGAGATGCTACTTGGTGATGCTACTTGGAGATACTACTTGAAGGACTTCAATCTACTCTCTTCTACATGTCATGAGACGGAGGCTGCGAGCGTAGTCTTGACTGGATTAGCTATCCCCTCTTATTACGGCATTCTGCGATTCACCCACCGATATGGCCCTTTACACATATACCCATGCATATGTAGTGTAGCTCCTTGCTTGCGAGTACTTTGGATGAGTACTCACGGTTGCTTTCTCCCCCCTTTTCCCCTTTTCCCTTCTTTCTGGTTGTTGCAACCAGATGCTGGAGCCCAGAGCAGACGCCACCGTCGACGACGTCTACTACACCGAGATGCCTACTACTACATGCAGCCCGGCGGCGACGACCGGTGAGTAGTTTAGGAGGATCCCAGCGGGAGGCCTGCGCCTCTTCGATCTGTATCCCAGGTTTGTGCTAGCCATCTTATGGCAACTTGTTTAACTTATGTCGTACTCGGATATTGTTGCTTCCGTGACTTCGTCTATGATCGAGCACTTGTATTCGAGCCCTCGAGGCCCCGGCTTGTATTATGATGCTTGTATGACTTATTTTACTTTTAGAGTTGTGTTGTGATATCTTCCGTGAGTCCTCGATCTTGATCGTTACACGCTTTGCGTGCATGATTAGTGTACGATTGAATCGGGGCGTCTGAAGTTGGTATCGAGCGGTCGCTGTAGGAATCCTTTCCATACTCCTTGGCGAAGTCGAGTCTAGACATTGCAAAACTTTTACTAACATGGTGTGCGGCCCATGGGCCCACGCCGCCATTGGGTGGTATTAGGATCTTTTACTTCTTGATCTTTACTCCGGATTCGAACTCTCTTCTATTCGGGTTAAGCGATTTTTACTAAAATCTAACTTTAGGTTCTCGAAAATACTTTCTCCGGAGAGGCCCTTGATCGAGATGATCACCGATCGCACTGAAGATTTCAAAGATACTCTCGATTTTCTCTCGAGACCTTGTGCTGTTGCTTTTGCAATTCCCTACCACGAAATATCCCTATGGATAAATACTTACACTGTCGTGCTTACTTTTATTCCCAATGATCTGTTTATTACAAGATACCCGAGAATATTTTGTGCCTCTTGCCTTGCGCTTCTTTGCCACTGAATACCCCTAAGAATAATTTCTCGCACCTTCCGAGTATCCGCTCATCCCGCTTGTTCGGGTGTTTCACAAAGGCCTTTGAAATACTATTCAATCTTCAAAAAATCCTTAGCAGCTTTATTGCTCGCAAATACTTGTCTACTAGCATTATGGATGCTTCCCATATATCGGCAATATTCACTAGTATCTTTTGACACCGCATTTTGATCCTATTGATTCAACATGTGTGCGAATACAGAATCATCTATCAACCCTTCTAAATTATCTTTTTCGCTCGGACGTCATTTTAAACATGAGTGGATCTCGACCAATCAAATTGCCATCGATTGTACCCTAAGCCTACTCAACTTATCCATCCTTGATCGTAGCGTTGCTTGATCCCCGATTTGGAAATCATAATTCTTTTGCAATTGAACTTTGGATTAGTCGATGTTTCTATAATCAGATCTCTTTGCATTCTTCTTCCTCCGTTGAGTACCGATGCTCACCTCGGATCCCCCGTGGACCATCGGTTCCTTTGTTGGATTTTATCCGGCGGTGTCCTTCATATTGAATAACCTTGTGAGCCTTTCCATGGGTATATAATGCCTTTGGTAAATTGTATCATTTGCTTTTGAACAATGCTCTACTTTCGAGCTTGTATTATTTACTCCTAAGTTGTGGTATATGTTCCTAAGATGCCCGATGGGTTGAACCTATGCCTTCCTTAATATGTGTGAACTCGAAGTTTTCACGAGTCATACTCATCCGGTATTTCACGGGTAAAACTTTCAACACTAATGCTTTTATCAAAGCGAGAAGTGAATGGAAGGTTATACATTGAAGAAGTGGAGTCGACCTTGAACCTTGCGTTCATGCCCATGGACACGAGGTATAACTTACCATGGAAGTCTTTCGTAAAATTGTTACCCCTTGCTATAAGTTCATCTTGTATCCGTGGTTCGATCATTTATGATCGTGGTTTCCACCATGTTCTCCTTTAAATACCATTTCTCGTGCAAGTTTAAGCACTTGTCTTCTGCAGAGTAATACCCATCCAACCTCTACTTTGATTTGTCGTTCAAGATACCCCCACGGTATCTCAAGATTATCACGAACGCATAACTTCTTATGAGTTCTTCATCAAGTGCTGCATTCTCGTTGATTCCAATTTTTCACGGGCTTTGAGTTATTAAACACTCAAAGACACCGATAACTGACTTGAGTCCGTATCGCGATTAAGCAACTCTTGTAACCTTCATTACTTACGAGTTTGAACTCAATCCGTCATTCCTAGCCTGTTTGGCTATATCCTTGTCGTCCGATTTTAAGCTGCTACCTCGTCCTTCTCTCGGTGCACGAATTCTTGAGTAGTGAGACGACTTGCGTCGAGCTTTCAACATCATGTTGCTTGTCGAGAAAGGCAACCTTGGTTCCGAGCTTGCATCGTATATATTGATCCTATAACTGGCCACTTCGTCATTCCCTTGCTTGTTGTCGTTGTTGTTTGATTGCATCCTCTCGAAAACCCCCGGCAAATGTGTTGGATCACCTTCAACACTTTGACTTCTTCCGAGATGTCAACTGTGTTCATGATGAGAAATACCATCCTTGCCCCTCGATGATGGTGTTATCATCGACGACATTCTTGCCTTCCCCCAACACAAACTTGTTCATGTTTCGTGTTATACCTTGAGTTCCTTGCTACCCAGCATTGTTCTTCTTTACCTTGGAGTATTACCACCTTTTATGTCAAGAATGCCGTGGGAATTTCACCACCTCTTAAGAATTCTTGGTATATTGATACTTCCCACCATCACCATTCTTTCTTGGTCCTTGTGTTGATTCCAACCGGGGTACCAACAAGTGAGCGGTGCTGTTTGGATTCCGCCCCTTCTATCAACCCTATTGCTTTGGAGTTAATGGTCAACATTACATCCTTAGGCCATTGATTATCAAATCACCATTCTAACATTGATCGTACTACCTAAGCCCATATTTGGTGCACCTTTCAACCATTGTTTAGCGAGTATGTTTCCCTCGAGCTTACATCATTATGTCATTTGATCTGAAAAATGTTTTCTCCTTCACATGATTGTGGGAATCCATCTTTTGGAAATCTCGAGGAATTGTCGCTAGTCCAAAGAGCCATCCCTCATCCTCTCCTTGGTTTAATGATGAACTCTTGATTGAACTTCGCTTCCTTAGTTCATTTCGAGAATCTTACAATGTCATCTCATCAAATTGTGTCGCACCTTTTCTTCTCGGGTATCCACGAGTCTAAGGTATCCCGACACCAATCGGATCTGAACCTCGGTCGATATGATGGTTGGAACATATTTCCAAGAGTTATAACATCGGTCTTTATATGACTCGGTAAGGTGATGTCATGCCTAGCACACCTGGCCGAAGGGCCTATTGTTATAGTTTCTTTTTTTAACAAGGTTAACCAATTTCCATGAGGAAATTGAATGCCTTGTTTAATAAGTTATCCTGATGGATCCTTTGTATATCCAAAGTACGACCTTTGCTTGAAGACCTTGTCAATACTGTCTCGAAGCATGTCTATGGCACTCCGATTTTCAACAGGAACATTTGAAGCCCAATGCTAAATGTTTCCTGCTCAATTATCCAAACACCGTTGAATGGGTAATGTCATGAAAATTTTCTCCCCTACCTAAAGAGTTTTCTACATTATATCCTGTCATGGATATCATGCTCTGCTTGTCCTTGGGAAGGATATAACCTTGAATTATGTGTTTAAACACATTTTCCTTTCCATTGGTTGGTTTAACGTTTCTTGATCTTTATGATCTAAGCAATAATATTCTCCTCCTTATGTAAACACCTCGATGTACAACTCTATCGAGAAGACCCTATTACTATTGTTGATGACATTACGGTAACCATCGACGGGTGATAACTTTGCCAATTGGTTCGCCTCGTTCAACAAGCGTGAAAATTGCTCTTTGTTCCCGTCCTCGGTACCGACATTGATGCCGACATAAGCGACACACTATTCTCTTACATGCCTTGCTTACATGATCGTGCAAGATGTCACCGCCTTCCTTCTTTTAACCCACATGGTGGGCCCATAACCTGAGCTCGACGAGGATCGAAACCCGACTTTCTGTCTAACGCTATTTATAATGGTTATTCCTCATGCTTGGCTTCATTTAATTCACGGGCCACCTTCCTAGTGTTCTATTACGGTATCGACGCAATCCTTACTCTCATTGCTCAACCCTTTCTCACCCTGGTTCGGACCTCGAGCAACTATCTATCCACTTGGAACCTCTTATTGTACCTTCGTACCTTACTCTCGATGTATTTTATATGTTCAACTCGAGAGATACTCTTATGCTCATCCTTGGGTTAACTTGACTTGTTCCCTTATAAGCATTTTTGTCGTGGCCGAGCTGCCCTTATTGATTCGTTAGTACATTGGAGATCTGAATAAAGGATGACGGCTCCATCATGATGACTGGAGCAGAGAAATGAAGACTTCAACGTAATGGATCCACCTCTTGAGAAGAGCAACCAAGACCGAGAACGCTTGTTAGAATTATCGTAACCCAATCCCTCCCCTTACCCCTCTTAAATCTCGGGGCGAGATTTCTTGTAATGGAGGAGATTTATAACGCCGGTAATCAAGCTACAAGAACTCTCGGGTAATGATGCCCGTCACCTCGATTATTGTCGATAATCTCGCGTTAGTTCGAGAATGGTTCAAATTCAAATTCAAAATCAAATCAAGCGGTAAAAGTTTCCAAACTTCAAAACTAAAATGTTTGAGTTATGCCAAATAAAGCAAAGGTAATTTTGGTGAAGAGACCACACCTTAAAAAATTGTTTAAATATTATAAAATGTATAAAAGCATGGCGAGAACAATTATTTAAATGCTTTTAAATAATAAACAATTACAAACTAATTTATTTTAGGTGCCAAGTTGATTGTGGTGGTGGCATATTGGTTAACACTAATTTAGGTGCAACTAATGTATTTTATAAAACTAGTGTATTTAAAATGTAAAATTAAAACAGAAAAGAAAAAGAAAAAAAAACAAAAGAGAGAAAAGTGCCCCCCCACCCCCCGGCCCACTGGGCCACGGCCCAGCAGGCCACCAGACCGCCAGGCCGGCCCAGCCGGCCTCCCCTTAACCCCCCACCCCGACCGAAACCCTAACCCCATCCACCCCACTCTCCCCACGATCCCCGTCCTCCTCTCCTCCCGATCCAGATCGGGATCGGGGCACTCGCCGCCGCCGCCCGGTGCCCCCCGGCCCCGTCGCCGACCACCGCCACCCGCTGGACCGATGCCACCTCGCCGGACGCCTCCCCACCTCTTCCTCGAGCCGACTTCATCGCGCCTCACCGCCTCGGACCGCCGTCGCCACTGCCTCGCCGGAACGCTTCCCCATCGGAGCTGCCCCGCCGTCGTCTCCATCCTCCTCCTCAAGCCCGCTGCCCTCCTCGACCGGCCCCACAGGAGCTGCCACCTCCGGCCTCCACTCCTCCTCTCTTCTCACAAGATCAGATCTTCTGCTGATCGCCCGTCATGTCATCGCGCTTCCGTCGCGCCCAGTCCCTTGCACACGCTCCGCCCGACGCCCCTAGTCATCGTGCCCACGCCCGCCGACCCTCCACGCTCGCGCCACGGCCAAGACTGCTTCTCTTCTGCTGCCCTCTGCGCCTCACAGACACAGGCCCATCTTGCGCCCCCCACATGCGCGCCCTCAGACTCATGGCTGCCTTTCTTTGTCGCTTCATTGCGCCATGCTGCTCATTTCGGCCGTGGCCCCTGGCTGGTCAGAATGGCCACACCTGCACAACTCAGAACCGCTAGCGCCCGCTCGGTGGCCTCTGGGCCATTGGCATGAAACCCGCCCTATGGGTCTATGACAAAGGGCCCCACGCCCGAAGAACTAATTAAAAAAATGAAAATGAATTAGAAAAAAAATAATAATAATAAAAATAATTAAATAAATAATTAAAATAATAATTAATTAATTAATTAATTAATTAAGGAATTAATTAAGATAATTAATCATGATTAGATTAACCTAATTAAACTAATTAGTTTAATTAAACAATAATTAGATTAGTTAAACCCTAATTAATCTAAAACAGTGTATGACAGGTGGGTCCCACTGGACCCACACGTCAGGTTGACTAGTCAACGCCCTGTTGACTGCTGACGTCATGCTGACGTCATCATTTACTATTCTGGATAATGTTGGATTTAAATAATTAATTAAATCCCAGAAATTAGTAAAATCTTTAGAAAATCATATCTTTTAATCCGTAACTCGGATTAAAATATTTTCAACATGAAAGTTGCTCAGAACGACGAGACGAACCCGGATACGCAGCCCGTTCATCCACCACACACCCCTAACATATCAAACCTACAACATTTCGCCTCCGATTCATTTGTCCGAAAACGCGAAACGCCGGGGATACTTTCTCGGATGTTTCCCCCCTTCACCAGTATCACCTACTACCGCATTAGGGCACACCAACACCGCGTGTTGTTTTGTTACGCTTTGTGATACCTTGATTGCTCTGTTGTTTATTGTGTTCCCCTCGTTACTTTTTCCTGAGACCGGCGTGGCGATCTTTGATGCCCACAGTGGTCGACTACGTCACCGAAGCGACCCCTCCTTCTTGTCTCGAGCAACCAGCAAGCCCCCTTGATCACCGGATATCGCCTATTCTCCTCTATCTGCTTGCATTAGAGTAGTGTAGCATATTCTTGTTTGATTACTCCTATTACATTGCATAGCCTCGTTATTGTTGCTACAATCATTGATACCTTACCCATGATCCTAAATGCTTAGTATAGGATGCTAGTTTATCATCATTGGCCCTACATTCTTGTCGATCGCCTTGCTATACTATCGGGCCGTGATCACTTGGGAGGTGATCACGGTATATACTATACATACATACTATCTGAGATGGTGACTAAAGTCGGGTTGACTCATTGAGTACCATAAGTGATTACGATGAGGGGGCTGAAAGGACAGTGGCTCCATCCGGTAGAGGTGGGCCTGGGTTCCCGACGCCCCGATCACACTTTGTTGCGGGCGGCAGTAGGCAGTTGAGACCACCTAGGAGGCAGTGGGCTGGCCTTGTTCGGCGTTCATGGATACTTAACACGCTTAACGAGATCTTGGTATTTGATCTAAGTCGGCCATTTGGTCTATCGCACTAACCATCTACGTGGGAGTAGTTATGGGTATCCCGCGTCGTGGTATCACCAAGCCTTCTTGGCGTCGGCGAACGAAGGCGCTACGGATTGGAACGTAAGCTGCGCTTGTATTAGGGGCTAGTTACGCTTCCGGCCGCCCTCGAAGCGTCTTGGTGTGTGCTCGGGCGATGGGCCCGGACCCTGCGCGCTTAGGTTTAGACCGGCGTCTTGACCTCTCTGTTGTGCCTAGGTGGGGCTGCGGCGTGTTGATCTTCCGAGGCGGGCATGACCGAAAAGTGTGTCCGCCAAATGGGATCAAGCGTGTTGGGTTATGTGGTGCACCTGCAGGAAGATTAATCTATTGAATAGCCGTGATCCTCGTAATGTGGGCGACTTGGAGTTGTACCTTGACCTTATGACAACTAGAACCGGATACTTAATAAAACACACCCTTCCAAGTTCCACGAACAACCCGTGATCGCTCTCTAACAGGCTACGAGGAGAGGATTGCGGGTAGGATTATGCTATGCGATGCTCTTGGAGATGCTACTTGGTGATGCTACTTGGAGATACTACTTGAAGGACTTCAATCTACTCTCTTCTACATGTTTGCGAGGCGGAGGCTGCCAGAGCGTAGTCTTCGACGTGATTAGCTATCCCCTCTTATTACGGCATTCTGCAGCGGTCCACCGATATGGCCCTTTACACATATACCCATGCATATGTAGTGTAGCTCCTTGCTTGCGAGTACTTTGGATGAGTACTCACGGTTGCTTTCTCCCCCCTTTTCCCCTTTTCCCTTCTTTCTGGTTGTCGCAACCAGATGCTGGAGCCCAGGAGCCAGACGCCACCGTCGACGACGTCTACTACACTGGAGATGCCTACTACTACATGCAGCCCGCTGACGACGACCAGGAGTAGTTTAGGAGGATCCCAGGCAGGAGGCCTGCGCCTCTTTCGATCTGTATCCCAGTTTGTGCTAGCCATCTTATGGCAACTTGTTTAACTTATGTCTGTACTCAGATATTGTTGCTTCCGCTGACTCGTCTATGATCGAGCACTTGTATTCGAGCCCTCGAGGCCCCTGGCTTGTATTATGATGCTTGTATGACTTATTTTACTTTTAGAGTTGTGTTGTGATATCTTCCCGTGAGTCCCTGATCTTGATCGTACACGTTTGCGTGCATGATTAGTGTACGATTGAATCGGGGGCGTCACACAAGCCTGGTTCAGTCTTATTATTCTGTTGTGTTACTATTTGGACCCAGAATCTTGATATGAAATTGTTGAGTGGTTATGCAATTCCTTGTGAAATGTCTCAAAACCTTTTGAGCATTTACAGTCGTTATGCTGTCCAAATTCCGCTAGAAATACTAATGTCTTTGCATTGTGGTTATGCTTCCAGATGGCCACTCGTGACCAAAATCAAGTGGTTCGTCTGACCAGATGCATTGGGGTGACCGGTCATACAGCCATGCTAGTTCGGGTTATGATCGAAGCGGGATATCGTTGGTACCCCGAGTACACAGTTGAAGAACAGTATCGAGACTTTAATCAAAGTCAGTATCTTTGCACCGTCAGGGTGTTCCCCTCTTATCCTGGTTGCACCGAGGCCCTTCACAGCTCCTATGGGCTTGGTGTTACTATTGATATGGCGGTTCAAGATGCTGCGTATTCTATGATGACCATTATACGAGCCAGATGGGCTGCTCCGCAACACCGACTTCCCAGATATGCGAGTTCACTTCTGGGCGTTTGGTTATCTTCGAGCCATCTATGCTTGATTCGATCGGGAGGACTCCCTAACCCGTACTACCGCCGAGCTGCTCGAGGACAAGGACCGAGAGAGTCGGGCCTTGAGGATGGAGCTCTTCAATGCCCGTCTTGATCACCGGGCTACCTTGACTCATTTTGCACCGGCTGTTCAAGCTGGTTATATGGATATGAGAGATTTGTATCCTGTCAGGGCTGATCTGCCGGACATGATGGACTGGCGTGATGTGGGGGGCATCACCCCACCTCGTGGTCCTCGCTTGCCACCGTTCAGAGGTCCAAGACCTCACCCATGCCCTTATGGTCCACAGGCTCCCCAGACCGCTTGTTCCCGACGATCACGTTGAACTCCCGTGTTACGGAGGAGACTTCTATGAGAACTACTACGGAGACGTCTGAGTTAGTAGTAGTCCCCTAGTATTATAATCAGTTGTATTTCCACCGTCTGCGTGACTCGTGGAATATGACTTAGTGTGTACTAATCCGGAGGTGTAACAAAAATAATGTATAGGAGCTTGGTGTGCCTCCGATGAGATGTAATCTTCCTTTCACCGTAGTAGTACTTTGTTTGGTCTTGTACTAAACCTTGTATGGTGTGTATGACGATGGAATAAAGAAGTAGTTTCAGATTCTACCATGTCATACGGATGATCATCTCGCATTCCGAGTTATCCATTACATTCTACACTTCTATGTCGAATCTTGCCATCTGGACTAAATCCTTGTCTTGTTTTCCTAGGATGGTTAACACCCATGAACAACCCTGCTCCGCCAGAGCAGGCGAAGGCGATGGAGTTGGAGAAGCAAACCTGCCTCACCCTCCTTCTCTGGCGAAGTTATGCTAGAGGCGAGAGAAACAAGCGGAGACCAACCGCTTGGGCCCCGGGGAGTTCTTGTTAATTGACCCATCCGCTTTTTCCATCGAGCTCTCATTCTTCATTAAAATATCTGTTTAAAACCGATTCAACATCCTTCCAATGGAAATTTCTCTCCGGTTCAATGGCAAACCTCAAGAAGTCAGGTTGAAACAGCGGAACTTTTTTCCTTATGCTGATGCTCTCAAACTTGTTAAAATTCCTTGGGTTCCGGATGTCCCCTCAGAAGATTGGTTTCCGGATGTAATTTAAAGATATCAAGCTTGCCCAATTCCAAGCCCAAATTTCCTTAACTAGCCATTTGACAAGAGCCCATGGTTTCCGGTTTTTAAAACCCGGTTCCCCCCTAAGGAAGTGTAGACCATTGAAAATTTTGAAGCCCAAAATGGCACCCTAGAACAGCCGCTTAAGAAACAACTCGATGACCTTGAAAAGGGTTTCTCCGCCCTAGTTATTTTGGTTGCCCCCCTCCCAAAAAAAGGACCCAGGTTTGTTATCCCCAAGGTCACAATTCGTACCTTCCCAACAACTCCGTTATACCCAATCCTCGTTTTGATATTTGGGTTACTCCATCAAATCAAAATCCAAAGGGACATTCCAAAACCTTTTGTTATGTTGAATGAAATAAGCATTCCTTTTCCAATTCCACCATTTCTCCAAGTGAACTAATCTTAGGAGTATTTGGTAAAGGTTTACCCGAGCAATTCACCCAAAATGAAAAACATGCCAACATTAAGGCTTGTTAGAAACTTTTCGCTTTAGAATTTTTAAATGCAATTTTCTCCGAATCCTTCAGGAATTAAATTTCTAAAATTGCACAACCCCACGAAAGGGCCCTTAATTCCCCCGGCGGCAACAATTCAGCTTTCTTGCGAGCTATCCCGGCTTGCGGAATTTCCAAAGTTCAAACCCTTAAGAACCCTTCAAGAAAAAATTGAACTCCCAAAAAAAGCTTCCTGGAAAAAAGGAATTTATTTTTTCCCCGTAAAACCAGATTTTAAAAAAATTTAACCCCGGCCCGGGGGTTTAGGGAAATTTTGAAAAATTAAACCGGCAACTTAGCAAAAACCCAATAAAAACAACCCACCCTTTCCAAGGTTTCAAGCTCCCCCATTTTCCCGGGCCTTTCCCCTTGGGGCGCCCCTTACCGATCCAAAAAAAAGTAATTTCCAAAAAAAATCGAAAGGAGTTGGTTTTTTTTAGGGGTTCGAAAACCCCCTTTTTTAAAGAAAACCCGGGCCCTTATTTTCAAATCTTTTCAAAATTATGAACAAAAGTTCCCCCCGGGAGGGGGGGGAACCCCCGGGGGGAAAAAAGGGCCCTTTCAACCTTTGGGACCTTCAATTTAAATCTCAAAAAAAAAAGGGAAAGGTTTCCCGCCCAAAAAAAAAGATTTTGTTTTTTAAAGGTTCAAACATCCCTTTAAGGCCCCTTTGGTTTCCAAAAAAACCCGGGGTTTTTTCCAAAAGGGTCAAAAACCCTCTTTTAATTCCACCCCAGGGCCCAAAATTACAATCCCAATTCGTTTATAAAGGGGAAAAAACCAGCCTTTCTTAAAAACCCTTTTGGGGAAAGCAAATTTTTAAAAAACCCACCCTTCAAAACCAAACTTTTTGAGGAAGGAAAAATCAATGGTTTAAAAAAACCCCCTTTTTCCAAAACAAAGGAAAGTTAAGTCCCGGGGGAAAAAACCCCCAAAAAATCCCAAACCAATTCCCAGGAAACCCCCTTTTCCCCCAAAGGCCCCTTTTTTCCAAAAAATTCCCTTTCCCTCAGGCCCTTTCCCTTCCAGGGAAACCCCAAAAGCCCTTGGGAACCCAAAAACCCCCCCGTTTCACCACCCCCTGAACTAACCAAATCCAAAGCTTGACTTTTAAAAAAGGGAGAAATCCTTCCTTTGCCGGCCCAAACCCAAAATTCAATTTTTGGGGGAAAGGGCCCCCCAAACTTTGGAAAGGGGTTTTTTAAACAAATTTTCCCCCAAACCAAAGTTTTTTTATTTACCCCAAAGGTTTTAAAAAATTTTTGGTCCTTTTTTGAAAATGAAAAACCCCTCTAAAAAAGGGTTTATTTAAAAAAAAAATTTTAAAATTTTTTTTTTAAAAGTTTAAAAAAACCCTGGGGAAATTTTGGGAAATTTCCTATTTTAAATTTTTTAAAAAAAAAAATTTTCAAAAATTCCCCCCCAAATAAAGTTCCCGGGCCCCCAAAACCCCCTTGGGTTTTTTTTAAAAACCCGGTCTTTTTTAAAAAGGGGGCCCTTTTCCCCGCCCCCCCGGCCCCCCCCCCCCCCAAAAAGGGCCCGGTTTGGCCCCCCCAAGGGCCCCCGGGAGACCCCGCTTTTTCCCCGGGACCCCCTTTCCCCCCCGGGACCTTTCCTGCCCCTTTTCCCCGGGGGGGAGCCCCCCCCCCCTTCCCCGCACCCAAAAACCCCCCCCCTTGGGGCGGTTCCCCCCCCTTCCCCGAAACAAGTTTCCAAAAACCCGCCCCGGCCCCCCCAAAAAATTCCACCCTCCCTTTCCAAAGCCCTTTGGGCCAAATTTCCCAAATTCCCTTTCCCTTTCCCAAAAACCCCCATTTGAATTTGGGCCCCCCCTTTTTTTTTTTTCCAAATTCCCCCCCCCTTTTAAAAAAATTTTTTTTAAAATTTTAAAAATCCCCCCGGGGAAAAATTCCCCAAATTTTTCCCTCACAAACGGGTTGGAAAAAAGGAAAAAAAATTCTTTCCCCCCTTCCCCTTTTCCCCGAACCAAAATTAACCCTTCCATCTGGGCCCCCTTTTCCTTTTTTTTTCCCCTTTTTCCCCATGGAAATGCTTTTAAAACCCCTAACCCCGGCCCTTCCCCCCCTTTTTTAGATTTTCCCCAACCCAAAGTTTAAATTTTTCTTTCCCCCCCAAAGGGAAATTTAAAAATTTCCCATTTTTGACCCCGGGTTTTAACCCAAGGGGCAGAAAGGTTTTAAAGCAAAGGGGGAAAACCCTTTCCCCCAAACCACCAAAATTTTGGGCCCTTAAGTTATTTTCCTTTTTTCCTCCCTCTTTTGCACTTTGGAAAGGGTTTCGCCTTCTCGGGGGGGGAAGGGGGAAAACTTTAAAGGGTAAGAAACCCGGGGTTTTAACCCGTTCGCTCCCGGGAAAAAGACAAGGGTTCAAACCGGCCCTGGTTTAATTTTCCCCTAAACCCCAAAAGGGGCCCCGGGGGGGGACCTGGGGTTGTTAGCCGGGGGTTCCGGCCGTTTTCCGGGGTGGCTAAAAATTTCGCCCGGCCCGGGGGGTAAACCGGGGAGGGTTTTAAGGTTGGGGGACAGGGGTTTTTGGGGCCCCGTAATTAACGTTTTTAATTAAACATAAAAACCCCGAGGGTCCCAATGGGCCCCCTTTTTCACCAGCCTTCAAAAATTTTTTAAACCATCGGGGGCACCCCGGGGGGTTTATCCGGGGAAATTTTTTACCGACCCTATTTTTTCAAAATTTTTAAAAAGGGTCCAAAAACCCCAAATAAAAGGACTACTTGGTTGCCTATACGGTTCATAGACAAGTAAATGGATACTACTAAAAGCCTCAAGATAAGCGTGAGTGCCGAGGATGGCTTCTCCGTAGGAAGGCGGGGTTGGATCCTCGGTGGTGTATTGAAGTGATGAGTAGTGGACTCGAGTCATAAAACTATTTCAAGTTGGTGTCTCGTGAGATAGCTTAGCCATGAGTCAAAGCTGGCTTGCTGCAATAACCCCACCAACCCTTCTTGATAATATGCATGTATGTAGGGTCTGATGTAAGTCTTCTTGAGTACCTTTGTACTCATGTTGCTTTAATTTACATTTTTCAAGATGCCTCAAACCCTTCCGACGGGTTCTTCGTGAGACATTGACATCGATGAGTAGACTAAGGCCCGTGGTGATCCCGAGCAAGAGAAGGACCATGTAGTATAGCTAGGCTTACCCAAGCCTCTTTTATTTTACTAGTTATGCGTACTCGGACAAAACACTTCATTGTTGGCTTGTATGCTTGTATGACTTGTATGTGGGTCGTGTGACCCGTGCTTGTGTGTATGATATGTATGGCTCTCTCTGAGCCTTTAAATAAAGTACTTGTGTCGTAGAGTCATGTTGTGATGCCTTGTTGTATTTGCACATATCGAGCATATTGTGTGTATGATTGAAATGCTTGGTATGTGCGGGATCGACTATCTAGTTGTTTATCTTTAGTAGCCTCTCTTACGGAAATGTCTCCTAGTGTCTCCATCGAGCCATGGTAGCTTGCTCTTGCTCCTAACACTTAGGCTGGCCGGCATGTGTCCTTCTTCGTTCTCGTGTCTCGTTCTTCGGGAAATGTCACGCATTGAGTACCGGAGTCTGTTAGCCCGCTTCAGCCCGGTTTACGAGTCCTGCTAGCCCAGCGCCACAGACCGGAACTTACTTGCTGTTGACCGACACGTTCGATCTTTGGTCATGGATGCTGTCCTCGTAAGTCTGTGCCACTTTGGGTTTACGACTAGTCATGTCAGCCGGGCTCCTTTTCATATGGATGCTAGCGACACTATCATATCGTGTGCCAAAAGGCTAAACGGTCCCGGCTAAGGTAAGGCGACACCGTTGGGTTACCGTGCGTGAGGCCGCAAAGTGATATGATGTGTTACTGTGCTAGATCGATGTGACATTGAGTCGGGTCTGACAGTCCGCACAGAGTGGTATGGTAATCCTATTCGGAAGTCATGTTACTAGACCATGATGAACCTACGAACTATGAGGAAGCGATGATGAGCCCAGATTCGCGAAATGGCTTGAGGCCATGAAATCGAGATGGGATCCATGTATGAGAACAAAGTGTGGACTTTGGTGGAGTTGCTCGATGATCGGCAAGCCATATTGTATAAATGGATCTTCAAGAGGAAGACAGATCTTGATAGTAGTGTTACTATCTACAAAGCTCGACTTGTCGCAAAAGGGTTTTGACAAGTTCAAGGTGTTGACTACAATGAGATTTTCTCAATCAGAGCGATGCTTAAGTCTGTCCGAATCATGTTAGCAATTGCCACATTTTATGAAATCGGCAAATGGATGTCAAAACTGCATTCCTTAATGGTTTTCTTAACGAAGAGTTGTATATGATGCAACGAGAAGGTTTTGTCAATCCTAAAGGTACTAACAAAATGTGCAAGCTCCAAATGATCCATCTATGGACTGGTGCAAGCATCTCGAGTTGGAATATACGCTTTGATAAGTTGATCAAAGCATACAGTTTTATCTGAGACTTGCGGTGAAGCTTTGTATTTACAAGAAAGTGAGTGGGAGCACTACAACATTTCGATAAGTATATGTGAATGACATATTGTTGATCGGAAATAATGTAGAATTATTCTGCAAAGCATAAAGGAGTGTTTTGAAAGGAGTTCTTTAAAAGAAAGACCTCAGTAAAGCTACTTACATATTGAGCATCAAGATCTATTGAGATAGATCAAGACGTTTGATAAGATTTTCAATGAGTACATACCTTGACAATATTTTGAAGTAGTTCAAAATGGAACAGTCAAAGAAAAAGTTCTTGCCTGTGTTGCAAAGGTATGAAATTGAGTAAGACTCAAATCCCGACCACAGCAGAAATTAGAAAGAGAATGAAAGTCATTCCCTATGCTTCAGTCATAGGTTTTATAAAAGTATGCCATGCTATGGACCAGACCTATTGTATACTCTCCTCTGGTTTGGCAAGGGAGTACAATAGTGATATAGGAGTAGATCACTGGACATTGGTCAAAATTATCCTTAGTGGAATAAGGATATGTTTCTCAATTATGGAGGTGACAAAAGGTTCGTCGTAAAAGGTTACGTCGATACAAGTTTTGGCACTGATCTAGATGACTCTAAGTATCAATCTGGATACATATTGAAAGTGGGAGCAATTAGCTAGAGTAGCTCTGTGCAGAGCATTGTAGACATAGAATATTTGCAAAATACATACTCTCAATGTGATGACCGTTGACTAAGCTTCTCTCATGAGCAAAACATGATCACACCTTAATACTCTTTGGGTGTTAATCACATAGCGATGTGAACTAGATTATTGACTCTAGTAAACCCTTTGGGTGTTGGTCACATGACGATGTGAACTATGGGTGTTAATCATATACAGATATGAATATTGGTGTTAAACCACATGGCGATGTGAACTAGATTATTGACTCTAGTGCAAGTGGGAGACTGAAGGAAATATGCCCTAGAGGCAATAATAAAGTTATTATTTATTTCCTTATATCATGATAAATGTTTATTATTCATGCTAGAATTGTATTAACCGGAAACATAATACATGTGTGAATACATAGACAAACATACTGTCACTAGTATACCTCTACTTGACTAGCTCATTAATCAAAGATGGTTATGTTTCCTGACCATAGACATGTGTTGTCATTTGATTAGTGGGATCACATCATTAGAAGAATGATGTGATTGACATGACCCATTCTCATTAGCCTAGCACTTGATCGCTTAGTATATCGCTATTGCTTTCTTCATGACTTATACAAAGTTCCTCGCAACTATGAGATTGTGCAACTCCGTTTACGGAAGAACACTTTGTGTGCTACCAAACGTCACAACGTAATCGGGTGATTATAAAGGTGCTCTCTGTGTTTCCGAAGGTACATGTTGGGTTGGCATAATTCGAGATTAGAATTTGTCACTTGATTGTCGGAGAGGTATCTCTGGCCCTCTCGGTAATACTCATCACCTAAGCCTTGCAAGCATGTAACCAATGAGTTAGTTATGAGATGACGTATTGGAACGAGTAAAGAGACTTGCCGGAACGAGATTGAACTAGGTATTGGATACCGACGATCAAATCTCGCAAGTAACATACCGATGACAAAGGAACAAAGTATGTTGTTATGCGGTTTGACCGATAAAGATCTTCGTAGAATATGTAGGAACCAATATGGGCATCCAGGTCCCGCTATTGGTTATTTAACGAGAATGGTTTTAGGTCATGTCTACATAGTTCTCGAACCCGTAGGGTCCGCACGCTTAATGTTTCGATGATGTTTTATTATGAGTTTATAAGTTTTGATGTACGAAGTTTGTTCGAGTCCGGATGTGATCACGGACATGACGAGAAGTCTCAAATGGTCGAGACATAAAGATTGATATATTGGAAGCCTATGTTTGGACTTGAATGGTTCCGGTGAAAACGGATTTTACCGAACACCGTGGGTTACTGGAACCTCCCGGGGTTAATGGGCCTTAGTGGGCCATGAGGGAGAAGAGAAAGGGCGGCCAGGGCAGGTCAGGCTTCTTCCCCCAAGTCCGAATAGGACAAGGAGAGGCGCGCCCCCTTCCCTCTTTCCCTCCCCCCAAGTCCTAATCCAACTAGGAAAAGGCGGTGGGAGTAGGACTCCTCCGGCGCGCCTCCTCCTAGGGCCGGCCGCACCCCCCCCTTGCTCCTTTATATACGGGGGCAGGGGGCACCCCATAGACACACAAGTTGATCTACGGATCGTTCCTTAGCCGTGTGCGGTGCCCCCTTCCACCACATTCCACCTCGGTCATATCGTCGCAGAGTTTAGGCGAAGCCCTGCGCCGGTAGAACATCATCATCGTCACCACGCCGTCGTGCTGACGGAACTCATCTCCGGAGCTCGGCTGGATCGGAGGCCGGAGATCGTCATCGAGCTGAACGTGTGCTGAACTTGGAGGCCCCGTACGTTCGGTGCTTGGATCGGTCGGATCGTGAAGACGTACGACTACATCAACCGCGTTGTGCTAACGCTTCCGCTTACGGTCTACGAGGGTACGTGGACGAACACTCTCCCCTCTCGTTGCTATGCCATCACCATGATCTTGCGTGTGCGTAGGAATTTTTTTGAAATTACTACGTTCCCCAACAATTATAGTAGCTCGATAGAAACGAGCGTGAAGCTTCCAATGGGGGATGGATTTACCATGTGTGATTTCGTTCCGCAATTGCCAGATCCGCCATAGAACCATGATGATCCTGCTCCTGATATGCTCGTTCGACTCAGTTAGAAGATGAAGCAACCATTCCGAGCACGTGCATATGATATCAGTCCTATTAGGTAGTGGCCAGATTAGCCGCATTGTATCCAAGAGAAGAGCAGCATTAGGGCATACAAGCAGCGCATGAAATGATGTCTCCTCATCCCGATTACAGAGACTGCAGTATGCGGATGTTCCTATATGTCTCCGATATTTCTCAACATTTGTAGGAAGCGATCCCGAGATGACCTGCCAGGCAAAGTGCCACATCTTGGAGGGAGCAGCCGCATTCCAGACAAGCTTCCACACCGCCAAGACAGTTAATTAACTCGGTTAAAGTAATTACTCTACAATTATTCTATTTCGTCTAGTTAAACCTGCTTGCCAGGACACTTTGAAAGATGTTTAAAGAAGTTCTGTGTACCATGCATTATACATGCACTTTAGAGGATCGTGTGCAATGACTACATCTCACACGGTTCGGCCCAAATGTAATAGTGGTTTTACCCAAAAAGTGCAAACTGAGGACGGTGTGACAGTGGAGGACATAAAACAAAACATATTTCCATGTTGAAAAAAAAACCAAAAAATTGTATATACACAAATACATATATGACAAGCTCAAGGAAATTTTCATAACAATATACTTTCATACATGATTTTTATGCAGCTTGCAAAACATTATATTTTTGCACGAAAATTTACAGATTTATCGTGAATACGTATATGTTTTCATAGATTTTTTCAAAAAAATTTTGAAATTTAGAAATATCATTCTTGAATCATTTGAAGTAAAGTCCTCCAATGTCCCCGTCGTCAGGAACTTCGCACTCTGGTTGTACCTGTATATTGGCGTTGTTTATTACCTACACTCCACATCAATGACTCGGGAGCTTTTTGGATGCATCCGAGCTGTTAAAATGTTATACTCGGGATCTTTGTTGGGTCCCAAGTATATTACTAACACAACGGTGGTTGAAAAACGGAGGTGCAAAGATGCGTATAACACTTTAACAGCATGATGGCAACATGCCACCACTAGCGTATGTTGCTCGCTACGTGATATGATGTGCAATTAAGTAAAGAAAAGAATCAGATTCGCAAAAAAAAAAAAGGTAATGAAGTGTCCACCTTAGTTGGCCACAAAAATATATGGTAATCATAGGTTGTTAGCAGCCAGACATGCATAGTTATATCTCCTACAAATCCAACGACAATGATGCGCACAAAGCACTGGTATTTATTTATTTATTTCATTTTTCATTCATTTTCTCTTTTTCGGCTTCATTTTTCATTTTCTGTATTTTTATATCATGCTTCATGCATCTGTCATCTGATCCCGCAAATCTTGTATAACTAAATAGATGATCCACACTAACATATTCCTTTCAACATGCAATCATGTAAACTTCAATATATAAGCACCCGCAAAAAAAACCCTTCAATATATATAAACATGTATAGGAAAAGGCAATACATCAGCATGCAACAATGCAGGGCAAAATGCTTCGCTTTTTTATTTTATTATGCTACTTATATTCAGTTAATATTTTGCAAGAATAATGAACACAACAAATGGTATGTATTTTCAGTTTTCATTTTCATATTATTAATCCGAAAAATTCATTTATAAATATCATTGAAATATGTTGCAACCAATTACCACGCACGGGATACCATCCTTCTTTTCAACAGCACTGTACAAACATATACGCTCACATACAACACAAGATACCATCTAGTTTTATAAAAATTGCAATCCAAACTTCACTATGATGGTTAGCTCATCAGCCAAGCGTGGCGACCCTCCATGATTTATCACATAATTGATTTCGGCGCGTCCCTTGTTAGTGGATACATACATACACATGCACGTAAGACACACTTAGGCTAATATTTTAGGTTAGTAGTATTTTATCATATCACGGTATCATATTATATAATATCAACCTTTTTTTTTCATTTAATTGTATGCCATCTTAGCGAAATGGTCGAGTTGACATGCATAATACTCTCTTCGTTTCTTTTTGCTCCAAGATTTGATTGAAGTCAAACCATACAAAGTTTGACCAAATTTATACAAAGAAATTATCAACATCACCAATACTAAAGTTATATAGTATAAAAATTAGTTTCATGATGCATCCAATGATATTATTTTTATATCGTGATTGTTGATATATTTTTTTCCAATAAAGTCGTCAAAACTTATTGAAGCTTGACGTTAGACAAATTTTATATGCGGACTAAAAAGAAACGGAGGGAGTACTTATTATGATACCTCACTACGAGAGGTCTTAATGGAACCATCACGTAACCGTGTTCCAGATGTTTTGATTGGAGCCTTCATTATTTTCCGAAATGTATATAGAGGTACATATGGAGATATGCGGCAATAATGCATTTGGAGATGGGTCATGTCCGCCCGGCCTGTATATTCTACGGAAAAAAAGAGACCGATGATCAAGAATTCCGGGACCGCGCAGCCGGGGTCAAGCACGAAAACGACGGCCGTGTACTAAAGTAAAGCCTCATTTAGTGCTGTGAAAAGAAAGTTTAAGTGCCCCACTGGCACTCTGACAGTGCACTGGTAGTGGTATCTCTTTCTTTTGATGCAAAGGCCCAAAACCACGTGGCGTTTTCACGTGATGTTCGTTCATGGCCAACTGCCCTTTTGGCACTGCCTGAGTAGCCGCCATATAACTAAAAAAAGAAAAGAGTAGCCGCCATGAAAATATATGCATACATATGTACATACATACATTGCACTATTTGATCCAATAATGAAGTCGATGATGCTACGTACTGTAGGATGGCATTGGACAGCGCTCCCCTCCAGCCTGGGGGTGCACGGATCAAATCAGAGCCTTCACTAATTGATATCAATTATTTTCTCTTTTGAGATCAAATCTGCTATCAGATGGTGATTTTCTCCCGATAGTGTAGCAGTGCCACTTTGTACGTCCTCCCCACAAAAATGGAAAAAAATAATACTAGGAAGCGAGCAACAAACAAAGAAAAAACACGTGCACCGCATATATACCAGCCAATCATGCATGTGCAAAATGTGTCAGCGTGGCGTATGAATACATTCTATGCAGAATTCCATGCTCTCGCCGCCACGTAGTATAAGTTTTTCTACAAAGATTTGGCGGCTATGCCAGCTTGTTTCTCATGTCAAACCGTTCTTCCTCCCCTTCACGCTTGCTGATTTTGGGGGTGCATATGTACTGTACGTAGTATCCAGCTCAATTTGTTTCTAGAAGGGTTTATCTATCTATATGCGGCAGCTAGTTTCGTAGCAGCACGGGAGTCTACCTATCTCCACATTTAACCCAGCACAGATGATGCAAAAGTTGTCCACGAGTTCGCAGCCCGCACAAAACGAATTCGCCCCCACAAGTCCCTGACGTTAGCCCATAGACAGATCATGCGGCGTCACGGGGTACGTTAGCTGCTTCTCCTTCCTCGGCTCCACCACTCTATATAAGTGCCAATCTCTTTCTCATCCGCATCTCCTCATCTGCAGGGCCAGGGAAGGGAAGAAAGCAAAGCACGCACGAGGGGGACAGCAGCGGCGGCCCACTCTCCCCTGTCGGCTTCCTCTTTCCTCCGCCTTGTTGCCGCCGTCGGCGGCGGGCGGGAGGGATAATAGCTAGGTAGAGGATGGACGACGCCGGCGAGATACACGCGTTCGGGCGCAGCCTGCGGCGGGAGAGCTCGGTGTGGTCGCGCGGCGGGGACGACCTGTTCTCGCGGTCGTCGCGGGACGAGGACGACGAGGAGGCGCTGCGATGGGCGGCGCTGGAGAAGCTGCCCACCTACGACCGCGCGCGCACGGCGGTGCTGGCCATGCCGGAGGGGGAGCTCAAGGAGGTGAACGTGGAGAAGCTGGGCGCGCAGGAGAAGCACGCGCTGCTGCAGCGCATCGCCTGGGTCGGCGACGACCACGAGCGCTTCCTCTCCAAGTTCAAGGACCGCGTCGACCGGTACGCCTCCCTACTCGCCTAGCTTGAGCTATTTCTCCCCTCCGATCCCGGCGAGGCGACGGCCAGGGTAGCTCCTGACATTGGTCGCGTGCTGATGGGTGATGCAGAGTGGGGATCCAGCTGCCGACGATCGAGGTGAGGTACGACAAGCTCAACGTGGAGGCGGAGGCGTACGTGGGAAGCAGGGGCCTGCCCACCATCCTCAACACCTACGCCAATGTACTCGAGGTACGTCGTCCAACACAAGAACTTCCACAAGGAAATCAGTACTCTTGCACTTCATTTTTCTTTTTCTGCACGTTGACTGTCGAGCCTGCGGCGAGAGTTAACAGAAATAGATTGAGTGCACGACCAACAGCGAAAACTGTGGCTAGGAGAGAAAACACAACACACTGATGTTGACTGGTTTCCGATAAAGATCGGCAGACTTGGCTGCCCATTTTCTCTCCCCCATCTCTTTCTAATCTGGTAAACGTCAATTAAACAAGAGCAATAATATTACCACCAAAAAGGTCACTGAGCTGGTAATATATACCACAAGGTGTCAACAACAAGTGTCAAGTGGCACTAGGCCTCGCATGTCATCATCCTTCCACTCGATGATATTTTACTCATCTTTGCGATGGCACTGACAGCTGACACACGTTCCTCACAAATATTTCTTGTTCCAAGCAGAAGCAAACAAAGTCGGAAGCATAAGAGGAGCTAGCTGTACAAATCCACAGGCCATGTTAAGCAGTGACGTGCGTAACTGCCGCGACATTTTGATCCCGTGCTAACACACCAATCCTAAAGATTTTGAAAAACAAAAACATTATTCTCTATTCGGAGTCAGTAAGGAAACTGCCTCGGATAAAAAGTCAAGTTTGCTCACTGAAGCTCCGAACGTTAGGATAACTGCAAATCCAGCATACTGGTCTATTATGCAGCTTCAGTGTTAGGAGTTACAAACGTGCAGGACTCCATGCATTCATTTGCCTCGATTTTTGTACTTGCATAATATGTTTACTTACATGGTGATCGTCTTCAAACAGGGCCTGGCAAATGCTCTTCACCTAACAACAAACAGGAAGCAGAAAATATCAATCCTTCACAATGTCAGTGGAATCATCAAGCCTCACAGGTAACATACAGACACGCTTGCACGTGGCGAATCATCTCCATTGAATTGTACCTTATCCCCTCCATTTTTAGGATGACCTTGCTTTTGGGTCCCCCTGGCTCGGGAAAAACGTCCCTGCTTTTGGCCTTGGCCGGAACCCTGCCGTCGAGTCTTAAGGTGCATCATTTTTTCTTTTGGTCGTTCTCTTCTTCATCATGGTACTTCATTTGTTCTTGGTGCACCATGATTGTAACTTGCTAGTACTGACATGAAAAAAACATTGCAATCACAAAAGATGTCAGGGGACATAATTTACAATGGCCATACCATGGATGAGTTTGTGCCACGGAGATCGGCAGCTTATGTTAGCCAACATGATCTGCATATGGCGGAACTGACTGTCCGTGAGACGGTCAACTTCTCTGCAAAATGTCAAGGAATTGGTCACCGTTACGGTAAGAACAAGAAAAATGGAGACCTCAAAACTCATCATGGTAGCATATTGCATTGAGTAACCTGAATTTCATACGAAATGATTAGACCTGCTAATGGAGCTATCGAGGAGAGAAAAGGAAGAAAATATCAAACCAGATCCAGAAACAGATATCTACTTGAAGGTACTCCAGTCGTTACATTTTAAACCATAGTTCACCGCATTCCATGGTTGAGACTTGAGGACATTTCAATAGGAAGTTTGATGCATATCAATCTTTGCTTTTTCTTATCTAGGCCGCTGCGACAGGAGAGCAGAAAGCCGAGGTGGTCACAAATCACATTCTGAAGGTGTGTGCGAATCAGCTACTTATTTTATAGCTCAGTTGTAGATTACATAGAATTACACAGTTATAACAAGAATGCTACCAAGTTCCTTACTTTAAGTCCACAGAAAGTTCTAGAAAAATAAAAAGTGACTACATTACTAATTCTTTGATTTTTTTTAATTATGGAAGGTCTTGGGGTTGGATATCTGTGCTGATACACTGGTAGGCAATACTATGTTGAGAGGCATATCAGGAGGGCAAAAAAAGAGAGTAACTACAGGTAAATATAGCCTATGAGTAGGAAACCTACCAGATGCTTATGTGTTATTATGGAACTAAATTACTTTGTACTCCTACACAATCCAACTCATCCATTCTCTGACATGGTTGTGCAGCTGAGATGCTTGTTACACCAGGACGAGCCCTTTTCATGGATGAGATATCAACTGGACTTGACAGCTCAACAACCTTCCAGATTGTGAACTCCATCCGACAAACAATCCACATTATTGGTGGAACAGCAGTCATTGCCTTGCTACAACCTGCACCAGAGACATATGAATTGTTTGATGATATAATTCTCCTCTCAGACGGTCAGGTTGTCTACAATGGCCCTCGAGAACATGTGCTCGAGTTCTTTGACTCAATGGGATTCAAATGTCCTGAGCGAAAAGGCGTAGCAGACTTCTTGCAAGAAGTGAGTGTCATCAACTTTTGTATGTAGCTTTCTCTAATTATGGATTTATTTAAAAAATGCATTATCGCGAAATACCTTCAAAATACAAAACGTTAAATCTCTAGGGAATTTCATAAATGTAAAGTATGCTCACAAGTGGAACGAATGGAGCGACATATTTTAATATTTCATACAGTTTGCATCTTGGGCAAAATATGGCAAGCTGCAAAATTGATAGTTGTAGAAAACTGTCATAAGTTGGGATTTTTTTTCACCCCAAAATAACTTGGGGTTTTCTTAATACCAGGATCATAATTGGCTACAATGTTTATGTGTGACTGACTATAACTGGAAATTTGATAGGTTACATCAAGAAAAGATCAAGGACAATACTGGATAAACAGTGATGAGACATACCGATATGTTCCTGTTAAGGAGTTTGCGGAGGCATTTCAAGCTTTCCATGTTGGTCAAGCTATAAAGAGTGAGTTAGCAGTGCCGTTTGACAAGAATGGAAGTCATCCTGCAGCTCTGAAAACATCACAATACGGTGCCAGCATGAAGGAACTACTCAAAGCTAATATCAACAGAGAGATACTGCTCATGAAAAGAAACTCCTTTGTGTATATATTCAAGGCAACTCAGGTGATGATTCCAAAAAGGCAAAATCTACAAAATGCTCAACACTAACTAATTTCGTTGTTATTCCTAGATGAGTATACAAGAACATAACATACATTTTCTTACTATTTCTCTTTGTTCTTCAGTTGACAATCATGGCGATCATTGCAATGACCGTCTTTCTGCGCATCAATATGCATCATGACTCGGTGACAGATGGAGGCATATACATGGGTGCTCTCTTCTTTGGGATTTTGATGATCATGTTCAATGGTTTAGCAGAAGTAGGTCTAACTATTGCAAAGCTCCCTGTTTTTTTCAAGCAACGGAATCTTCTCTTCTTTCCAGCATGGACATACACGTTGCCGTCATGGCTCATTAAGACCCCTCTCTCCTTGCTCAATGTAACAATTTGGGTCGGCATAACATACTATGGCATTGGATTTGATCCCAACGTACAGAGGTAAGGGTGGAATTCTAACATACATGATCTTTTTTAATGTATTGCAGAAGCTAATGAAAACAATGCAATGCTACAGATTTTTTAGGCAGTTCCTGCTGCTCTTTTTAATGAACGAGGCATCGTCTGGACTCTTTCGCTTCATTGCTGGTCTTGCAAGGCATCAGGTTGTTTCAAGCACCCTCGGTTCCTTCTGCATACTAATTTTTATGCTCACTGGTGGATTCGTCCTGGCAAGAGGTATGCAAAAGTAGCTAATTAGCTAAAGTCCAAAACTGATTTTGAAGTGTCCACCTAAGAACACCTGGACTAAATTTCCTCAGTTCAGTTACTTTTTCCTCATTGGATGTGGTATCTGTGAATCATAGATTAAAACATTCCTTTGATTTAACAGAGAATGTAAAGAAATGGTGGATATGGGGGTACTGGATATCACCCCTGATGTACGCACAAAATGCACTATCGGTGAATGAGTTCCTAGGTCACAGCTGGAACAAGGTAAATAGACTTTTGTGAAAAAGGATAAACAATCGTCTTTCTGAATATGTCTGGCTAAAGCATATTGTTACTGCTATACTACAGACAATCCCCGGTTTCAACGAACCACTTGGAAACCTAGTTCTGAAATCTCGAGGCGTCTTTCCTGATACGAAGTGGTACTGGATTGGTGCTGGTGCCTTGCTCGGATATGTGCTACTATTTAATATCCTTTATACCGTCTGCCTCACATTCCTCGACCGTGAGTCAGAAATAACTTGTATTTAGAATGCAAATATGTAGCTAATTTTGCAATTTCAAAAAACAATGCTGTAAATTCTAATCTCATACATTCTCCTATCTGCAGCATTTGACAGCAACCAGCCAACAGTATCTGAAGAAACATTGAAGATAAAACAAGCTAATCTCACTGGTGAAGTTTTAGAAGCATCATCGAGAGGACGGGTTAACAACAGTACAATAGCATCTAGAGGTACTTACTGATTCCATATTCATCAATTTGAAGAAGATATTAACATAATGGCCAATTGGCAAAGCTCAATAAATTTGACTTCCCAGCCTGATAGTTGAGGTATAATTTAAAATTACCACTTGCATATGTCTACCAGATACTGAGGATGGGAGCAATGATGAATCAACTTCCAATCATGCAACAGTGAATTCTAGTCCAGGCAAGAAAGGAATGGTCCTCCCTTTTGTGCCTCTCTCCATCACATTCGATGATATAAAATACAGTGTAGACATGCCACAGGTATTTTCTTTCTAAAAATTCTATAAAGTACAGATATGTATACAATATATGGAACATAAATGAGTGAAAATATCATGCGTAACTCCTTTATCCAACAAAAAAATGTAGGAAATTAAAGCACAAGGTGTGGCAGAGAGCCGGTTGGAACTACTGAAGGGTATCAGTGGTTCATTTAGGCCAGGAGTGCTTACAGCTCTTATGGGTGTCAGTGGTGCCGGTAAGACAACACTGATGGATGTGTTGGCTGGACGGAAGACCAGTGGATACATAGAGGGCAACATTACAATCTCTGGTTATCCAAAGAAGCAAGAAACTTTTGCTCGTGTATCGGGATACTGTGAGCAGAACGACATTCATTCACCAAATGTGACCGTCTATGAGTCTCTTGCATTCTCTTCATGGCTCCGATTACCTGCCAATGTTGATTCCTCAACAAGAAAGGTTTGCAAAGAACAATTTGCTTTTTTTTTAATGTTTTCATAGTATACGAGTATATATATTTATTATAAAATTGTATGAAACATGATTAAGTGAGAAAACTAATATTGCAACTGATTATGTTCCGTAAAACAAATTGGCAACTGATCTTAAATGTTGTGCGATATAAAATATAAAATTGATAACTGTAGAATTCAAATTCACCGAAATGATTCAGACAGATATTTTGACGTGACTGTTGATCACATTTATGTGCTAGTCATATCTTGGCAAGGGCGACAATACCTGCTGACTGTTCTAACACATGAAACCTGGTCTGCAGATGTTCATTGATGAGGTCATGGAATTGGTGGAACTCTCCCCCTTAAGAGATGCATTGGTTGGATTACCTGGTGTGAGTGGATTGTCGACTGAGCAAAGGAAAAGGCTAACAATAGCAGTGGAGCTGGTTGCTAACCCTTCCATCATTTTCATGGACGAACCAACATCTGGACTTGATGCACGGGCAGCAGCCATTGTCATGAGGGCAATAAGGAATACTGTAGATACAGGACGGACAGTTGTTTGCACCATTCATCAACCAAGCATCGACATATTTGAGTCTTTTGATGAGGTACTAAATGCAGTGCCTACATGTAGTAAAGAAAAAAACAGTAAAGCAACACAAGGACAATTCATACTGTTTATCAACGCTTTTAATACCTGATGATCCTGTGTGTCTTTGTAGCTCTTCCTGATGAAACGAGGAGGTGAAGAGATTTATGTAGGTCCACTAGGCCGGCACTCATGTGAACTGATCAGATATTTTGAGGTGACGAAAGAGAACATAAATTAGTGCATGTTTATATATGCAGCCTCGCACCGAACGAAAATGTTACTGAATTGTTTTCCTTTGGTTCTACACAGGCTATTGAAGATGTCAGAAAGATTAAAGACGGTTACAATCCTTCAACATGGATGCTGGAAGTGACTAGTGCAACACAAGAACAGATGACTGGGATTAACTTCAGTCAAGTATACAAGAATTCTGAACTATATCGGTAGGCTTCTGGTTGCATTACTTCATGATTTAATAACTAAAGAATGAAAGACTGAAAAATATTGATTTAAGCTATGAAATCTTATATTTCGAAACAAAGAGCAAAAATCAACATTTTCTTCAGAACGTTTAAAGTTTAAACTAGTATTTAAGAGAGAGATCTCTAAACTACAAAAAGCCAGAATATTTTCGGACAAGTATGCATTACAAACAACATTGAAATCATATATGGCCCATTTTAAAAGCATGAATAGTGTCTTAAATGTGCACTAATATTGTCGGTTTTGTTGCATTTCAGGAGGAACAAAAATCTAATAAAGGAGCTAAGCACACCTCCTGAAGGTTCAAGCGACCTATCCTTTCCAACCCAATACTCACAAACTTTCCTCACACAGTGTTTTGCTTGCCTGTGGAAGCAAAGCCTGTCATACTGGAGAAACCCTCCATACACAGCTGTCAAGTACTTCTATACTACAGTGATTGCACTGTTGTTTGGGACAATGTTCTGGGGCATTGGCAAAAAAAGGTAAGATAATATGTAATAAAAGAAAGTACAAAATAATACATGGTATTTGTTGAGGAGATTACATATGGTTCTTACCTTCAAAATTCACTAGAAACATTTTACTCTTGCAGACACAATCAACAGGACTTGTTCAATGCCATGGGTTCCATGTATTCCTCAGTTTTGTTCATGGGGGTGCAGAACTCTGCCTCAGTTCAGCCAGTTGTGGCTGTTGAGCGCACGGTCTTTTACAGGGAAAGAGCGGCTCACATGTACTCACCTTTGCCATATGCATTGGGACAGGTAAATTTACTTTGCATTAACATTCGTGTGTAGTTATTTTATATGCCAAGTAAAAAAGGGAGCTCAACAAACAGATGGCATCACATTCTCATGTAAAGCATAATAAACAGATGCAAACGAGGCTTCATAAAAGGTTTCAGATAATATTGAATTACAGCCAGAAAAGATGGTACCGATAGTTAAAACAAATCCCCTAAGTGGAAAGCAACGGTAAGACAATAAGAGCCCTAACATCCTTCCCTTTGCAGGTTGCAATTGAACTTCCATACATCTTTGTCCAGTCCTTAATATATGGTGTGCTAGTATATGCTATGATTGGATTCGAGTGGACAGCTGTCAAATTCTTTTGGTACCTGTTCTTCATGTACTTCACTCTAGCTTACTTCACATTTTATGGAATGATGTCGGTGGGCCTGACTCCAAACTACAACGTTGCCTCTGTTGCTTCCACGGCATTCTATGCTCTTTGGAACCTTTTCTCGGGATTTATTACACCAAGAACTGTAAGTATACTATTTGCTCTCAATGTTTCAACTTCCTATACTTCCACCTCTATAACCAATAACCAAATTTTGCTCCTTCTTTTCCTAATACTATGCAAGCTCTTATGCAAAAAGTAATATTATGTGAACTGGCTACTTTCCTCTACAGAGAATCCCGATATGGTGGAGGTGGTACTACTGGCTCAGCCCTATTGCATGGACACTGAATGGTCTGGTCACTTCACAGTTTGGAGACGTAACCGAAAAGTTTGATAATGGCGTGCGGGTATCCGATTTCGTAGAAAGCTATTTTGGGTACCATCATGACTTCCTGTGGGTGGTCGCTGTGGTGGTCGTCTCATTCGCTCTTCTATTTGCTTTCCTTTTCGGGCTCTCAATCAAGCTATTCAACTTCCAGAAGAGATAAGTGATCAAGGAAGAACATATCCGAGTTTGATCAGCGCCCGCTACGCAGAGACACCACAACTGGACCAGGTCCTTGTAATTCTATTAGAGTACATGTGAATACTAGCATAGCATATATTTTGGGAGCACGGTGCCCAGATCGAATGTATAGTGACAGTGCACATTGTGCCCAATGCCCTAGGAAGTTCATTTTGCAAGTTGTATAAATCAAGTGATTTGCCACACCGTCGATTTGCTCTAACACCTTTGGAGCGCGAGCGCTCACAAAACAAAACGGTGGCATGCTGTACTCGAAATTTGACCAATCGAACTGATACGGATACCGAAATTCGCACAAGATGACAGGAATCGTGGGGGGAAACCATACACGGATTCAATTTTATGAACCTTCCGGATGACCGATTGCACTGAAATTCGAACACCAATTGAACTAGATAAGAACTCGATCCACGAAAATGGTAAAATCGCGCCCGCTGTTTCTCAGCGCAGAAGGTACGCAAGGCGTCGCGAAGAGGCGAGACATATGCGGCCATTAGCGGTGGGGAGGAAACTCACCAGCGTGACGAGGCGATCGACGGACGACATGGAACCCCGGCGGTGCTCGACGGAATGCCAACGAGAAAACGGAGATTTCTCGCGTTCAGAATGCTTTGCTTTTTTTTTCGAGGGGTCCGAATGCTTTGCGGAGCTAGTGCGGCCGGCCCTGACCCACTTCAAACCTCGGCCCATTCAGCACCGATGTTTTTGGACCGGACCTTAATCGACCGGATGGTTAGCACTACGGCCCACCTACAACTAGTATCCATTTCTCAACGAAAAAAAACCCTCACAAGGCTACAACTACGTACTGTCCAAACTATTGCAAGTGTTGAGCTTTTTTGGGTGAAGATTTGTTAGAGCATTACAGCCGGACTTGGCAAATACGATCTCCTATACATCTACGGGCGTACCCGGGCGTGTTTGTGGACAGCACCCGCCGGTCCCTCTTTGTTGGGGAACGTAGCAAAAATTCAAAATTTTCTACGCATCACCAAGATCAATCTATGGAGTAACTAGCAACGAGAGAGAGGGGAGTGCATCTTCATACCCTTGAAGATCGCGATGCGGAAGCGTTGCAAGAACGCGGTCGGTGGAGTCGTTCACGAAGCGATTCAGATCGCGGTCGAATCCGATCTAAGCACCGAACAACGATGCCTCCGCTTTCAACACACGTGCAACCCGGTGACGTCTCCCGTGCCTTGATCTAGCAAGGAGAGAGGGAGAGGTTGGGAAAGACTCCGTCCAGCAGCAGCACAACAGCGTGGTGGTGATGGAGGAGCGTGGCACTCCAGCAGGGCTTCGCCAAGCACTGCGAGAGACGAGGAGGGAGAGGGGTAGGGCTGCGCCAAGAGAGAGGGAGACTCGTGTGTTTTTGGCAGCCCCCAAACCCCCACTATATATAGGAGGAGGGAGGAGGTGCGCCTCTAGGGTTCCCACCCTAGGGGCGGCAGCCCTAGATGGGATGGAGGGCGGCAAGAGGGGAGAGGCGCACCCTAGGGTGGGCCTTAGGCCCATCTGCGCCTAGGGTTTCCCCTCTCTCCTCTTTGCTGCGCCTTGGGCATTGGTGGGAGGCGCACCAACCCACTTAGGGGCTGGTCCCTTCCCACTCTTGGCCCATGAAAGCCTTCGGGGCTGGTGGCCCCTCCCGGTGGACCCCGGAACCCTTCCGGTGGTCCCGATACATTATCGGTGACACCCGTAATACTTCCGGTGACCAAAACCTTGAAGGAAATATGCCCTAGAGGCAATAATAAAGTTATTATTTATTTCCTTATTTCATGATAAATGTTTATTATTCATGCTAGAATTGTATTAACCGGAAACATAATACATGTGTGAATACATAGACAAACATAGTGTCACTAGTATGCCTCTACTTGACTAGCTCATTAATCAAAGATGGTTATGTTTCCTAACCATAGACATGTGTTGTCATTTGATTAATGGGATCACGTCATTAGGAGAATGATGTGATTGACCTGACCCATTCCGTTAGCCTAGCACTTGATCGTTTAGTATATTGCTATTGCTTTCTTCATGACTTATACATGTTCCTGTAACTATGAGATTATGCAACTCCCGTTTACCGGAGGAACACTTTGGGTACTACCAAACGTCACAACGTAACTGGGTGATTATAAAGGAGTACTACAGGTGTCTCCGAAGGTACATGTTGAGTTGGCGTATTTCGAGATTAGGTTTTGTCACTCCGATTGTCGGAGAGGTATCTCTGGGCCCTCTCGGTAATGCACATCACTATAAGCCTTGCAAGCTATGTAACTAATGAGTTAGTTACGGTATGATGCATCATGTAACGAGTAAAGAGACTTGCCGGTAACGAGATTGAACTAGGTATTGGATACCGACGATCGAATCTCGGACAAGTAACATACCGATGACAAAGGGAACAACGTATGTTGTTATGCGGTTTGACCGATAAAGATCTTCGTAGAATATGTAGGAACCAATATGGGCATCCAGGTTCCGCTATTGGTTATTGACCAAGAATAGTTCTAGGTCATGTCTACATAGTTCTCGAACCCGTAGGGTCCGCACGCTTAACGTTATGATGATAGTTTTATTATGAGTTTATAAGTTTTGATGTACCGAAGGAGTTCGGAGTCCCGGATGATATAGGGGACATGACGAGGAGTCTCAAAATGGTTGAGACATAAAGATCAATATATTGGACGACTATATTCGGAGTTCGGAAAGGTTCCGAGTGATTCGGGTATTTTTCGGAGTACCGGGGAGTTACGGGAATACAGGGGAAGAGTATTGGGCCTTAATGGGCCTTAGTGGGAAGGAGCCAGGAGGTGGCGCGCGCCCCTCCCAAGCCTAGTCCGAATTGGACAAAGGGTTTGGGGCGCGGCCCCCCTCTCCCTTCCTGCTCCACGTCCCTTCTTTCCCCCTTCTCCTAGTTGGACTAGGAAAGAAGGAATCCTACTCCCGATGGGAGTAGGACTCCCCTTGGCGCGCCTCCTCCTAGGCCGGCCGCCCCCTCCCCCTTGCTCCTTTATATACGGGGGCAGGGGGCACCCCATGACACACAAGTTGATCTACGGATCTTTCCTTAGCCGTGTGCGGTGCCCCCCTCCACCATATTCCACCTCGGTCATATCGTCGTGGAGTTTAGGCGAAGCCCTGCGCCGGTAGAACATCATCATCGTCACCACGCCGTCGTGCTGACGGAACTCATCCCCGAAAGCTTTGCTGGATCGGAGCCCGGGGATTGTCATCGAGCTGAACGTGTGCCGAACTCGGAGGTGCCGTACGTTCGGTGCTTGGATCGGTCGGATCGTGAAGACGTACGACTACATCAACCGCGTTGTCATAACGCTTCCGCTTACGGTCTACGAGGGTACATGGACAACACTCTCCCCTCTCGTTGGTATGTCATCACCATGATCTTGCGTGTGCGTAGGAATTTTTTTTGAAATTACTACGTTCCCCAACAGTGGCATCCGAGCCTAGGTTTTATGCGTTGATGTTATATGCACGAGTAGAACACAAGTGAGTTGTGGGCGATACAAGTCATACTTCTTACCAGCATGCCATACTTTGGTTCGGCGGTATTGTGAGATGAAGCGGCCCGGATCGACATTACGCGTACGCTTACGCGAGACTGGTTTCACCGTTACGAGCACTCGTGCTTAAAGGTGGCTGGCGGGTGTCTGTCTCTCTCACTTTAGCTGAATCGAGTGTGGCTACGCCCGGTCCTTGCGAAGGTTAAAACAGCACCAACTTGACGAACTATCGTTGTGCTTTTGATGCGTAGGTAAGAACGGTTCTTGCTCAGTCCGTAGCAGCCACGTAAAACTTGCAACAACAAAGTAGAGGACGTCTAACTTGTTTTTGCAGGGCATGTTGTGATGTGATATGATCAAGACGTGATGAGATATAAGTTGTTGTATGAGATGATCATGTTTTGTTGAATTTATCGGCAACCGGCAGAAGCCCTATGGTTGTCGCTTTGTTGCATAAGATGCAAGTGCCAAATAATTGCTCTACTTTATCGCTATGCGATAGCAATAGTTGCAAGAGCAATAGTTGGCGAGACGACCATGTGACGACACATTGATATAGATCAAGATGATGAAGATCATGGTGTCGTGCCGGTGACGATAGAGATCATGACAATACTTTGGAGATGGAGATCAAAGGCGCAAGATGATCATGGCCATATCATGTCACATATTTTGATTGCATATGATGTTTATCTGTTATACATCTTATTCTGTTTTGTTTGACAGTAGCATTTTAAGATGATCTCTCACTAATTATCAAGAAGTGTTCTCCCTGAGTATGCACCGTTGTGAAAGTTCTTCGTGCTGAGACACCACATGATGATCGGGTGTGATAGGCTCTACGTTCAAATACAACGGGTGCAAAACAGTTGCACACGCGAATACTCGAGTTAAACTTGACGAGCCTAGCATATACAGATATGGACTCGAACACGGAGACCGAAAGGTCGGCGTGAATCATATAGTAGATATGATCAACATAGTGATGTTCACCATTGAAAACTACTCCATCTCACATGATGATCGGACATGGTTTAGTTGATTTGGATCACGTGATCACTTAGATGACTACAGAGATGTCTGTCTAAGTGGGAGTTCTTAAGTAATATGATTAATTGAACTTTAATTTATCATGAACTTAGTCCTGGTAGTATTTTGCAAATTATGTTGTAGATCAATAGCTCGCGTTGTTGCTTTCATATGTTTATTTATGTTCCTAGAGAAAACTGTGTTGAAATATGTTAGTAGCAAAGATGTGGATTGGATCCGTGATCTGAGGTTTATCCTCATTGCTGCACAGAAGAATTATGTCCTTAATGCACCGCTAGGTGACAGACCTATTGCAGGAGCAGATGCAGACGTTATGAACGTTTGGCTAGCTCAATATGATGACTACTTAATAGTTTAGTGCACCATGCTTAATATGATGACTACTTAATATGATGACAACACTCTCCCCTCTCCTTGCCATGTCATCACCATGATCTTGCGTGTGCGTAGGAATTTTTTTTGAAATTACTACGTTCCCCAACAAACCTCACTTCCTATATATTATTCTTTACCTTCAGACCATTCTGGAACTCCTCGTGACGTCCGGGATCTCATCCGGGACTCCGAACAACATTCGGTAACCACATATAAAACTTCCCTATAACCCTAGCATCATCGAACCTTAAGTGTGTAGACCCTACGGGTTCGGGAGACATGTAGACATGACCGAGACATCTCTCCGGTCAATAACCAACAGCAGGATCTGGATACCCATGTTGGCTCCCACATGTTCCACGATGATCTCATCGGATGAACCAAGATGTCAGGGATTCAAGCAATCCCGTATACAATTCCCTTTGTCGATCGGTACGTTACTTGCCCGAGATTCGATTGTCGGTATCCCAATACCTCGTTCAATCTCGTTACCGGCAAGTCACTTTACTCGTTCCGTAATTCATGATCCCGTGACTAACTACTTAGTCACATTGAGCTCATGATGATGATGCATTACCGAGTGGGCCCAGAGATACCTCTCTGTCACACGGAGTGACAAATCCCAGTCTCGATTCGTGCCAACCCAACAGACACTTCAGAGATACCCGTAGTGCACCTTTATAGCCACCCAGTTACATTGTGAAGTTTGACACACCCAAATCATTCCTACGGTATCCGGGAGTTGCACAATCTCATGGTCTAAGGAAATGATACTTGACATTAGAAAAGATTTTAGCAAACGAACTACACGATCTTGTGCTATGCTTATGATTGGGTCTTGTCCATCACATCATTCTCCTAATGATGTGATCCCGTTATCAATGACATCCAATGTCCATGGTCAGGAAACCATAATCATCTATTGATCAACGAGCTAGTCAACTAGGCTCACTAGGGACATGTTGTGGTCTATGTATTCACACATGTATTACGGTTTCCAGTTAATACAATTATAGCATGAACAATCGACAATTATCATGAACAAGGAAATATAATAATAACCATTTTATTATTGCCTCTAGGGCATATTTCCAACAGTCTCCCACTTGCACTAGAGTCAATAATCTAGTTCACATCACTATGTGATTGTAATGAATCCAACACCCATTGGGTTTGATCATATCTTGCTTGTGAGAGAGGTTATTAGTCAACGGGTCTGAATCTTTCAGATCCGTGTGTGCTTTAAAAATCTCTATGTCATCTCCTAGATGCAGCTACCACGCGCTATTTGGAACTATTCCAAATAACTGCTCTACTATACGAATCCGGTCTACTACTCAGAGTCACCCAGATTAGTGTCAAAGTTTGCATCGGCGTAACCCTTTACGACGAACTCTTTTACCACCTCCATAATCGAGAAAATTCCTTAGTCCACTAGTTACTAAGGATAACCTTGACCGTTGTCCTGTGATCCATTCCTGGATCACACTTGTACCCCTTGACTGACTCATGGCAAGGCACACTTTAGGTGCGGTACACATCATAGCATACTGTGGAGCCTACGTCTAAAGCATAGGGGATGATCTTCTTCCTTTCTCTCTCTTCTACCGTGGTCAGGTCTTGAGTCTTACTCAATACTCACACCTTATAACACAGCCAAGAACTCCTTCTTTGCCATCTATTTTGAACTCCTTCAAAATCTTGTCACGATGCGTACTCATTTGAAAGTACTATCCACCGATTTTGATCTATCCTTATAGATCTTGATGCTCAATGTTCAAGTAGCTTAATCCAGGTTTTCCATTGAAAAACACTTTTCAAATAACCCTATATGCTTTCCAGAAATTCTACATCATTTCCGATCAACAATATGTCAACAACATATACTCATCAGAAATGCTATAGTGCTCCCACTCACTTCTTTAGAAATACAAGTTTCTCATAAACTTTGTATAAACCCAAAATCTCATCAAAGCATATATTCCAACTCCGAGATGCTTACTCCAGTCCTTAGAAGGATTGGTGGAGCTTTGCATACTTGTTAGCATCTTTTAGGATTGACAAAACCTTCTGGTTGTATCACACACAACCTTTCCTCAAGAAAATCATTGAGGAAACAATGTTTTTGACATCCTATCTGCAAGATTTCATAAACAATGCAGGAACTGCTAATATAATTTCAACAGACTCTTAGCATCGCTACGAGTGAGAAAGTCTCATCGTAGTCAACTCCTTGAACTTGTCGGAAAACATCTTAGCGACAAGTCGAGCTTTCTTAATGGTGACACTTACCATCATTGTCTGTCTTCCTTTTAAAATCCATCTGTACCCAACAGCCTTACGACCATCAAGTAGTTCTTCCAAAGTCTATATTTTGTTTTCATACATGGATCCTCTCGGATTTTATGGCCTCGTGCCATTCGTCGAAATCTGGGCCCACCATCGCTTCTCCATAGCTCGTAGGTTCATTGTTGTCTAGCAACATGACCTCTAAAACAGGATTACGTACCACTCTGAAGTCGTACGCATCCTTGTCGACCTACGAGATTTGGTAGTGGCTTGATCTGAAGTTTCATGATCACTATCATCAGCTTCCACTTCAACTGGTGTAGGCGCCACAGAACAACTTCACGTGCTTACCATGATTGGTTGAAGTGATGGTTCAATAACCTATCAAGTCTCCACCATCCTCCCACTCAATTCTTTCAAGAGAAACTTTTCCTCGAGAAAGGACCCATTTCTAGAAACAACCAGTTTTGCTTCCGGATCTGAAATAGGAGGTATACCCAACTCTTTTGGGTGTCATATGAAGATGCATTTATCCGCTTTGGGTTCGAGCTTACCAGGCTAAACTTTTTCACATAAGTGTCACAGCCCCAAACTTTTAAGAAATGACAACTTAGGTTTATCCAAACCATGGTTCATACGGTGTCATCTCAACGGAATTACGTGGTTCCCTATTTAAAGTGAATGTGGTTGTCTCTAATGCCTCACCCATAAACAATAGTGGTTATTCGATAAGAGACATCATGGTATGCACCATATCCAATAGGGTGCAGCTATGATGTTCGGACACACCATCACACTATGGTGTTCCAGGCGGTATTAGTTGTGAAACAATTTCCACAATGTCTTAATTGTGCGCCAAACTCGTAACTCAGATATTTATCTCTATGATCATATCATAGACATCTTATCCTCTTGTCACGACGATCTTCAACTTCACTCTGAAATTACTTGAACCTTTCAATAATTCAGACTTGTGTTTCATCTAGAAAATATACTTAGAATCTACTCAAATTATCTGTGAAGTAAGAACATAACGATATCCACTGCGTGCCTCAGCACTCATTGGACTGCACACATCAAAATGTATTACTTCCAACAAGTTGCTTTCTTGTTTCATCTCACTGAAAATGAGGCCTTTCAGTCATCTTGCCTATGTGGTATGATTTGCATGTCTCAAGTGATTCAAAATCAAGTGAGTCCAAATGATCCATCTATATGGAGTTTCTTCATGCATATATACCAATAGACATGGTTCACATGTCTCAATCTTTTCAAAAACGAGTGAGTCCAAAGATCCATCAACATGGAGCTTCTTCATACGATTTATACCAATATGACTCAAATGGCAGTGCCACAAGTATGTGGTAATATCATTACTATCTTATATCTTTTGGCACGAACATGTGTATCACTACGATCGAGATTCAATAAACCATTCATTTTAGGTGCAAGACCATTGAAGGTATTATTCAAATAAACAGAGTAACCATTATTCTCCTTAAATGAACAACCATATTGCGATAAACATAATCCAATCTTGTCTATGCTCAACGCAAACACCAAATAACAATTATTTAGGTTTAACACCAATCCCGATGGTAGAGGGAGCATGCGATGTTTGATAATATCAACCTTGGAAATACTTCCAACACATATCGTCACCTCGCCTTCAGCTAGTCTCTGTTTATTCCGTAGGCTTTTATTTTGAGTTACTAACACTTAGCAACCGAACCGGTATCTATTACCCTGGTGCTACTAGGAGTACTAGTAAAGTACACATTAATATAATGTATATCCAATATATACATCGACCCTTCCAAATTCTCATCTACCAAGTATCTAGGGTAGTTCTGCTTCATGACCGTTCCCTCATTACGAAGCACTTAGTCTCGGGTTTGGGTTCAAACTTTGGGTTTCTTCACTAGAGCGACAATCGATTTGCCGTTTCATGAAGTATCCCTTCTTGCCCTTGCCCTTCTTGAAACTAGTGGTTTCACTAACCATCAACAATTGATGCTCCTTCTTGATTTCTACTTTCACGATGTCAAACATCATGAATAGCTCAAGGATCATCATATCTATCCCTGATATGTTATAGTTCATCACGAAGCTCTAGTAGCTTGGTGGCAATGACTTTGGAGAACCATCACTATCTCTTAAGGAAGATTAACTCCCACTCGATTCAAGTGATTGTAGTACTCAGACAATCTGAGCACATGCTCAACGATTGAGCTTTTCTCCCTTAGTTTGCAGGCTTAAGAAACTCGTCAGAGGTCTCATACCTCTTAACATGGGCACGAGCCTGAAATCCCAATTTCAGCCATTTGAACATCTCATATGTTCCGCGACGTTTCAAAATTGTCTTCGGCGCCTCAATTCTAAACCGTTTAACATTACTGAACTATCACGTAGTCATCAAAACGTGTATGTCAGATGTTCGCAACATCCACAGATGATGTTTGAGGTTCAGCATACCGAGCGGTGCATTAAGGACATAAGCCTTCTGCGTAGCAATGAGGACAATCCTCAATTTACGGACCTAGTCCGCATAATTGCTACTATCAACCTTCAACTAAATTTTCTCTAGGAACATATCTAAAACAGTAGAACTAAAGCGCAAGTTACGACATAATTTGCAAAGACCTTTTGACTATGTTCATGATAATTAAGTTTATCTAATTTAATGAACTCCCACTCAGACGGACATCCCTCTAGTCATCTAAGTGATACATGATCCGAGTCAACTAGGCCGTGTCTGATCATCACGTGAGACGGACTAGTCATCATCGGTGAACATCTTCATGTTGATCGTATCTGCTATACGACTCATGTTCGACCTTTCGGTCTCTTGTGTTCCGAGGCCATGTCTGTACATGCTAGGCTCGTCAAGTCAACCTAAGTGTTTTGCTTGTGTAAATCTGGCTTACACCCGTTGTATTCGAACATTAGAATCTATCATACGCGATCATCATGTGGTGCTTCAAAACAACGAACCTTCACAACGGTGCACAGTTAGGGGGAACACTTTCTTGAAATTTTAGCAAGGGGTCATCTTATTTATGCTACCGTTGTTCTAAGCAAATAAGATGCAAAAACATGATAAACATCTCATGTAATCAAATAGTGACATGATATGGCCAATATCATTTTGCTCCTTTTGATCTCCATCTTCGGGGCGCCATGATCATCATCATCACCGACATGACACCATGATCTCCATCATCATGATCTCCATCATCGTGTCTTCATGAAGTTGTCTCGCCAACTATTACTTTTACTACTATGGCTAACGGTTTAGCAATAAAGTAAAGTAATTACATGGTGTTATTCAATGACACGCAGGTCATACAATAAATTAAGACAACTCCTATGGCTCCCGCCGGTTATCATACTCATCGACATGCAAGTCGTGATTCCTATTACAAGAACATGATCAATCTCATACATCACATATATTTTGTTCATCACATCCTTTGTCTATATCACATCACACGGCATATGCTGCAAAAACAAGTTAGACGTCCTCTAATTGTTGTTGCAAGTTTTTACGTGGCTGCTATAGGTTTCTAGCAAGAACGTTTCTTACCTACGCCAAAACCACAATGTGATATGACAATTGCTATTTACCCTTCATAAGGACCCTTTTCATCGAATCCGATCCGACTAAAGTGGGAGAGACAGACACTCGCTAGCCACCTTATGAAACTAGTGCATGTCAGTCGGTGGAACCTATCTCACGTAAGCGTACGTGTAAGGTCGGTCCGGGCCGCTTCATCCCACTATGCTGCCGAATCAAGATAAGACTAGTAATGACAAGTAAATTGACAAAATCGACGCCCACAACAACTTGTGTTCTACTCGTGCATAGAAACTACACATAGACCTAGCTCATGATGCCACTGTTGGGGAACGTAGAAGAAATTCAAATTTTCTACGCATCACCAAGATAATTCTATGGAGTAACTAGCAACGAGAGAGAGGGGAGTGCATCTTCATACCCTTGAAGATCGTGATGCGGAAGCGTTGCAAGAACGCGGTCGGTGGAGTCGTTCACGAAGCGATTCAGATCGCGGCCGAATCCGATCTAAGCACCGAACAATGGTGCCTCCGCGTTCAACACACGTGCAGCCCGGTGACGTCTCCCGTGCCTTGATCTAGCAAGGAGAGAGGGAGAGGTTGGGGAAGACTACGTCCAACAGCAGCACAACGACGTGGTGGTGATGGAGGAGCGTGGCACTCCAGCAGGGCTTCGCCAAGCACTGCGAGAGACGAGGAGGGAGAGGGGTAGGGCTGCGCCAAGAGAGAGGGAGACTCATGTGTTTTTGGCAGCCCCCAAACCCCCACTATATATAGGAGGAGGGGAGGAGGGTGCGTCCCCTCTAGGGTTCCCACCCCTAGGGGGGCAGCCCTAGATGGGATGGAGGGGGCAGCCAAGTGGGGGAGAGAGGGGGGCGCGCCCTAGGGTGGGCCTTAGGCCCATCTGTGCCTAGGGTTTCCCCTCTCTCCTCTTTGCTGCGCCTTGGGCCTTGGTGGGAGGTGCACCAGCCCACTCAGGGGCTGGTCCCTTCCCACTCTTGGCCCATGCGAGCCTCCGGGGCTGGTGGCCCCTCCCGATGGACCCCGGAACCCTTCCGGTGGTCCCGGTACATTACCGGTGACACCCGTAATACTTCCTGTGACCAAAACCTCACTTCCTATATATTATTCTTTACCTCCGGACCATTCCGGAACTCCTCATGACGTCCGGGATCTCATCCGGGACTCCGAACAACATTCGGTAACCACATACAAAACTTCCCTATAACCCTAGCGTCATCGAACCTTAAGTGTGTAGACCCTACGGGTTCGGGAGACATGTAGACATGACCGAGACATCTCTCCAGTCAATAACCAACAGCGGGATCTGGATACCCATGTTGGCTCCCACATGTTCCACGATGATCTCATCGGATGAACCACGATGTCGGGGATTCAAGCAATCCCGTATACAATTTCCTTTGTCAATCGGTAGGTTACTTGCCCGAGATTCGATCGTCGGTATCCCAATACCTCGTTCAATCTCGTTACCAGGAAGTCACTTTACTCGTTCCGTAATGCATGATCCAGTGACTAACTACTTATTCACGTTGAGCTCATTATGATGATGCATTACCGAGTGGGCCCAGAGATACCTCTCTGTCACACGGAGTGACAAATCCCAGTCTCGATTCGTGCCAACCCAACAGACACTTTGGGAGATACCCGTAGTGTACCTTTATAGCCACCCAGTTACGTTGTGACGTTTGGCACACCCAAAGTATTCCTATGGTATCCGGGAGTTGCACAATCTCATGGTCTAAGGAAATGATACTTGACATTAGAAAAGCTTTTAGCAAACGAACTACACGATCTTGTGCTATGCTTAGGATTGGGTCTTGTCCATCACATCATTCTCCTAATGATGTGATCCCGTTATCAATGACATCCAATGTCCATGGTCAGGAAACCATAACCATCTATTGATCAACGAGCTAGTCAACTAGAGGCTCACTAGGGACATGTTGTGGTCTATGTATTCACACATGCATTACGGTTTCCAGTTAATACAATTATAGCATGAACAATAGACAATTATCATGAACAAGGAACTATAACAATAACCATTTTATTATTGCCTCTAGGGCATATTTCCAACACTCTTATATTGCTCCGCACATTCACATACCTCAAATGCCGATTCTCAAATCCATGCACATCGATCATATGATATAAATTGTCCGAATTCAATAGTTCAAACAAATAAAAGCAAATCATAGTTCAACAAATCGTACATGCCAAAATGACATCAATGTCCAAGCATGACGGATGGCTTCAGATCACTGGTTGGGCGCCTGCTCCGAGTGGAATGTGTCTTACTCTAGGCAGAATGCGTCCTGCTCGTCCTACTCCGCCTGCATACGGGTTGCCTGCTCCGCCTGCATCCAGACCACATGATCCACTGCCGCTGCCGCCCTTGCCGCCTCATACTTCCTACGGTCATTGATCTCCTTCTTCTTGTCCCAAGGCACTTCTTTGCATGCTCATCCAAAGAGGATTTCATCCGCCAACATGATCGTCACATCCTCCGCGTCCCTTGCGAGTTGCAACCTCTCCTTCTCAAGCTCTATCGCGCCAAATGTCTTGGCCTTCTCGAGTTCCCATTTGATGGCCGCATCTTGCTTCTCCAACTCGACCTTCTCCCTCTCAATTTCGAGCTTCTTCTCTGGCATATTCCGGTCCCACTCCATCCTCTCCTTTTGTGCATCCAACATGAGCTTGTACCTCTCCTCCTTATTCTATCTTAGCAAAAAAATGCCCGCCCATGTGAACAACATTTTTGTAGCCGCTTGTTTCCCATTTATCCTGGTAGGACCCTTTTTTAGGCAAACAAAGGATGGGTGCGTGATTAAATAAAAAGTAAGGTTTTTTTTGCAAAAGAACATGCCACGTCAGCACCTGACAGGCGGGCCTCAATGGTCAGATACACCGTCAATACACTGTTATACGTGGTTTAGACAATTTTGTAACACACCACCCCAAATATGGTACTAACATATAAAAATTACGGAAAGTGGTATCAATTCGCACGCACTTCCCCAATTGTGATACCTTCGTGCAATTAACTCAAAATCCCTCCACAATAATCTTTTCGGAGCATCAATTTTTCTTCTCTGACCTCAGTGACTATCATTTCATCATAAAAATTTGCACGTAGTTGAAACATTCATCGATGTTTAGCACAAAATTCTTTTGACTTAAAAAAATACTTTTTTTTCAAGGATACATCAAAGTTGACGTATCGAGATCATAGATAGAAGGCGCCAAGATGGCGATACAACCAATTACAAAGAGTCCACGGCCGCATGGGCCAACACACACCTCATGCTAATTACTCGCTACTCTCCACCCTCTCTACCCTAACCGGGAGCGATCCCGGCTATCGTAGCAACGACGCATCCCTCCAGTTCTCCCCTTCCGCATTGATCCGCTCGAGCACCACATCGACGGAAGGTAGAGCGCCATTGAACACGACGTCGTTTCTGTGTTTCCAAATAGTCCATGCCACCAAAGTGATCACCGTCCAAGCTTCCTTCCTCATCCTCATCTCGATGTACAAAGAAGTCCACCATTGAACTAGCTTCGCTCCGTGGGTTGGGGTCCATTGGGGTTTTCCCCAATTGCCTGTGATGGCCGACCAGACCTGTCTCACAAACACACATTCAAGGAGTAAGTGGTCAATCGTCTCTGGTTCCTGGTCGCAAAGTGGATAAGCCGGCGGGTGCGGCATCAAGCGCCGCTGCAGGCTGTCAGCCGTCCAACATCTCCTCCTACCAGCGAGCCACGAGAAGATCTTGCATGTGTTCAGAGCCCGCGACTTCCAACTTTGTACATCACCAATAGCTTCTATCCGTCAGGCGAAGTGTGCGCGATAAGCAGAGCGTGCCGAGAATAGCCCATTAATTCCCCATAGCCAGGTGATGCTGTCCTGTATCCCCTCCTCCACCTGGAGAAGTTGCATCCGGTCCACCAGAGTGAGAAACTCCTGTATTGCTTCCGCGCCCATATTCGGCGACACGTCTTGCCACCAACCTCCCGCGACCGCATGTCCCACGGTTCTCACCTTGATCGCACTTCTCTTTGCAGCCTTGAACAGGTGTGACATGATATCCTGTATATGTCCCTCTTGCAGCCACCAGTCCGTCCAGAATAGTGTGGATTCACCGTACCCAATGGTGCATTTGGTGGCTGCCTTGTATATAGCCATTGAGTCCGACGAGACCTGAATGTTGAATTCTGTCCATGGCCTATCTGTATCCGTCCACACTTATTGTAAATAACCTCGCTGGGGACGCCATTGAGCAGGATCCGTGTCGTGGAGGAGGCCAGCAGGCCGGCCACCCAAGCAATCCGTTTATCTCCAATAAAAAAATAATACTGATCATGAGGAAGCATGTGACCTCGGGTGAAAAACCCCATGTCCCTACAATAAGTGGCAAAAGAAACTTTGTAATGAGGCTTGCAGATTCATGCGTTCCATTAGATGAAAGAGGAGATACAAACTCATGACTCAAAAGCTTAAAAACCAAGAAAATGGTACTCGGTCACTTAAAGAAAAAAACGGATAGGGCCGACAGATTTACCTGATGTAAAGAAGATCCTAAAAGTCTCTGATTAGTCGACTCTCTCCATTTAACACTTTCCTCTCTCTCATTTAAATCAGCGACAACTAATATGAAACAGAGAAAATAGTGATTTTCTGAGGGATAAGTAGGAGCAAATCCGAGAGAAGCCAAAGAGAAGCAGGCCGAACGTCACTATACGTGTCTCCAAAACCGTGGCCACGATTGGCTGTACGTGCATGATCCTTCAGGCTTCAGGTAGAAACGGTGGAGCGCAGCTAGCACTACTGACGTAACAAGCAGCATCCAGAAGGGCGACGTGTCCGACGTTGTTCTCAATCTTGTACGCCATGACGTACGTCAACCCAATAATTTGTCTGCTGATTTACCCGCCGATCGCAATCCACAATTATCGGCGTGTAGCAGCAGCTCACTCGGCTTGAAATAATGCGATTGGGCTCGAAAACCTTTGAGAAAATTGAGCCCAAAAAAGGGGGCGTGCAAGCGCACCGCGCGCAGCATGCCTCGCTTTTGTGGCCCCAAAACCGATATAGCCGCTGGTGCGTTGCCGTTGAGTTGAATGTACAGATTTGGACATCTCAACAAACCAATCGATCGATAAAGGCTGGCACGAAACCTCGCTAGCCTGCCCACGGTGGCTTGCTGAATGGTGAGGGCAAAGAGAAAACGCCTTTCTGTATCCGTCAGAGGGGGAACTGTACAGTGAAGAAAGCGGGAAATGCGCCGCACGGCTGCTTCAGAAAATTACAGACTTTAACAGAGCACACACTATTTTCAAAGTTCAGATTATACAAGGATCTGGACTATACATATAAGCACAAAGGGCGGGGGCAGATCTTCACCAAACTAACCGCCAAAGAGCAACAGGACATCCATGTACCATGTGTACAATAATTACCTTCAAAATTACGTGTTCTTGTGGTCTATATGCTTGACAACAGTCTATAATCTATAATTAATAAGAACGGTAGTTGTAAGCTTTTCTACGGGCTTGTAGCTACAAAAACTTGAAAGAACACCTCAATTAACGTAACGAAGACACTGCGTCATGCCAACTAATTAACACACCATGGTTAATTAACAAAGAGACAAAGTACCCTACGGCGCCCGAAGAAGAATCGCCAGACACAGATGGAGCAGCAGGGTAAGGGTAACCATGCACGTCGTCCCCCGGTGCACCGCCGGTGGCGAGGACGCCGACGTGGTCGACCCCGTGGTCGGGTTATCGTGCTGGTAGTACCACGGGAACCACGGCAGGACCGGGTTCGGCGGCGGAGGAGCCGGCCCGGCCGGGACGGCGCTGAACGGCGGCGCGAGGAACCCCGGCATGACCCCGGGCGGGGTCAGCTGGAAGCCCCCTGGCGGAGGTGGCGGGTAGCTGCCGCCGAAGCCGTCGCCGCCACCGCCACCTGTTCCTGTTCCAGTCCCTGCTGGTGGCGGTGGCGGGTAGCTGTTGATGACGCCTCCTGAGGTTGGCGGCGGGAGGCACGGGTACGGGCAGTCGGCCGGCGTGTCCGCCACCGCCATGGTGGCGAGCATGGTGATCACGGCGACGAAGACGGTGATCACGAAGGATCTAGGCATGGTTGCGTACATGTGTGTCTGGACTCTGGAGTTTGCGAGAGAAAGACTGAGAGAAAGAGAGAGCGCACTGAATATTTGATACTAGTTGGTGCGGCGCTCTGGTCACACCGAGATGGCCCTTTTGGGGTTTTGGTTTACAGGGACACCTGATAGTCTCATACGACTAAACGAGCTGCTGGTGTGTCCGACGAACAGCAACCATTCACTTGCTACGGGGGATCTACCGTAAGCGCGAGGGAGAAAATGTGACCAATGGTGCGGCGCAGTGGTTGAACCCAGATGGCTCTGGCTAAACGGGCTGCTGCCTGCTGGTGAGTTTGATGAGGTGCGAGATAGGTATGACCCCACAGCGTGCGTGAGAGAAGGGTGTTCGTTTTACCGCCAAGAGAGTTTACATAGAAACATTTAGTAAAAAGAGTAGCAAAATGCACAGAGTCACCACATTTGTGCTATGATTAGGTAAAACCTATCACTTTACGATTCGTGGCATTTTGAACTGCACCAAATTTTTGACAGTGACAAAAAAACACGGAGCTACTTTCTGAGCACGTTTTGACGTGGCTGATCCCTCTCGGGACGACATCGGTGACGGCGCGGTGTTAATGACCGTTGACTGCTCTGTCAGAAGCGGCTGGGTGGAACGAACCCGAGCGCGCTCTCTCACTCTCACTCGCACTCTCCCTTCCCACCTCGATCTCCCTCATCTCTCACGCAGGGCATGGCGGCGGCTGGATCTGTCGAAGGCGGCATCAAATGCATCGACGATGGCGGGGTGGGAACAGAGCATGAAGCACGGCTGGAGGCGGATGGCGATGTGGCAACGGGCACCCGCGGCGAGGAGGAGGAGGATTGCTGCGGCAGCAGCCTATTCCGTTCATCATTGCCACTGCCAGCATCAACAGATGCCGCCTGTAGGGTGGAGGAGGAGCCACCCATTGCAGATGTGCCCCCCCCCTACGTGAGCTGCATTCCCCTCTATAGATCTTCCCTATCTTTGTATCCATTTTGTTGCTACAAATTAGGTTTTAGATTTGGAATGTAGGTTCGAATATATTAAATATATTAATATTGGAATGTAGTACTTGGTAGCTGGTTGATACTAGTTTATGGATGTTTCTAAATTCACTGGATGTTGTTGTTCTGTTTGACTAAATGTACTGAAGTACTGAATTTAGTGTTCTGAATTTACTGAATGTTGTTGTCCTGTTTGACTGAATTTAGGGTTTTGAAAATAGTGTTTTAGTCTGTCTGAAATTTTTAAATTTCTGAATGATGCTTTGGAATGAGTACTCATTTAGAAATGTTGATGCAATATTGATCTCCAATTGGTAACTGGATATTTGTATACTTTTTATTTGTAGTATGGATCATGCTGACATTTGGAATGCGAGGGTCCAATTATATGGTAGGGATAACCTTGATAGGACAATCTGTAGCTCTAAAATTACATACACCGCTCTGTTAGCTATTATGGATTTGGAGGTCTTTGGAAGTAGAAATTACATTTATTATGTGAAGCAAGAGGGAACTAACATAGCAGGTTTAGAGTTGCTTGACAACAATGCAATGGTTGAGGAAATGCTTAAAGAGTTTGAGCACGGTAAATGCGATTAAAGGAGATTCCCCAACACGACATGATGTAAACAGAGCATCACAAATATGTGAGGAGTATATCCCCATCAGTACCATAGGGGAGCCTATTGTATAAGTAGTTGACAAACCAAGGGGTTTTGAACACATGCAGGGCAATAATATCCAGATTAAGGACATGTTTGTTTTGGAGTCTGAAGAAGACGAGGATGAAAGTGAAGATGATGAAGAAGAAAGGGATTTCGGTGCTGATTTTATTTGGCTACCTGAGTTTGGATGCGGTCCTAGACCATTGGGTTTTGATGAAGAAGAGATTGAATTACTTCATAGATTGGAGCAGCTGAAGTTGCAGAGAGAGGAACCTTGGTCCTTGGTATCACTATGAAGGAGACACATATGTGGAAGAGGTTTATCAACCAAGGAAGAGGAAATGGATGATTCTGAGACTGGGCCTTCTCCTCCAAAGAAGTAGAAACAAAAGAGAGTTGACCCTTCTAGCAGAGGTCGTCATGAAGAAGAAATTCTTCCCTTTCATGACCGGGTGCCTTCCAATGATGAATTGAGCAATCTTCCTGAGGTTAATGACAGGGATTATGATGGTGCTGTTAAAAGGAATATATTTTTATGTGGCAAGAGGAAAAGAAGGCCTAACAAGAAAGAAGGCAGGATTTGATATGAAGAGAAAGCAGAAAAACCTTAGGAGCAGTTATGTGAGCACTTATGTTTTGAAAATGTGTACCAATTCAAAAGAGCTCTAAGACAATTCCAAGTAGGTTAGTTGAGGAACTACACTTATTGAAGGAATTGCAAAGACAAGGTAATTATTTATTACAGAGTAGTTGGATGCCCCTTTATGATGACAGCTTCACAAGTCAAGAATGATAATATATTTGTTATCAGAAAATTGAGAATGCCACATACATGTCCTGCACATAGTGAGAACGCAAAAGTTATAACAGATTAGGTTGCCAAGGAATGTGAGCATGCAATTAGAATGGATCCCAGGACAAAGGTTGACACAACTTTTAAAAATGCAAAGGAGAAGTATGAGGTGGGAATACCCAAGACCAAGGCCTACAGGGCTAGGAGAAAGGCTTTGAAAGTTGTTGAAGGAGATGTTAAAGCACAATACACTAGATCCAGGGACTATTTGCAGGCAGTTTTAGACATAAATCCTGGCAGCAGGTGTACTGTGACAACAAGAAACATTCCAGAACATCCAAGCACCAACTTTAGGTTCCATATGATGTTTATGTGCCTCAATGCATCTAGGGAAACCTTTCTCAATGGGTGTATGTCATTCATAGGTATTTTCTAGTGCACCTTTGTCTACCATTTTGTTCTGCATTTTACTTGTCTCAAATGATTGGTTATTTGATGCAGGTGTGGATGGATGTTTCATAAAGCTAAGTTGTGGCCAGCAAATCCTGGAAGTAACAGGTAGAGATGGAAATAACAATCTCTTTCCAATTGCATTTGGTGTGTTTGACAAGGAAGATACCCCATCCTGGAGCTGGTTCTTGTATCAGTTGAAGCAAATGCATTGGAGAGGGTAATAAATTTGGCACTTACACTTTCATTTCTGATTGGCAAAAGGTTAGCCCACAAGTTACACTTTGTACTCATTTAGAAATGCTTATATATTTACTTAGCTAAATTATAACATTACTTAGGAGAATTACATATATTTCCTTAGGGCTTGCTAAATGCTATTGAGCAACATTTCCCAAATTCTCCCATAGGTACTGCCCTAGGCATTGAAGGAAATATGCCCTAGAGGCAATAATAAAGTTATTATTTATTTCCTTATTTCATGATAAATATTTATTATTCATGCTAGAATTGTATTAACCGGAAACATAATACATGTGTGAATACATAGGCAAAAGAGTGTCACTAGTATGCCTCTACTTGACTAGCTCGTTAATTAAAGATGGTTATGTTTCCTAACCATAGACATGAGTTGTCATTTGATTAACGGGATCACATCATTAGGAGAATGATGTGATTGACTTGACCCATTCCGTTAGCTTAGCACTTGATCGTTTAGTATGTTGCTATTGCTTTCTTCATGACTTATACAAGGTTCCTACAACTATGAGATTATGCAACTCCCGTTTACCGGAGGAACACTTTGTGTGCTACCAAACGTCACAACGTAACTGGGTGATTATAAAGGTGCTCTACAGGTGTCTCCAAAGGTACATGTTGGGTTGGCATAATTCGAGATTAGGTTTTGTCACTCCGATTGTCGGAGAGGTATCTCTAGGCCCTCTCGGTAATACACATCACTTAAGCCTTGCAAGCATTGTAACTAATGAGTTAGTTACGGAATGATGTATTATGGAACGAGTAAAGAGACTTGCCAGTAACGAGATTGAACTAGGTATTGGATACCGACGATCAAATCTCGGGCAAGTAACATACCGATGACAAAGGGAACAATGTATGTTGTTATGCGGTTTGACCGATAAAGATCTTTGTAGAATATGTAGGAGCCAATATGAACATCCAGGTTCCACTATTGGTTATTGACCGGAAACAATTCTAGGTCATGTCTACATAGTTCTCGAACCCGTAGGGTCCGCACGCTTAACGTTACGATGACAGTTTTATTATGAGTTTATGAGTTTTGATGTACCGGAGGAGTTTGGAGTCCCGGATGAGATCGGGGACATGACAAGGAGTCTCAAAATGGTCGAGACGTAAAGATCGATATATTGAACGACTATATTCGGAGTTCGGAAAGGTTCCGAGTGATTCGGTATTTTTCGAGTACCGGGAGAGTTACGGAATTCGTATTGGGCCTCAATGGGCCATACGGGAAAGGAGAGAAAGGGCCAAAAGGGTGGCCGCACCCCTCCCCTTGGACTAGTCCGAATTGGACTAGGGAGGGGGAGCGCCCCATTCCTTCCTTCTCCTTCTCTCTTCCCTTTCCTTCTCTCCTACTCCTACTACATGGAAGGGTTCCTAGTTCTACTAGGAAAGGAGGAATCCTACTCCCGGTGGGAGTAGGACTCCCCTAGGGTGCGCCATAGAGAGGGCCGGCCCTCCCCCTCCTCCACTCCTTTATATACGGGGGCAGGGGCACCCCATAGACACACTAGTTGATCTACGGATCGTTCCTTAGCCGTGTGCGGTACCCCCCCCCCCACCATATTCCACCTCGGTCATATCGTCGCTGAGTTTAGGCGAAGCCCTGCGCCGGTAGAACATCATCATCGTCACCACGCCGTCGTGCTGACGGAACTCATCCCCGACGCTTTGCTGGATTGAAGCACGGGGAACGTCATCGAGATGAACGTGTGCTGAACACGGAGGTGCCGTACGTTCGGTGCTTGGATCAGTCGGATCGTGAAGACGTACGACTACATCAACCGCGTTGTCATAACGCTTCCGCTTAACGGTCTATGAGGGTACGTAGATAACACTCTCCCCTCTCGTTGCTATGCCATCACCATGATCTTGCGTGTGCGTAGGAAAATTTTGAAATTACTACGTTACCCAACGGTGGCATCCGAGCCTAGGTTTTATGTGTTGATGTTATATGCACGAGTAGAACACAAGTGAGTTGTGGGCGATACAAGTCTGCTTACCAGCATGTCATACTTTGGTTCGACGGTATTGTTGGATGAAGCGGCCCGGACCGACATTACGCGTACGCTTACGCGAGACTGGTTCTACCGACGTGCTTTGCACACAGGTGGCTGGCGGGTGTCGGTTTCTCCAACTTTAGTTGAACCGAGTGTATACGCCCGTCCTTGCGAAGGTTAAAACAGCACTAACTTGACAAACTATCGTTGTTGTTTTGATGCGTAGGTAAGAACGGATCTTGCTCAGCCCGTAGCAGCCACGTAAAATTTGCAACAACAAAGTAGAGGACGTCTAACTTGTTTTTGCAGGGCATGTTGTGATGTGATATGGTCAAGACGTGATGCTATATTTTATTGTATGAGATGATCATGTTTTGTAACCGAAGTTATCGGCAACTGGCAGGAGCCATATGGTTGTCGCTTTATTGTATGAAATGCAAACACCTTGTAATTGCTTTACTTTATCACTAAGCAGTAGCGATAGTCGTAGAAGCAATAGATGGCGTAACGACAACGATGCTATGATGGAGATCAAGGTGTCGCGCCGGTGACGATGGTGATCATGACGGTGCTTCGGAGATGGAGATCACAAGCACAAGATGATGATGGCCATATCATATCACTTATATTGATTGCATGTGATGTTTATCCTTTATGCATCTTATCTTGCTTTGATTGACGGTAGCATTTTAAGATGATCTCTCACTAATTATCAAGAAGTGTTCTCCCGAGTATGCACCGTTGCCAAAGTTCGTCGTGCCCGGACACCACGTGATGATCGGGTGTGATAAGCTCTCGTCCATCTACAACGGGTGCAAGCCAGTTTTGCACACGCGAATACTCGAGTTAAACTTGACGAGCCTAGCATATGCAGATATGGCCTCGGAACACGGAGACCGAAAGGTCGGCGTGAATCATATAGTAGATATGATCAACATAGTGATGTTCACCATTGAAAACTACTCCATCTCACGTGATGATCGGTTATGGTTTAGTTGATTTGGATCACGTGATCACTTAGATGACTAGAGAGATGTCTGCCTAAGTGGGAGTTCTTAAGTAATATGATTAATTGAACTTAAATTTATCATGAACTTAGTCCCGGTAGTATTTTGCAAATTATGTTGTAGATCAATAGCTCGCGTTGTTGCTTTCATATGTTTATTTTGATATGTTCCTAGAAAAACTGTGTTGAAAAATGTTAGTAGCAATGATGCGGATTGGATCCTGATCCGAGGTTTATCCTCATTCTTTGCGTAAGAATTATGTCCTTAATGCACTGCTAGGTGACAAACCTATTGCGGGAGCGGATCTGAGCACGTTATGAGCGTTTGGCTAGCTCAATATGATGACTACTTGATAGTTTAGTGCACCATGCTTAACGGCTTAGAATCGGGACTTCAAAGACGTTTTGAACGTCATGGACAATATGAGATGTTCCAGGAATTGAAGTTAATACCCGAGTTGAGAGATATGAAGTCTCCAACAAGTTCTATAGCTAAAAGATGGAGGAGAATCGCTCAACTAGTGAGCATGTGCTTAGATTGTCTGGGTACTACAATCGCTTGAATCAAGTGGAAGTTAATCTTCCAGATAAGATAGTGATTGATAGAGTTCTCTAGTCACCATCACCAAGTTAGTAGAACTTCATGATGAACTATAGTATGCAAAGGATGACGAAAACGATTCCCGAGCTCTTCGCGATGTTGAAATCAACGAAGGTAGAAATCAAGAAAGAGCATCAAGTGTTGATGATTGACAAGAGCACTAGTTTCAAGAAAAGGGCAAAGGGAAAGAAAGGGAACTTCAAGTAGAATGACAAGCAAGTTGTCACTCCCGCAAAGAAGCCCACAGCTGGACCAAAGCCTGAAACTGAGTGCTTACACTGCAAAGGAAATGGTCACTGGAAGCGGAAATGCCCTGAATATTTGGTAGATAAGAAGGATGGCGAAGTGAACAAGGGTATATTTGATATACATGTTATTGATATGTACCTTACTAGTGTTTATAGTAGCCCCTGAGTATTTGATACTTGTTCGGTTGCTAAATATTAGTAACTCTAAACAGGAGTTGCAGAATAAACAGAGACTAGTTAAGGGTGAAGTGACGATGTGTGTTGGAAGTGGTTCCAAGATTGATATGATCATCATCGCACACTCCCTATATTTTCGGGATTTGTGTTGAACCTAAATAAGTGTTATTTGGTGTTTGCGTTGAGCATGAATATGATTTGATCATGTTTATTGCAATACGGTTATTCATTTAAGTTAGAGAACAATTGTTGTTCTGTTTACATGAATAAAACCTTCTATGGTCATACACACCAATGAAAATAGTTTGTTGGATCTCGGTCATGATGATACACATATTCATAATATTGATGCCAAAAGATGCAAAGTTAATAATGATAGTGCAACTTATTTGTGGCACTGCCGTTTGGTCATATCAGTGTAAAGCGCATGAAGAAACTCCATAAAGATGGATTTTTGGAATCACTTGGTTTGAATCATTTGATGCTTGCGAACCGCGCCTTTTGGGCAAGATGACTAAAACTCCGTTCTCCGGAACAATGGAACGCGCTACTAACTTGTTGGAAATAATACATACCGATGTATGTGATCCAATGAGTATTGATGCTCGTGGCAAGTATCGTTATTTTCTGACCTTCACAAGATGATTTGAGCAGATATGGGTATATCTACTTGATGAAACATAAGTCTGAAATAGTTGAAAGGTTCAAAGAATTTCAGAGTGAAGTGGAAAATCATCGTAACAAGAAAATAAAGTTTCTGCGATCTAATCGTGGAGATGAATATTTGAGTTACGAGTTTGGTCTTCAATTAAAACAATGTGGAATAGTTTCACAGCTCACGCCACCTGGAACACCACAACGTTATGGTGTGTCCGAATGTCGTAACCGCACTTTATTTGATATGGTGCGATCTATGATGTATCTTACCGATTTACCACTATCGTTTTGGGGTTATGCATTAGAGATAGCCGCATTCACTTTAATAGGGCACCATCTAAATCCGTTGAGACGACACCGTATGAACTATGGTTTAGCAGTAAACCTAAGCTGTCGTTTCTTAAAGTTTGGAGTTGCGATGCTTATGTGAAAAAGGTTTTCTAACCTGATAAGCTCAAACCCAAATCGAAGAAGTGCATCTTCATAGAATACCCAAAGGAAACTGTTGGGTACACCTTCTATCACATATCCGAAGGCAAAACATTCATTGCTAATAATGGATCCTCTCTAGAGAAGGAGTTTCTCTCGAAAGAAGTGAGTGGGAGGAAAGTAGAACTTGATGAGGTAACTGTACCTGCTCCCTTATTGGAAAGTAGTTCATCACAGAAATCTATTCCTGTGACTACTACACCAATTAGTGAGGAAGCTAGTGATGATGATCATGTAACTTCAGATCAAGTTACTACTGAACCTCGTAGGTAAAACAAAGTGAGATCCGCACCAGAGTGGTACCGTAATCCTGTTCTGGAGATCATGTTACTTGACCATGACAAACCTACGAACTATGAGGAAGCGATGATGAGCCCAGATTCCGCGAAATGGCTTGAGGCCATGAAATCTGAGATAGGATCCATGTATGAGAACAAAGTGTGGACTTTGATTGACTTGCCCGATGATCGGTGAGTCATTAAGAATAAATGGATCTTCAAGAGGAAGACAGATGCTGATAGTAGTGTTACTATCTACAAAGCTAGACTTGTCGAAAAAGGTTTTTGACAAAGTTCAAGATGTTGAATACAATGAGATTTTCTCACTCGTATCGATGCTTAAAAGTCTGTCCGAATCATGTTAGCAATTGCCACATTTTATGAAATCTGGCAAATGGATGTCAAAACTGCATTCCTTAATGGTTTTCTTAAAGAAGAGTTGTATATGATGCAACCAGAAGGTTTTGTCAATCCTAAAGGTGCTAACAAAATGTGCAAGCTCCAGCGATCCATCTGTGGACTGGTGCAAGCATCTCGGAGTTAGAATATACGCTTTGATAAGTTGATCAAAGCATATAGTTTTATACGGACTTGCAGTGAAGCCTGTATTTACAATAAAGTGAGTGGGATTACTACAGCCTTTTTGATGAGTATATGTGAGTGACATATTGTTGATCAGAAAGGATGTAGAATTTTTCTAGAAAGCATAAAGGAGTATTTGAAAGGAGTTCTTTAAAAGAAAGACCTCAGTAAAGCTACTTACATATTGAGCATCAAGATCTATAGAGTTAGATCAAGAGGCTTGATAAGTTTTTTCAATGAGTACATACCTTGACAAGATTTTGAAGTAGTTCAAAATGGAACAGTCAAAGAAAGAGTTTCTTGCTTGTGTTACAAGGTGTGAAATTGAGTAAGACTCAAATCCCGACCACGGCAGAAAAATAGAAAGAGAATGAAAGTCATTCCCTATGCTTCAATCATAGGTTCTATAAAAGTATGCATGCTATAGACCGGACCTATTGTATACTCTGCCATGGTTTGGCAAGAGAGTACAATAGTGATCTAGGAGTAGATCCTTTGGACATTTGTCAAAATTATCCTTAGTGGAATAAGGATATGTTTCTCGATTATGGAGGTGACAAAAGGTTAGGTAAAAAGGGTTACGTCGATACAAGTTTTAGCACTCGATCCGATGACTCTAAGTCTTAATCTGGATACATATTGAAAATGGGAGCAATTAGCTAGAGTAGCTCCGTGCGAGCATTGTAGACATAGAATATTTGCAAAATACATACGGCTCTGAATGTGACAGACCCCTTGACTAAACTTCTCTCACAAGCAAAACATGATCATACCTTAGTACTCTTTGGGTGTTAATCACATAGCGATGTGAACTAGATTATTGACTCTAGTAAACTCTTTGGGTGTTGATCACATAACGATGTGAACTATGGGTGTTAATTACATGGTGATGTGAACTATTGGTATTAAATCACATGGTGATGTGAACTAGATTATTGACTCTAGAGCAAGTGGGAGACTGAAGGAAATATGCCCTAGAGGCAATAATAAAGTTATTATTTATTTCCTTATTTCATGATAAATGTTTATTATTCATGCTAGAATTGTATTAACCGGAAACATAATACATGTGTGAATACATAGACAAACAGAGTGTCACTAGTATGCCTCTACTTGACTAGCTCGTTAATTAAAGATGGTTATGTTTCCCAACCATAGACATGAGTTGTCATTTGATTAACGGGATCACATCATTAGGAGAATGATGTGATTGACTTGACCCATTCCGTTAGCTTAGCACTTGATCGTTTAGTATGTTGCTATTGCTTTCTTCATGACTTATACAAGGTTCCTACAACTATGAGATTATGCAACTCCCGTTTACCGGAGGAACACTTTGTGTGCTACCAAACGTCACAACGTAACTGGGTGATTATAAAGGTGCTCTACAGGTGTCTCCAAAGGTACATGTTGGGTTGGCGTAATTTGAGATTAGGTTTTGTCACTCCGATTGTCGGAGAGGTATCTCTGGGCCCTCTCGGTAATACACATCACTTAAGCCTTGCAAGCATTGTAACTAATGAGTTAGTTACGAAATGATGTATTACGGAACGAGTAAAGAGACTTGCTGGTAACGAGATTGAACTAGGTATTGGATACCAACGATCAAATCTCGGGCAAGTAACATACCGATGACAAAGGGAACAATGTATGTTGTTATGCGGTTTGACCGATAAAGATCTTCGTAGAATATGTAGGAGCCAATATGAACATCCAGGTTCCACTATTGGTTATTGACCGGAAACAGTTCTAGGTCATGTCTACATAGTTCTCGAACCCGTAGGGTCTGCACGCTTAACGTTATAATGACAGTTTTATTATGAGTTTATGAGTTTTGATGTACCGAAGGAGTTCGGAGTCCCGGATGAGATCGGGGACATGACGAGGAGTCTCGAAATGGTCGAGACGTAAAGATCGATATATTGGACGACTATATTCGGAGTTCGGAAAGGTTCCGAGTGATTCGGGTATGTTTCGGAGTACCGGAGAGTTACGGGAATTCGTATTGGGCCTCAATGGGCCATACGGGAAAGGAGAGAAAGGGCCAAAAGGGTGGCCGCACCCCTCCCCTTGGACTAGTCCGAATTGGACTAGGGAGGGGGCACCCCCTTCCTTCCTTCTCCTTCTCTCTTCCCTTTCCTTCTCTCCTACTCCTACTACATGGAAGGGTTCCTAGTTCTACTAGGAAAGGGGGAATCCTACTCCCGGTGGGAGTAGGACTCCCCTAGGGCGCGCCATAGAGAGGGCCGGCCCTCCCCCTCCCCCACTCCTTTATATACGGGGCAGGGGGCACCCCATAGACACACAAGTTGATCTACAGATCATTCCTTAGCCGTGTGCGGTGCCCCCTCCACCATATTCCACCTCGGTCATATCGTTGCGGAGTTTAGGCGAAGCCCTGCGCCGGTAGAACATCATCATCGTCACCATGCCGTCGTGCTGACGGAACTCATCCCCGACGCTTTGCTGGATTGGAGCACGGGGAACGTCATCGATCTGAACGTGTGCTGAACACGGAGGTGCCGTACGTTCGGTGCTTGGATCGGTTGGATCGTGAAGACGTACGACTACATCAACCGCGTTGTCATAACGCTTCCGCTTAATGGTCTACGAGGGTACGTAGATAACACTCTGCCCTCTCATTGCTATGCCATCACCATGATCTTGCGTGTGCGTAGGAAAATTTTGAAATTACTACGTTACCCAACAGGCATATCTATGCAAATTTTTAAGCAGCTGGTTTTAGGGCTGAGGAGCTAGAGCAGTATATGGACCAGGCCAGTTATTCCTACACACAACATGGATTTGATGTCGGAATGGTCAAACTTAAACATGAGGATGAAGAATCATGGAAATGGTTAGGTAGAATCCCAAAAGAAACTTGGGCTAGGCATACAATGGACTTCAATTGCAAGACTGATTTAGTTGCTAATAACATTAGTGCAATCTTCAATAGTTACTTACTAGAGCTTAGATCAAAGCCAGTTAAAATCATGACAGATGTAATCAGATCTAAGTTGATGGTCAAATATCAAGGGACAAGGAACATGATAGTGGAGGCTAGGTGGGAGATAAACCCTACCTATGCAGAGAGGTTAGAAGATTCCAAAAAGTATTCTAGGTTTAGCAAAGCAGCACAATGTGACCCAATGTTGTGGCAAGTTACTAGTGGTCACCAATCTGAATTCCCATGGTACCATGGCGACTACACAACAGGACCTGCATGGGCCACCTATCGGTGCTAAAACCGCGGATCCTGGGTAGGGGGTCCTGAGCTTGTGGTCTTGGCTAAACGGTAATAGGAAGTATAGAAAGACATAATGTTTACCCAGGTTCGGGTCATCTCTAAGAGGTAAAACCCTATGTCCTACTCTTGTTATATTGATTGTGATGGGGTACAGAGTACAAGATGATCTACCTTGAGATTGTATGAATGAGTTCTAGCTTAAATCCTTGCTTTTGCAGACTAAACCCCTCGGCTTGCATCAGGGGTATCTAGGGTTTACACATGGTCGAGTGCATCCAGGGATATACGTGACAATTATTTGAATATGCCTTGAAGTATACACCAAGTCTTTGGAGGATTGCATATTGAGTGCACCGGGGGCCACATCTCGTGTGGCCCATTCTTCAGTTGTCGGTGTGTCCTTGGCCCGACCCATTAATTGCAGGCTGACGTGGTGAGCACCCCCTAATTCGGGACACCATCAGTATCCCCTGAACTAGTCTCCAAGACGAAGGCATTGGTACCTTCCTCGGAGTAGCTTCATCTCCTGGTCTTCGGCTTCTCCTGGTCTTCGGCTTCATAGGCGAGTTCCGTCTTCCACATCAGTTTCTATATCCGAGGATTTATTTGGATCTGAGGTACTTTTTCTGTTCAACCATCGGCTTCCCCTTAGATTACGACCACTCACAAGTCTGTGAAATGATTTATTTCGGGCAACAAGGGCATGTTTTAACAAGGCCCACTTCTGTATAGCTTATTTTTTACTAGGTCCAAAGTATTCCTTATCTTAACCGCGAAGGCACACCACGTGGGCGTAGTAGGTTAATTTGGTCGAGCCCTGAAAACTTTTCAGCCAAAAACCAAACCATCATCACTTACCGTGGAACCGATTCCTCTCATCAATAGTCAATGTTGGGCATATCGTAGCCCAAGGCCATTTCTATTGGCACGTCCCATCGATAAAGGGGTCGTGCTTCGGAGTTTCGGCAATATCATTAACAAGATCCCTTAATCCTCGCATGCATATATTGCATGCCACATTGGGAACTGGTGGATTTACTGTGTAACGTGGTGCCCCATAGTCTTTTACTAATCTATAAAAGCGAAACGCTGAACCTAATTCACTCCATGCTCTCATTCCTGGTCCAACACCAAGAACTCCCTCCTGCGCCAGTGCCCAGAGATTCGCTTTACGCTCCACTTTCCCCATTCTTCCTTCCTCCACCATGAAAAGATGGCTAGCAAGGGGAAGGGTGTTGTTGCTCCAATGCCTGGGAGAAGACCACCAACAAGAGAGGGCAGTGGATGCCCTCCATTGTCACTGATGGCACCATCTCTCAGCTCCAAGCCGATGGTTACCTTCCACCCCATTGGACGGCTAGATACCGATCTCCTTTGGGAAAGGATGAGGTCTGCTTGGCATACGCTATCCCCGTACCTCGAAAGAGGGAGTGGGTGGTTTTTATTCTCAGATCATACGAAGTCTAGGCTTCCCACTCCACCCCTTTCTCTAAGGTCTCTTATTCTTCTACGGGCTCCAGCTTCACCACCTGGCCCCAAACTCTACCCTCCATATTTCCAACTACATCACTTTTTCCGAGGCCTTCCTCCGTATAGAGCCCCACTTTAGGCTATGCTAAATCAATTATGTGTCAAGACAAACAGAAGTGGCCCTAATCTTGTGGAGTGTGGTGGGGCCATGATCAACAAGATCCCTAGTGTACCCTAGACAAAGGGCATGCTCATTGGAACCGTGAATATTTGGTAGGAGGAGTGGTTCCACATGGCCGACAGGCCATCAAGGAACTAGGAGGGGGTCCCTATCTTCTCGGCAGCACCTTTATAGAGGACACACTCCTGGACCGAGAAGAGCCTTAGCTGGGGAGAGCAGAAAGAGGTGGAGGAGATCTAGTGCAAGGCCAAGGCCATCACCAACATGGGCGTCACCTTGGTTTATGTAGTCCACGTGATGATCCATCGCTAGATCCTGCCACTCCAAGCCTGAGCTATTCCGATGTGGAGGTACACACCAAAAAAATGAGGAGGTGGTCATCTTGAGGTTCTTCGGAGGAAAAGATCTCAATGGGATGTGGAAGATCCTCTTTAAGCCCAAGAGAAACATATTCCCATCTGGGGGAGAGGACACCTGTTTATGCCGAGCACGCCCCGTTGCCGAGGTAATGTTACATTGGTAATTTACCTACCAAACCTTCCACCATTTCTCCTTAACTGAGTGGTCCATTTTATGTATTTTGCACAGGTTTGGCGCGCGTGTGCAAAGACGATCAAGTCCTTGACAGTGCAGCTGGAGGAGCCTTGTGCTCAAGAAGCTACTAGCTGAGGATCCCTACATGGTCCCAGCCAAGACAAAAAAGAAGGAGGGGAATAAGACCAGAGCAAAGAACCTGGCCATCTGAGACGGCGTCCCGGATGCCCCTGTAGAGAGTCATCAAAGGGACAGAGAGGGTCCCTCAATGTTGGATCAGATGGCACTATTGGAAATATGCCCTAGAGGCAATAATAATATGGTTATTATCATATTTCTCGTTCATGATAAATGTTTATTATTCATGCTAGAATTGTATTGATCGGAAACTTAAATACATGTGTGAATAAATAAACTACACTGTGTCCCTAGTAAGCCTCTACTAGACTAGCTTGTTGATCAAAGATGGTTATGGTTTCCTAACCACAGACATGAGTTATCATTTGATAACGGGATCACATCATTAGGAGAATGATGTGATGGACATACCCAACCATAAGCTTAGCATCAGATCGTTTAGTTATTTTCTATAGTTTTCTTCATGTCAAGTATCAGTTCCTTAGACCATGAGATCATGCCACTCCAGGATACCAGAGGAATGCCTTGTGTCCTATCAAACGTCACTTCGTAACTGGGTGATTATAAATGTGCTCTACAGGTATCTCCGAAGGTGTCTGTTGGGTTGCATGGATCGAGACTGGGATTTGTCGCTCCGTGTGACGGAGAGATATCTCTAGGCCTTCTCGACACTATAAAATTATAAGAAGCTTCATGCTCCTAATGAGTTTAGTCATGAGATCTTGTATTACGGAACAAGAGACTTGCTGGTAACGACATTGAACTAGGTATGGAGATACGAACGATCGAATCTCGAGAGTAACATATCACTGGACAAAGGGAATTGCATACGGGATTGACTGAATCATTGACATTGTGGTTCAACCGATAATGATCTTTGTTGAATATGTATGAATCAATATGGGCATCCAGGTCCCGCTATTGATTATTGATTGGAGAGGAGTCTCGGTCATGTCTGCATGTTCCCGAACCCGTAGGGTCGCACGCTTAACGTTCGGTAGCGCTAGGGTAGTATTGAGATATTAATAGTAAAAAATCCGAAGGTTGTTCAGAGTCTCAGATGGGATCCAGGATGTCACGAGGAGCTTCGGAAAGATCAGGAGGTAAAGATTTATATATGGAAGGTTGTTGTCGGGGTTCCGGGAAAAAGTCTGATTTTTTCCGGTTTTGTACCGGGAAGCCACTGGAAGGTTCCACAGGGTTTTGAAGGGGTCCAAAAGTCCTCGGAGGGTTCCACCACATACAATAAAATAGCATGGGCTGTAGGGGGGCGCCCTGGCCTTATGGGCAAGGGGCACCAGCCTCTACAAAGGCCATGCGCTTGGGCAGGGGAAATCCTAAAGGGGAGGGCCTCCACTTGGCTTGGAGGGCACTGTCACGCCTCTCCCTCAACGCTATATATAGTGGGGAGGCGCGTGGGGCAGCCAACTCTTCCGTGCTTGCCCCGTCTCCCTCCCGTTACTCCTCCTCCATGTTCTGTCAGTGCTTGGCAAAGCCCTGCTGGAGTTTCGTTGCCACACCACCACCACCACACTAATACGTCTCCAATTTCTCTATAATTTATGAAGTATTCATGCCATGCTTACAAAAGTTTTATATGGTTTTAGTATGATTTTATTAGAACTAACCCGGACTGATGCTGTTTTTAGTAGAACTATCGTGATGTCATTTTTTTTGCAGAAATGAAAGTTCTCGGAATGGGCTGAAAATTTACGGTGATTGTTTATGGACCAGAAGAGACCCACAGAGCACTAGCTAGACAAGGAGGTGACCGACGAGGCCACAAGAATGGGGGGTGCGCCTCCCGCCTCTGACTTGATTCCAACGCAAACTACTCCTATATATCCCGTAACCTCCAGAAAGAACCCTAGATGAGAAGTTCCGCCGCCGCAAGCCTTTGTAGCCACGAAAAAACAATCGGGACCTCGTTCCAGCACCTTGCCGGAGGGGAAATCATCACCGGATGCCATCTTCATCATCCCGGCGGCCACCATGATGAGGAGGGAGTAGTTCACCCTCGGGGCTAAGGGTATGTACTAGTAGCTATGTGTTTGATCTCCCTCTCTCGTGTTCTTGATTTGGCACGATCTTGATGTACCGTGAGCTTTGTTAATATATTTGGATCTTATGGTGTTCTTCCCTCTCTACCTTCTTGTGATTAATTGAGTCTTGATCTTTGAGGATTCATTACGTTGGATTCAATATTGGATTTGACAACACTTGATGTATATCTTGCATATGGATACCCGTGGTGACAATGGGGTATTATATTGATTCACTTGATGTATGTTTAGGCACTCATCTCGTGGATTGCCAGGGTGATATTGGGGTAATCTATGCATAGGGGTTGATGCACGTTTTCGTCCTACGTTCTCCGATAGAAACTTTGGAGTGGTTCTTTATTGCACGTTGAGGTATTGTTATGTGATTCAGTTATGCTATCATTGTTGAGAGATTTTGCACTAGTGAAAGTATGAACCCTAGGCCTTGTTTTCAAGCATTGCAATACCGTTTTTACTCCATTTTATCACTTGCTACCTTGCTATTTTTATATTTTTAGATTAAAAGTACCTATACCTACTATACATACTACACTTTTATCACCATCTCTTCGCCAAACTAGTGCACCTATACAATTTGCCGTTGTATTGGGTGTGTTGGGGACACAGGAGATTTCCTGTATTTGGTTGAAGGGTTGTTTGAGAGAGACCATCTTCATCCTACGTCTCCCACGGATTGATAAACCTTAGGTCGTCCACTTGAGGGAAAATTTCTACTGTCCTACAAAACTCTGCACTTGGAGGCCCAACACGAGACTACAAGAAGAAAGGTTGCGCAGTAGACATCAAGCTCTTTTCTGGCGTCATTGCCGGGGAGGTGAGTGCTTGAAGGTATATCTTTAGATCTTGCAATTGAATCTTTTAGCTTCTTGTTTTAATCACTAATTTGGTTTATAAAAGAAAACTAAAAAATGAATTAAGGTTGCCTCATATTATTCATCTTTATAATGTCTTTCGTGAAAGTGATGGAGCGGAAAATTGTGCTCAATTGATAGAAGAAGAAGTCAATAAAATGTTTGGCATAAAACCTTCAAATGGTGAGCATGATTGCAATGTTGTTAGTATGAATTCTTTGAATATCCATGATGCTAATGATATGCAAAACCGTAAGCTTGGGGATGCTATGTTTGATGAAGATGACATTTTTAGTCCCCCAAGTTTTGATGAGAAAATTTATTATGATGATAGCATGTTTGTCGGCGCTCGGGAAAGGGCTCCCGGACTTGCTCGCTGTGGCTCAGAGGCGTGGCTCACCAATGCCAACCCAAGCTCAAGACCCTCGCGAGGGGCCTAGCCTCGCAGGGCGGACGGCACAAGGCCTCCTCGGGGGCGGCCTCGCCAGGCAGGCTCGCGAGGAGGCAGAGAGATCAAGGCAAGGGGCACCTCGCGAGGTGCTCATGACGCAAGCCATGACGATCAAGACCAGGCGGGCGCCAGCCTGCGCAGTGTCCTCGTTTCCTCTTTGGTGCAAAGGGGGCAAGCGCAGGCGTGGAGTACCGAGGCATCAAGCAAAGGTTTCCATATCGGAGCAACGAGACCAAGACCAGCAGAGCGGCAGGACGGAGGTCACCGTGGAGCCCAAGAGGCGTCATGGCCAGTGCCTTTGGCAGTCGAAGACCACCTTTAGTCGGGATTGCTTGTACTAGGTGTCCCCTTTCAAAATGGCTGTTGTTGGCTCCCTTCCCGCTCAATATTTGGGGAGAGGACCAGGGCCTCTATATATAGGGCTAGCCACCACAGTAGAAAGGGGAGGAGAGTTCATCCGCATACCACCACCAAGCACAAGAACACCTCTCGCGAGGCTGTTCTTCCTCTGTACTATTCATCAGCCCAAGAGGCAATCCACCACCACACACTAGAGTAGGGTATTACACCACAACGATGGCCCGAACTAGTATAAACATTGCGTCTCTTGTGTTGTTCATGGTGCTAGCTTGGAATCGCGGCGATGTTTTGGGTGTGTTTCGGTAGGGAGAAGATCTTCGTGCACACCCTAGAGTTCGAATCTTAAGGGTTTTGCCGGAACCCTATATCCGACATTTGGCGCGCCAGGTAGGGGCGCGCCAGAGCTCTCCCTTCCGTCGGCTCACTCTCCACCAGCACCGCGCTTCACCCTCATGGTGGACAACGCGCCTCCAGCTCCGGCGGCCGATGCCAGCGCTGGGGCCAGGGGGATCCAAGCCTTGGCCCCCGCCTTGTGGCAGGTGCAGTGGCCGCACAAGTTCAAGCCAGAGATGCCACTGCGCTAGGATAGCGCGGCGGACCCGCTGGTTTTCCTGCTGGCACACGAGAAGGCCGCCCTCAAGGCCGGCAGCAACGACAAGGTCATGGCTAACTGGTTCCCCATGGCTCTCACCGGCGTGCCGCGTGTTTGGCTGCTCAACCTGCCAACATCTTCTGTGGCCTCCTGGGAGGAGTTGCGCAACCTCTTCCTCACCCAATACGCGAGGCCGGCGCCCCCGGTTGTCGCAGCTCTCCTGGGCGGCTCGCAGGCGCCACCCTTAGACTGCCACGTCAAGCCATTCTTCTGCCAAATCGGCACCGCCCTCACGCGGCAAGAAGCCCCTCCGGGTTGGGCGGCACCCAAGGCTGACCCAACTTTCAACTCAGACGACCACCCTGTCAATACTACCTGCTCGGGTGTCCTCCCAATGCTTTGCACGCCCACCTTCTGCCAAGTGGCCGTCAACAAGACCCTCATCGACGGCGGTGCCGACCTCAATGTGCTCTCGGTGGAGGCCTTCAACCTCCTCCATGTACCGCTGGAACGGCTCCGACCCAGCAAGCCCTTCTCGGGCGTCGGAGGCGGTTCCTCCAGCTCCGTGAGGCAGATCCGCCTTCCTGTGACCTTCGGCACCCACGACAACCTCCGCACGGAGCTGGTCAACTTTGACATCGCACGCATCGGCCCCCCCGTACAACGCCATCCGGCCTACAACCTCATGAAGATGCCCGGGAGCAGCGGCGTCCTCACCGTAGCTGGAGATACCAAGGATGCTTTGTTGATGCTCAAGCTCACCCTCAAGACAGCCGCAGCAGCGCAGCCTGCCAGCGCAGACACCACCAAGGCCAAGGGGGCTGCGCCGACCAAGAAGAAACAATTGTTCACCCAGGACAAGGCAGAGACCAAGAAGGTACCAGTTGAGGAGGACGGGTCCTCTGGCGCCACCTTTACCATTGGTGCCAATCTCGACCCCGACCAAGAGGAGGCACTGGTGAAGTTCATGCGCTCGAACAAGGAATTGTTCGCATGGGAACCAAGCAGCTAGCAGGGATCCCAAGGCAGGTGATTGAGCATCACCTGAATGTGTGCCCCAATGTACGCCCCGTGAAGCAGAAAGCCAGGCGGTAGTCCACCGAGAAGAAGGCCTTCATCATCCAAGAAACCTGCAAGCTAGAGGTAGCAGGTGTCATTCGCGAGGTTCGCTACCCCGAATGGCTGTCAAACCCCGTTGTTCTGCCGAAGAAAGGGGGAAGGAGCGCTTGTGCGTCGACTTCACCAACCTCAACAAGGCTGCCCTCAAGATCCGTTCCCACTCCCTCGCATCGACCAAATCGTCGACTCCACCGCCGAGTGCGACCTGCTGTGTTTCTTGGATGCATTTTTGGATTATCAACAAATCAAGATGGTAGTAGAAGATGTGGATAAGACGGCCTTCCTGACCCCATGTGGGGTATATTGCTACACCTGCATGCCGTTCGGGTTGTGCAACGCGGGTGCAACCTTCCAGCGGCTGATGCACATCGCCTTAGGCCGTCAGCTCAGGAAGAACGCCAAGGCTTACGTCGACGACATTGTGGTGAAGTCTCGGGAGGCGAAGACCTTGATCCAAGAACTAGAAGAGACCTTCGCGAGCCTCCGCGAAGTGGACCTGCGGCTCAACCCAGAGAAGTGCGTGTTTGGCGTTCCTTCTGGCAAGCTTCTGGGCTTCCTCGTGTCCCACAGAGGGATCGAGGCCAAAGCAGAGAAGGTCAAGGCAATCAAAGACATGAGTCCACTGCAAACCCTCACAGAAATGCAGAAGCTCGCCGGAGGCGTGACGACGCTGGGACGCTTCATCTCCAAGCTGGAGGAGCACGCCTTGCCTTTCTTCAAGCTGATGAAGAAGAAGGTCCCGTTCGAATGGACACAGGAGGCCGACCAAGCGTTTCATGACCTCAAGAAGTACCTGACCAGCCCTCCTGTGATGGTGGCACCGCGCCCTCTCGAGCCCTTGGTGCTCTACCTCGCCGCCACACCCTACTCTGCCAGTGCAGCTCTAGTGGTGGTTCAGGAAGAGCGCCAGGTCAAGGCTGGGTCACGACTGGCCACGGCCCCGGCCGCGGCAGCATGTAAGTGCATCTAGTGCCCCTTAGTGATTTTGGTGTATTGAAGACTTATAGGTTAAGGGACTAATGCGTTTGTGAGTGTACACAGGTCTATAAGTCTATGAGGAGTTTGATATTTACAGAGAAAGTCGACCCCTAAAAATGAAGTTCTTCGACTGAAGACTTTGATATTCTGAAGACTTTGAAAGTGAAGAAATTGGTGTGACCTTGAAGACTTGGTATTCATTTGAGGAACATGAAGCATGGAGACTTTTGTTTTCGTAGTTTCATTTTCTCTTTCTTGAGTCATAGGAAACGCCGTACTGTTAAAGGGGGTCGAGGAAATACTAAGGAAAAATTTCCATGTGATGCTCAACTCAAAATCCTACACCTACCAATCCTTCGAGTGAAGCCATTGAAATCTCATACTGATTCAATCAATTTCTTGATGTGATGAGACGCAGTTCTTCCGGTCACTCAGAATTTGCTCGATCGAGGAGTTAGGAATTCGCTAGTGCGAATTGCCTACACAGTGAGGAACATGATAGCCCTGAGGAATTTAAGAGCCAAATTTCCGACCGTTGCTGTGCTGCGTGCCAGCTGTCCCAAAATATCCTATCCACCTAACAGTCATATCATTGAAGGGCATTTATGTCTTATCATGTCGGGCTGCTCCCTAGGCTATAAATAGCCGCCCCCTACAACCACTAGTTGGTTGGCTGCTCCGAGAGAACTTGACACTTGTCATTTGAGAGCAACCCATCCTCAGAGGACTTTGAGCGAAAATCATCAAGTGAGGAAAATTCCAAAACCAAACCCCCACAAACCCAAAGTGATTGAGCATCACTGAAGAAGTTGATCCTGCGTGGATCCGACGCTTGTTACCTTTGAAGACTGTGCTTCTTCCAGACGGTTAGGCGTCATGGTCTAGAGCATCCAAGAGGAATTGTGGATCGCCGAGTGACCAAGTCTGTGAAGGTTTGGAAGTCACCAAGACTTACCACGAGTGATTGGACGAGGTCTGCGTGGCCTTAGTTCAAGGAGAATACGGTGAGGATCGGTGTCCCGAGCTGCGCTCGATGATCGGGTGTCCGGACTGCATGTCCTCGAGTTTAAATACTCACCGCTCCAACCAGACGTATAACCGAGACAGCAGTTGGAACTGGTTTACCAAATCATTGTCTTCACCAACTAATCGGTTCTATTTCCTCAACCCTTTCATTTCCTCATTCTTGTGTTGAGTGATTGTTCATATCGTGCTTGAAGACTTAGATCAAGATTTTCTCAATTTCCTCGCTTCAATTTCTTGAGTCTGTTTGTCTTCATCTTGTGTTATCCTGTGATTACACTTTCTGTACTCTGTGCTAGTCTTCATTTCATCATGATGACCATGCTTGTATTCTGTTATGTTTACTTCTAAGTACTTATTCCGCTGCAAGTAGTTCTTCGCTAAGGAATTTCCCCTCCAACAAATTCCTCAGTGAAGAATCCATAAAAATCGCCTATTCACCCCCCTCTAGTCGATATAACGCACTTTCAATTGGTATCAGAGCAAGGTACTCCATTGTTCTGTGTGATTTTGGTTTAACCGCCTGGAGTTTTAGTTATGTCGACCGTAGGTACGATCAAGGTCTCGGCTGGGTGTCCTACCTTTGATGGGACGGACTACCCCTACTCGAAGAACAAGATGCGAATGCATCTTGAGGCAATTCACAACAATCTCTGGTATGTTGTGGAAAATGGTGTTCCCTCAGTCTCACCCTCACTGAACGCTACCGATGTGAAGAGATTCAAGCAACTTGATTCTCAAGCGAAGAATATCATATGTGGCCATCTGAGTAAAGGACAGTATGGAAGAGTGAGTGCTTTGGAAACTGCTAAGCTTATCCGGGATAGGCTGTCCAAAGTGAATGAAGGAGTCTCAACTCAGCGTGATTCTCGAGTTGATGTTCTTCGGAATCTCTTCAACCGCTTCAAAAGACTCGACAATGAAAATGTCCAACAAACCTTTGATCGCCTCACTGACATCTCAAATGAGCTTCAAGCCCTCGGTGCCACTGACATCACTGATCATGAAGTGGTGAAGAAACTGTTGAGATCGCTTGATTCCTCATTTGATACTCTGGGACTGATGATACAAGAACGTGTTGACTACAAGTCTCTTGATCCTGCCGATATCCTCGAAAGGCTAAATACTCACGAGTTCCACTTCTGTGAAAAGAGATCTCTATGGTTCAAGCTATGGCAAACCACATGCCACAAGGCCAAGGCTGTGTCGACTCAATGTGAGGATTCGGTAGTAGCCTTGGTGATCTGAAGAATTGAGCGAGAGCTAGCACCGCTCGTGAAGAAATTCGAAGTTCTCAAGGCGTGGTCGCTTTGGAAAATCCTCAAGAAGTAGTGATTCCTCATCCAGTGACTATAAGAGAAGGATGTGCCACAAATGCAAGAAACCTGGTCACTATATTCAAGATTGTCCTCATTGGGAAAAGGAAATGAAGAAGAAGAAATACAAGGATTACAGTTCTGATGATGCGAAGAAGAAGAAGAAATCGTCAAAATCTTCGTCATCAAAATCCTCGAAGTCGTCATCTCACAAGAAGAGCAGCTCCAAGAAGGCTCGGGCATTCATTGGCAAGGAAATGGACTCTGAAGCTGAATCTGAGGAAAATGAGGAAGAGGAGGCGTCTGAAGAATCCGAATCTGTGTTGCGAAGTCCGCCTTCTCTTTGCTTTTGTCGAAAGTCCATCTTCAACATCAAGAAACCGACCCCACCGACAAGCCCGATGAAGATAATGATGGCTACGCCCCACCTATTGCTTCATGGCGAAAGGTGCAAAGGTACTCAAATACAACTCCTCTAAATCTAGTGAAAATGAATCTGATGAGGATCTCAAGCCCAGCTACTCTAAACTTGCTAAGATTGCTGTAAAACAACAACGGGCTTTTGAAAAGGTTCAAAACATGCTAGATAAAAGTGATGATATGTTGGGTGAAGAAATGGATCGCACTAAAGCCCTGACTGAAAATCTTCAGAGACTTTAGTCTAGGTTTGATAACCTTCAAGGTAATCATAACACTCTCTTATCTGATCATGAGAAACTTTCTTATGAATTCCATCAAGGAAAACAAGATCACGAGAAGCTTTCTTCTGAATCTCTTCAAAGAAAGGAAGATCTTGAAAAGCTAAGAGTGTGTTATGAAGATCTTCAGAAGGAGCGCGATTCATTACTAGCTCAACAAATCAGCATTTCTCAGGAAGAATTTGTTCCTCCATGCTTAAAGTGCATTGAACGTGAATCTGCTAATTCTTCACCTGAATGTTCAAATGCTTCAACTGTTACAAATTCTTCACCTGCCTCTGCTATCACTAATTCCTCATCCGAGGACATTGCTAGTATCAATTGACAATGCAGTGAAGGAATTGTACATGACAGAGCATGTACAAAAGCCTCAAAGGGCATCGACTCTATGTGATGTGCTTAAAAGCAGATCCTCAACGAAACCCTAGGAAAGAGGGTATTGCCTTTGAGAGGAAACTCAATGCGATGGAACATATTGGAAGCCCGAGCAGTACCCCAAAACCTCATGGGTTGTCTTTGCAAAGGGACCTCCAGTTGATCCATCTAACTTATCCGGCTTTACATGTGAATCTCCTCATTCTTCCGATGAGTCATTTGACTCCAACTATAAACTGTTCAAAAATCGAATGGTGAAGTATTTGCTAGATATGTTGGCACTAATCTGCAGGAATGGTTCTCCTATGAAGAAAATCTGGGTTCCCAAGAAGTGCCTTGAAAGTCTTCAGGTGAATGTCCTCATGACACCACCTGTGAAGAATAGGAACCCCAGATTAAATTCTTCATATGGACCAAATTCTTCATATGGATCCAAGTCCTCATACAGACAAAATTCCTCACATGGATCAAATTCCTCAAAAGGATCAAAGTCCTCATATGATTATCATCGTGCTAACAACTCTGTCTCGCAGGGTAGAGCTAAGGGCTATGAATATGTGCATTATTCTTCAAACCATTATGTTCATAAGTCCTCAAGAATTTTCTCGGCTTATTCATATGCTTACCCTAACCCCTCTTATGTGAAACGAAATGGTTTGGCATCTTTGCCACCTTTCTCATATGGTGCTCGCAGAGTGATGAATTCTTTGCCACCCCTCCAGATGTGGGTGGTGAAGAAAAAGAACTAATCTCTTCTGCAGGGTCAGGTCTCCAGACGTGCTTTAAACATCTGAAGAATTTGCTGGGGACCTCATGAAAATGCCTGAAAGGACGCAGGCGAATCATGATGAAATGAACTTTCATTTCACACGTCCTCATACTGCTATATCTGTTTACTTCTTGATGAAATTCATCTAATAAACTTGATATCATATTCTTCACTGATCAAGCATATGAGATTGTAAGCTACACTAATTCATCTACAGGATGATCAACCCAAAGCTAGTGAGTGGGTCCTCGATAGTGGATGTACGAATCACATGACTGGTGACAAGAATCTATTGATGGATGCTCCCTTATCACCGTCACATCTGAAGCATATCATCTTTGCTGACAAAGGCAAAATTCAGGTATTGGGTCTTGGTAAGGTTGCAATTTCTAAGGATAAACACATGGACAAAGTCATGCTTGTTGAGTCCTTAGGATACAACCTCATGTCAGTCTCAATGCTTTGTGATCTTGATATGGTTGTTGTCTTTGGCAAGTATCGTTGTGTTGTGATTATGGAAGCTGACAATTCCAAAGTCTTCGAAGGCTTTAGGAGAGGAGATTTGTATATTGTTGATTTCTCTACAGGACCACAACCAGCCGTGTGTCTACTTGCAAAAGCTTCAGAAGGCTGGCTATGGCATCGACGACTTGGTCACGCAGGCATGAGGAATTTGCACACGCTTGCGAAGAAGAAGCATGTCATTGGCATTGAGAATGTCAAATTCCTCAAGGATCACTTATGCGAGCTGTGAAGCTGGAAAAATGACCAAGGCCAAGCATCGGCGAAGACTATCATGACCACTACTCGTCCATTCAATTGCTTCACATGGACCTCTTCGACCTAATCATTACTCAGCGGTCACTAATGATGCATCTCTATATGGTTTTGTCATTGTTGATGATTACTCTCGATATACATGGGTACACATTGTTACTTACAAACATGAAGTGCGTGAAGTCTTCAAACGATTTTCCTCGAGGGCTTCAACCAACTTTGGTGTGAAGATCAAGCACATCGAAGTGACAATGGAACTGAGTTCAAGAATTCGGTCTTGATGATTATCTTGATGAACTTGGTATTACTCATGAGTTATCCGCTCCTATACTCCTCGGCAAAATGGTGTCGTGGAGCGCAAGAACGAACTCTTGTTGAGATGGCTCGCACTATGCTTGATGAATACAAAACGCCTCGGCGTTTTGGATTGATGCAATTGATACTGCGTGCCACATCATCAACAGAGTATATCTTCACAAATTCTTCAAGAAGACGGCCTATGAACTCCTCAACGACAAGAAACCCAATGTGAGTTATTTCAAAGTCTTGATGCTAAATGTTGGATTAGAGATCCTCACCACAACTCTAAATTTGCACCGAAAGCACATGAAGGTTTTATGCTTGGTTACGGAAAGGACTCAGACACCTACAGAGTCTTCAACATTGTTCTTCACAAGATTGTTGACATCAGTAGATGTGCGGTTCGATGAAACTAATGGCTCGCAAAGAGAGCACCTACCTTCGTGTTAGATGAACCAGCACCGAGGATTCTATCAAGTTCAAGGCAACCGAGGATGTCATTCCAATCAAGAATCTGCTGAAGAATTCATTCCAGTTCATGAAGAACGCCGAGTGATGCACTGAAGAAAATGCCGAGGAAAATGGTGTCAAGAAAATGCTGATCAAATTCCTCAGCGACAACCAGCTCATCCTCGCGTTGCAAAAGAAGTGCAAGTGGAGAAGATCAAAAGCTTCACATTTATCTAACTTTTGTGGGCACTATGCTTTTGTCTCTATCACAGAGCCCACTAAGGTAGATGAAGCATTTATGGAGCCGAGTGGATTCAGGCTATGCAAGAAGAATTACATCGATTCGAGCTTAACAATGTCTCGAACTGGTCAATCGCCTGATCCTCGCAAGCATAATATCATTGGCACAAAGTGGATCTACCGCAACAAGCAAGATGAAAATGGCCTTGTGGTGAGGAATAAGGCACGACTAGTAGCTCAAGGCTACACACAGTTGAAGGAATTGATTTCGATGAAACTTTTGCACTGTTGCTAGACTTGAGGCTATTCGATATTACTTGCTTATGCTAACCATCATGATATCATCTTATATCAAATGGATGTGAAAAGTGCATTCCTCAATGGTAAGCTTGAGGAAGAAGTATATGTTGCTCAACCCCTGTGTTTTGAAGATCCAAAGAATCGACAAAGTCTTCAGACTTAATAAGGCCCTCTATGGCCTCAAGCAAGCCCCTCGGCGTGGTATGATACATTGAAGGAATTCTTCGTGAAGAATGGCTTCACACCCGTTCACTCAACCCTACTCTCTTTACTAAATCTTATGATGGTGAACTGTTTGTGTGCCAAATATATGTTGATGATATTATCTTTGGCTGTCTTGACCAACGTTATAGTGATGAATTTGCCTATATGATGAGTGAAGAATATCAAATGTCTATGATGGGAGAGTTGAAATTCTTCTTAGGTCTTCAAATTAAATCGGCAAGCAAGAATGGCATATTCATATCTCTGAAGTACCTCAAAGATGTACTGAGGAAATTCGGCATGCAAGATTGCAAAGGCGTCAAAATTCCTATGCCCACAAATGGCCATCTATGCACTGATGAAAATAGTATTGACTTTGATCACAAGGTATACCGCTCCATGATTGGTTCTTTATTGTACTTACATGCATCTAGGCTAGATATAATGCTTAGTGTTTGCATGTGTGCCCGATTTCAAGCTGCACCGAAGGAATCACACCATAAGGCTGTGAAGCATATTCTTCGATATCTAGCTCACACACCAACACTAGGATTATGGTACCCCAAGGGCTCTGCTTTTGATCTCATTGGATATTCTAACTTTGACTATGCTGGTGATCATGTGGATCGCAAGTCAACATCTGGCACTAGTCATTTCCTCGGACGATCCTTGGTCTGTTGGTCCTCGAAGAAACAGAACTGCGTATCACTGTCTATTGCGGAAGCTGAATACATTGCTGCTGGCTCTTGCTGTGCTCAACTGCTTTGGATGAAGCAAACCCTCAAGGACTATGGCGTCAACGTGAAGAATGTGCCTCTCCTCTGTGAAAATGAGAGTGCCATCAAGATTGCTCACAACCCAGCCAAGCACTCAAGACAAAGCACATTCAGATTCGCCATCATTTTCTTCGTGATCATGTGTTGAAGGGCGACATCACCATCGAGCACGTGAAGACTGAAGAGCAGCTAGCTGATATCTTCACTAAGCCCTTGGATGAGAAGAGATTTAGCAAGTTGCGGTGTGAGCTAAATATCTTAGAATCTTTGAATGTTCTTTGAAAAGGACACACATCCTAACACTTATGCAAAATTGATGACTTAGATGTGCAACACATGAAGAAACATTTTTCTTCAATCAATGAAGAATAACACTCTAAGTGTGAAGAAATTAATGAAGAATTTGATTCTCGTAACCCTCGACAATTGTACGCGTGTCTGAAATCATCATTCTTATATGGTGGGTCACGCCACCACAAAAGTTGAAAATCTTCAATTTGAGTATTTCCTCATTTTGAAATTCTTCGCTTTTTCAAATTCTTCAACTTTACAAAATCTTCACTTGCTTCCGCTATTTTTCTTCATTGCCTATATATATATATATGAGTTTATGTCCTCTACAAAGATTCACTTATGGCTATTTCTTCATGTTGCTTTTTCGCTAAGTGAATGTGATCGGACCCTTCCCCTCTATGCTATACTCAACCCAATCTATTCACAAATTCTTCATGTGCGTTCTATTTGAAACTGCTCAAAGTCTTCACCGTGTCCTTGTCACCAAGAAATTACGAACAAAACTTTAAAACAAATCTTATCCAGATTTTCGGTTTTGCCGCTCAAACCGTTCCGCATCCCACGATGCATTATTATATTCACCCACGATCTTACACGATCTCAACTACACAGTACGTGGGTGACACATGTCGCGTGAAGGAGAAAGGGCAGGGGCATGTTCGTCCCAAAATCTTCGGGCGAACAGTTTTTCACCGTGTCTATAAATACCCCTCTCCCCTTCCTCACTTCATTTACTCCGCTCGACCGCTCTCTCTCTCGCTCGAGCTCCTCAAACCCTAGCGCCGCCGCTACTCCATCGTCGCCGGTGAGGAAGAGCTTCGCTACCTCGACCTCGTCGCCGTCGTACTCGCGCCGGTTGCGGAAATCTTCACTCCGCCGCCGCCGTAGCTGTTTCCCTCTGCCAAGTTAGGGCGTGGGAGATCTAACTGATTTAACTTCACGCTCTGTTCTTCTCGATTCGCGTGTTCTTCATTCGGGTAATTAAAAGTTACTTTTATTACTCACTTTGATTCTCAAGCTTTCTGAAAATCTTCAAAGGTGTTTTATTCTTCAAATCTTCACACATATGAACACCTCACACATCGTATGCTCTTGATCCATTTCTCTAAGCAATCATTTTCTTCAAGATTCCTCAATTGTGTGGATCTTCATTCTGCATAAACTCGAACCTAAGACAAGAACGCTTAGTGAAATTCCTCAAGGCTCAACTGGTCAAATTCCTCAAAACTTGTCTTTTGAAAAACCTTCGAGAACATATGACCTCTCCAAATTCCTCGCACCTACACTCTGCTCACAGGTACTCATGTCCGCTGCTGAATCACTAGGTTCTCATCAACTTAACTCATTTGTAGCGTTCCTCGAAGAAAAACTGCATACTTCTTCAGAGTGTTCAATTGTTCAAATTCCTCATCTGAAGAATATGGCTGAAGGAAAGAGACCGCAGAAAGGAGGAAAGAAGCCTGAGGTCATGACTGCTTTCGAGATCCCTGATGACATTTATAAGGACTATTGCACACCTGATGAAGCCAAATTTGGCAAAGAGAACAACAATCAGCGCAAGGTGCGTATTCAGAGGATTGAACAGAGATGGGCAAGAGAATGGAGGGAGTACAGATATGTGACTCCAAAGTACATGAAGAAATTTGCCCTCAATCCTCCATGCCCAAGAGCTCCATTGGCACCTGGCCAAGTAGCTGATCCCACCAGCATCAAAAGTGGTGAGGACTTTCCTGAAGAATGGGCTAGGAGCCAAGCTAAATTGGCAAGACAAGCCAAGGAGACAGTGAGGAAATTCAATGAGGATTCTGTCACTGCTGCTGCTACTGAGGCCTCGATCAGGCCGAGGAAATCTATGCCTAAGAAGCCTGCTCGTAAGCCAAGTGCTTCACCAACAGCGCCCTCACGGCCAAGTTCCTCAGCTATGCCCTCACGGCAAATTCCTCAGACTGCTACTGCTCCACTAAAGTCCTCAACAGCTCCATCAAAGTCCTCAGCTCCTGTGCATCTGGTCACATGTCAAAGGACTACGGGTTTCTCGATTGCCTCTGGTGTCTCAGCAAGTTCTTCAGCTGCACCAATGTCCTCATCAGGCCCCACACTGTTGAAGACTAAAGCAATAGCTGGACGCGGTCCTCGGCCAAGTCCAAGGAAGAAACAGGTCGCATTCCATGTGCCCTCTGATGATGAAGCTTCTGATGATGAACTTGTAGAAATCATCAGAGACAGACAAGTGAAGGCCGCTAGAGCCAAAGGCACATCTGTGCCACTGCTTTTGGATCCGAGGAAAATCCTCGACTACATCGACCTCTGGCACAAGGATCCAAACACTCCAATGCCTGATTTTCATCTGACCCCTGGTCAAAGTCACATGCTAACCCATTTCATCACTCAAGAGAAATGGAAATTTGAAAAGGCAAGAGAGATCAAGAAAGCGCAATACAGAAAGGAGAAGCTCCTGAAGAAAAATGTTGTCAGAATGACACCTGACGAACTTCTCAAGGCTCAGTCTGAAATTCAAGCCCTCAGCAAAGACTTTGATGCCTACTATGCTGATTGGCAAGGAGCCAAAGTGAGATTCGTCAACCTGACGAAGAAAATGACAAATGATGCAGCCCCATCGCAACAAGAAAATCTTCAGGCTGCAGACTCTGCTTAGCCTGCTGAAGAACATGCCAGCACCGCTGATGAGTTTCAGCCTGCTGATGAAAATGCTAGTTCGTGGGCTGATGACTCCATTCCACCATTGAAGAAATTGCTGTGGCATCCACTAGTGGTGCGCTGAAGAAATCGAAGTGATCAGGCAACTCGTGACTGCATCGATTCCAAGAAAATCAACCAGATTCCTCAGCTCCTCCCGCGTCTACACCAACTCCAATTCTTCCCTCTGCCTATGAGGTGAAGAAGACCAAGGCTGCAGAGCAAGCTACAGTGAAGAAAAGGAAGGCATCAGCTGCGTCAACTTCTTCGGCTGCGAAGAAGATGAAGCCAATGACCAGCTCAATTGAAAATCCCATTGATGCTGTTCCAATTTCCTCCATGCCATCAAAGGACCTTGTTCCTTTTGGAGAAGACTATGTGATCCCAAGCGGATCTAATGAAGAAAATCATTCTGCTGCTTCGTCAGAGTAGATTGATGAAGAAATTGAAGTGGACGCAATCCCTTCAACGACAGTCATTTCCTCACCTATGCCTCAGTTCACAGCTGAAGAGGCTGGTGTTGAGAAAATTGAAGATGAAGATGTGGATATTGGATGCATCACACCTGTGATGAATGATTACTTTTGGGAAAGTCAGCATCCCAATACTCCTCTATTCACACCTATCCAACAGATTCCTCAGTCCCCTGCAACAACTGTTCAACTGGGCTCTGAAGAAACACAACCCACTCCCTCTGTTCATGAAGAAATTCCAGCCACTAGTGCTGAAGAACCTGCTGCTGTTGATCCTCAAGCTGCACAAGAAGAGGAACCAGAAATTCCTCAGCCTGAAGTACCTGAGCTCGAGATTCCTGAGGTGATACTGCAAATCACTGACACCCCTCTGCCAAAGCCGACGAATCCGTTCTCAAAAAAATAGAAGTTCAAGGCTGAACACTTCTTTTCCGAGCATGTATTCTTCACTGACTACAACCCCTATGACTCTGCTCGCATAAGGAAGAGGCGTTTCTGGACTGCTAGTCAAGCCAACTTCTATTCCTCAGTGATGTTTGACAAGGACAAAATCTTCGATCATGAACATATTCCTCACGTGGATATGGAATCTCTGCCATGCTTCGAGCCAGTCCTCAGTGTTCTTCACGATGCAGATTACTCAATTTCTGCACTAACATTTGCGATTGGAATGAAGAACTCATTCTTCGCTTCTACGCTACAATCGCATATCACCGAGACGCTGAAGTTGTCAATTCATGGGTGTTAGATTGGATGACTGAAAACACTCACTACAAGGCACCGGCAACTGAATTGCTTCGTGTCCTTCCTCTCGATCCTCCCCATGACAAAGGCACGCATATACAATGACCTGAATCGACAAATCACTATATGCAAGTGCTCATGAAGCCTTTGAAGCCTGGGCAGGCCCCTCGAACCAAATTCCTCGTCAAGGAATTACTCTATGTGCCTCGGACTGTCTATCGAATTCTGACGAAGACAATGAGTCCTATCAAAGGCCACGACTCAAATGATGAAAAAGTCGTTGGCATCATGAAGAATATGCTTTTCAATATCATTCATGGCGTTCCCGTCAACTTCCATGATTTCTTCATGAGGACTCTGGCCAATGTTGCTATGTCACCATTCGAGCTGAAGCCCTATCGCCTTGGATTATGAGATTCATAAGGGCAAGATCTTCACCAATTACAAAGTCGACACTCAACCACGGTAGCTACTTGCCTCCCATTGAAGTCCTCAAGCGGACGGTTTCATCATCGATGATAAAGGCAAGGCAGCTGCTGTGATCGATGAAGGCATTCGTCCATTGGATGGTCAATTTCGCTGGCTACATCTTACTCTACCAATGACGACTCGCCACACATGACACCGCCAAGAAAGACCTCAGCTAAGCAAAATCCTCAAGCCACAGCACCCAGGGTGATGACTGACCGTGAGTTACTCCTCAGTCTTTATCGGAAGGTTGATCACAATCACAAATGGGTAAAGCGTCAGTTTGGTGCAATTCTTCACAACATGACCTCAACACACAATGCAGTGAAGAAGAACCACTACTACCTTCATGAAACCCTCAACCGCACCTGGGCTGTCCTCACTCATGTCTATAGCGCTGGAGAACTGAAGACTATGGGTCTCAAGGAAGAATTTGACTGGTCTGCACCTCCTCCGAAGAAATTCCAGAGGGTCAAAGTTCCTCCACTGGTGGCCAGCTCATATTCTTCATCACGTGACACTGATGAGTATGAAGATTTGGACGACACTGTGGCAGGCCCTGCTACAACAAACAACCCCGACAATGCTGGCGCTCCTCCATCGACTTGAAATTCTTCAGGGGCGTTAGTCCTCAGTTTCAATCCTTTTGGTCATTTGATGACAAAGGGGGAGAAATCTGAGTTAGTCTTCAAGCGGGTCTATATTAAGGGCGTTTTTTTCTAAGTTACAACTCTCGTTCTTCCGAAACTTTTATTGGATCGAGTGGTAATCTTAAACCCGATGGTGCTCTGCTACTTTTGCATGGTGCTCTGATACTTTGATGCACTGTGCTCTGATACTTTTGATGCTATTCTGCATGCTTATTCCTCGGTAATATTATTGCACACATGTTGAATTTCATCAGGCACCATATTTCATCATGCATTTCAAATTCTTCATATTATATATCAAATGCGTGTATGAATTACAAGATATAGGAGGAGATCTTCATGATTCAACTTCTCAAATGTGCATTGCCTCAAACGCAAATTCCTCACTATGCACATCTTCAGGGGGAGTTCTTCTATATCTTGCAATCAAATTCCTCAATATCAGTATTTACACTTCATATGTTTATCCCCATTAAAAACTTAACCTATGTTGTCATCAATCACCAAAAAGGGGGAGATTGTAAGTGCATCTAGTGCCCCTTAGTGATTTTGGTGTATTGAAGACTTATAAGTTAAGGGACTAATGCGTTTGTGAGTGTACACAGGTCTATAAGTCTATGAGGAGTTTGATATTTACAGAGAAAGTCGACCCCTAAAAATGAAGTTCTTCGACTGAAGACTTTGATATTCTGAAGACTTTCTGAAGACTTCGAAAGTGAAGAAATTGGTGTGACCTTGAAGACTTGGTATTCATTTGAGGACCATGAAGCGTGAAGACTTTTGTTTTCATAGTTTCATTTTCTCTTTCTTGAGTCATAGGAAACACCGTACTGTTAAAGGGGGTCGAGGAAATACTAAGGAAAAATTTCCATGTGATGCTCAACTCAAAATCCTACACCTACCAATCCCTTCGAGTGAAGCCATTGGAAATCTCTTACAGCTTCAGTCAATTTCTTCATGGATGAGAGACGCAGTTCTTACAGTCACCGAGGACTTCTTTCGATCGAGGAGTTAGGAATTCGCCAGCTGAATTGCCTACACATGAGGAACATGATAGCCCGAGGAATTTGAGAGCCAAATTTCCGACCGTTCTTTGTGCTGCGTGCACCTGTCCCAAAATATCCTATCCACCTAACGGTCATATCATTGAAGGGCATTTATGTCTTATCATGTCGGGCTGCTCCCTAGGCTATAAATAGCCGCCCCCTACAACCACTAGTTGGTTGGCTGCTCCGAGAGAACTTGACACTTGTCATTTGAGAGCAACCCATCCTCCGAGGACTTTGAGCGAAAATCATCAAGTGAGGAAAATCCCAAAACCAAACCCCCACAAACCCAAAGTGATTGAGCATCACTGAAGAAGTTGATCCTGCGTGGATCCGACACTTGTTACCTTTGAAGACTGTGATTCTTCCAGACGGTTGGGCGTCATGGTCTAGAGCATCCAAGAGGAATTGTGGATCGCCGAGTGACCAAGTCTGTGAAGGTTTGGAAGTCACCTAAAGACTTACCACGAGTGATTGGACGAGGTCTGCGTGGCCTTAGTTCAAGGAGAATCTGATGAGGATCTGGGTGTCTGAGCTGCGGCTCGATGATGGGTGTCCGGATCTGCGTGTCCTCGAGTTTAAATACTCAGCCGCTCCAACCAGACGTACAACTGAGACAGCAGTTGGAACTGGTTTACCAAATCATTGTCTTCACCAACTAACTGGTTCTATTTCCTCAACCCTTTCATTTCCTCATTACTGTGTTGAGTGATTGTTCATATCTATGCTTGAAGACTTAGACTGAAGATTTTCTCAATTTCCTCAGTTCAATTTCTTCAGTCTGTTTTTCTTCATCTTGTGTTATCCTGTGATTACGCTTTCTGTACTCTGTGCTAGTCTTCATTTCATCATGATGACTGAGGGAGTCCTGGACTAGGGGGTGTCCGGACAGCCGGACTATCAATATCCGCCGGACTCCCAGACTACGAAGATAGAAGATTGAAGACTCTGGCTCGTGTCCCGAAGGTACTTTCCTTGGCGTGGAAGGCAAGCTTGGCGATCGGATATGTAGATCTCCTACCATTGTAACCGACTCTGTAAACCCTAGCCTCTCCGGTGTCTATATAAACCGGAGGGCCTTAGTCCGTAGGACACAACATTACATCTCAACAATCATACCATAGGCTAGCTTCTAGGGTTTAGCCTCCTCGATCTCTTGGTAGATCTACTCTTGTACTACCCATATCATCAATATTAATCAAGCAGGGCGTAGGGTTTTACCTCCATCGAGAGGGCCCAACCTGGTAAAACATTGTGTCCCTCGTCTCCTGTTACCATCCGCCTAGACGCACAGTTCGGGACCCCCTACCCGAGATCCGCCGGTTTTGACACCGACATTGGTGCTTTCATTGAGAGTTCCTCTGTGTCGTCGCCGATGGAGCGGATGCCTCCACCCGTCTTCAAAGACGGCGTTTTCGCCGGAGGGGCCTTGGCCGCCGGCCAAACTATCCGGCTTGGTGGTTTTCTCATGACTGCCTATCCGGCCACTGCTTCGGCAATGACTTCTCAAGTCGTCGGAAGCAATCTTCGCGTCAGCCCTAAAGCTGCCGAACAGTTAGATCCAATCGAGCTTTCGTCTGTTAACGAGCTCTTGGATCGCATCGCCGCCCTGGGAGTCGCTACGGACTATAATCAGATCGGGCTTAAAACCGATCTGAGAGAGATTAACTCTCCCCAGGCTACCCAGCACGTCAAAGTGGTAGAGGAACAACTCGGCAATTCTTTGCCAGTATTGAAAACAATCCTTGTCCGGATTCCCGAACCCTCCATGCCGGATTCCCACGGAGGGACGGACTTTGATCGAGCATTGAACCTAAAATCATGCGTCGCCCCGGACTCACTGGACTGTCTCCAGCAAATCAAGCTCCCGAATTCGGAAGCTCCTCGGCCTTTGAGCCCAAAGACGGGCAGGGATCCGGATTTTATTCCACCCACCCACCCAGACATATGCGACCTACCTTTAATTCGGCAAGAGCCTTCAGAAACAGTACATCATTACTGGGCCAGATTCCTCCTGGTTATGGACAGGATTAAGGACTGCCGAGAGGAAAGCGCAATCTCAATCTTCTGCAATAACTGCACAGACAAGGGAATCCTGAACGCCATTGATCGTCGCAATATTACACGTTTTACCGATCTGGCGTCCATAGTACGAAAGTACTGTGCGATGGAAAGTTTCTGGAAAACTAAAAATAAATTTTGGGACAATCCGGCCCCAAACCCAGTCCGCGGTAAAAGGGCGCCTCACAATCAGGCCCCATATGCAAAAAGCAAAAAGCAAAAACCCAGCAAGGGAAACGGAACCGTACTGGAGGGATGGCTCAATGGACCCTGTAAACTTCATAATACAGAGGGAGCTGTCCCAACACATAGCCGAGCATGTTGGATAATACGGCAGGTGGCCAAAAGTGGCGAAGAGCTTCTAGCTCGGAAACCACTCCAACAATACCAAAGACGGTATCAACAGTCTTGAGACTTTCACATCAAATAATATGCAAAACGAACAATCCGCGAACTCGCCAAGTCTACCAAGTAGCAACAACAAATCCATGGAGCGACACAGCTATCACCTTGATTGCCGGCGACGAGCCCACATCTCGAACTACAGAGCCCGGCCGACCGGTACTTAGTCCCATAGTGGACGGCTTTCGACCGACAAAAGTCCTCATGGACGGCGGCAGCGACTAAACCTCATTTATGAGGAAACCTGCGGAAAATGGAAATCGATTGGAGCCGTATTGAGCGAGCAAAGACAACCTTCAGAGGAATAATCCCTAGCCGGAAGCGCCACTGCACCGAAAAATCACACTCGATGTGGTGTTCGCTCTCCGGACAATTACAGATCCAAGAAGTCACGCCTCGGTGGCCCTGCTCAGCGGCGGCTATCACGCCATATTAGGACGAGAGGCATTCACAATTTTTCAAGCAATACCTCATTACGGGTACATGAAGCTCAAAATGCCCGCCCGGCGGAATAATCACTCTCGCTCGCTGATCCGGACACAACACTCAGCGCGAAAACAAGACAGCCGCACTAGCCCTCGAAGCACTATCCAAGCCTTAGCGGCAGAGGAACTCATCACACAAGCTCTCACGGTAAACAGGACGATGTGATACTTGATAAAGATCCAAGTCCACCTCCTTCAAACCAGCAGATGAGATAATTAAATTTCAGGTCCACCCAACGGACCCGACAAAGACGGCCTCCATCGGGCACAGTTGAACCCGAAGTTGACGCCAAGATCGCGCGAATTCCTTCGAAAATTGGGACATCTTCGCCGGCACCTTCGGACATGCCCTAATCCCTCGCAGTTGGCGTAACACAGCCTAAACATCCTAAAGGATTCAAGCCACCAAACAGGCTTTTCGACGATTTTCTGAGCCCAAAAGACAGGCAATGGGAGAAGAGCTAGCCAAGCTATTGGAAGCCGGATTCATTAGAGATATCAAACATCCGGACTGGCTAGCAAATTTGGTGATGGTACCAAAGAAGGATAAATCCTGGCGCCTCTGTGTCGACTTCAAAGACCTCAATAAGGCTTGCCGAAAGGATCATTTCCCCCTCCCCCGCATCGATCAAATTATCGACGCCACGGCAGGACACGACTCGTTGTGCTTCCTGGACGCATACTCTGGCTATCATCAAATCAAGATGGCTGAAGCAGATCAAGCCGCAACGGCATTCATTACCCCATACGGACCATTCTGCTTCAACACGATGCCCTTCGGACTTAAAAACGCCGGTGCAACATATCAGCGCATGATTCAAACATGTCTGGCTACCCAGATAGGCAAAACAGTCGAGGCATACATAGACGACGTAGTCATCAAAACAAAACACGTCGAAACTTTAGTAGACGATTTGAGGCTCACATTCAACAACCTTATAGCATATGACATCAAGCTGAATCCGGAAAAATGCGTTTTCGGTGTACCAGCCGGAAAGCTGCTGGGCTTCATCGTATCCGGTAGAGGAATTGAGGCAAATCCGGCCAAAATCCGGGCTCTGTCGCAGTTGGATATTCCAAAAGACCTCAAGCAAATACAAAAGTTAACAGGATGCGTGGCAGCTCTAAGCCGTTTTATCTCCCGTTTAGGAGAGAAGGCTTTGCCCCTTTATCGCCTCCTAAGGCACACCGAACACTTCGAGTGGACGGATGCCGCCACTGCCGGACTGGAAGAAATAAAGGCCATATTGGCAACAAATCCGGTCCTGGCTGCGCCAACTCTGGGCGAACCAATGTTGTTATACATCACTGCAACACATCAAGTTGTAAGCGTTGTCCTCGTCGTCGAACGAGCAACAGAAGGGCATAAATTCCCTCTCCAAAAACCAGTGTATTACGTATCCACTGTGTTAACCCCCTGCAAATCCCGTTACCCGCACTATCAAAAGGTAGCATATGCGGTGTTCATGGCGTCTCGAAAGCTCAGGCACTACTTTCAAGAGTGCTCGATAACAGTGGCCTCTGAAGTACCACTCAATGACATTATAAATAACCGCGACGCAACGGGCAGGATTGCAAAATGGGCCATTGAGCTCTTGCCATTCGACATAACTTACAAACCTCGACGAGCCATAAAGTCACAAGTTTTGGCTGACTTCGACGCCGAATGGATCAAGTTTAACTACCTAAAGAGTACGGCGATACTCCAATGGACTATGCACTTCGACGGCTCCAAAATGTTGGCGGATCGGGTCAAGGCGTCGTCTCGACGTCCCCACCGGAGATACTGATCGATATGTACTTCAAATAGTGTACACAGACTCCAACAATGCAGCGAATCGAGGCCTGTTACATGGTCTCCGGATGGCAGTCTCCATGGGCATCCAACGCCTAGAGGTGCGCGGGGATTCAAACCTTGCAATATCCCAAATAAATGGAGACTTTGATGCCAAGGATCCGAAAATGGCAGCATATCATAATGCTGTCCTGAAAATGTCAGCTCGGTTTGAAGGACTCGAATTCCATCACATAGCCCGAGATAATAACCAAGCGGCCGACGTCCTGGCATGCATCGGCGCGAAACGTGATACTGTCCCTCCAAATATCTTCCTGGAACAGCTCTTCAAGCCATCCGTCCTATGGGAAGGGGAGTCCGGTAGCGACAAACCGGAGAAAGCCGCACCAACTGGTGATTCAGCAGACGACATAACACCATCCGCCCACGATATAATGGCAGTAATCGCCGCGTGGACAGAACCTTTCCTAGCCTACTTAATAAGGCAGGAACTTCCCGAAGACCAAAATGAGGCCCGCTGCATAGTCCGGCGATCGAAGGCCTACAAGGTCCATGAGGGAAAACTTTATAAGAAAAGTACAACCGGAGTCCTTCAAAGGTGTATCTCCGAAGAAGAAGGGCGAAACCTCCTGGCTGAAATCCATGCCGGACTAGGTGGACACCACGCAGCAGCCCGAGCCACGTAGGAAAGGCATTCCGTCAGATTTTATTGGCCGACGGCTCGGGCAGATGCACAGATTTGGTCCAGCGATGCGTTGGTTGTCGACTCTTTGCTAATCGAGCCATATGCCACCCACCGCCTCAAAACCATACCCATTACCCGCCGTTCGTCATGCAGGGGGCTTGACATGGTCGGACCCCTTAAAGGGGGAACCCACAAGAAAAAGTACACTTGGTCATGGTGGATAAGTTCACCAAATGGATAGAGGCCAAACCGGTCAAAACGGCAGAGTCCGGACCAGTGATAGACTTTATATCGAGGTGGTACACCGCTATGGAGTCCCCACAGCATCATCACCGACAACGGCACAAACTTCACGGCCGATGAGGTCAAGTCATGGTGCAAAAATATGGGCATTAAGCTCGACTATGCGTCAGTCTATCACCCTCAAACCAACGGTCAAGTGGAAAGAGCAAACTGTCTAATAATGAGCGGCATTAAACCCAGATTGGTGAGGTCACTCACCAAATCCGATACCCAATGGGTTGAGGAGCTCGACTCCGTACTCTGGGGGCTGCGGACAACGCCTAACCGCACTACCGGATTCACACCATTTTTATGGTATACTGGCGCAGAGCGGTCTTGCTCATGACATTATTCATGACTCACCTCGAGTGCGCATGTATGAGGAAAGAGAAGCCGAGCTAGATCGGCAGGACAGCTTGGACACATTGGAGGAAGAACGTGACATCGCGAAGGCTTGTTCCGCATTCTATCGCCAGCAGTTCAAGATATCAAAGCGAGAAGTACGGACAAGACCTATAACGTTGGCGAACTAGTTCTACGCTCACGGACAAGAAAAAGGACAAGCTCAAGCCCGATGGGAAGGCCCTTCATTATTGATCAAGTACTGACTGGCGGAGCATACCGTCTACGAAATGCGTCGGACAACCGACTCGAGCCGAACCCATGGAACGCAGCCCGACTCCGACGATTCTATGCCTAGCGCCGGACTAAGAGTTCGTCACTTTCCCCCGTCCAACATTTTATATTTCGTCTGTCTTTTGTTTCTCTTTTTTACCCTTTAACCTTACAAGCCCTTCGGGGCCTATTCTCGCATTCTTTGCAAACGTACGATGTGCCATCCGCACTCGTTATTCCTGGGGGCTTCTTCCACAGAAGCTTAAATTATACGGGTTTCTATACCCAACACATGTGTCAAGCTTCCACATGTACCTTTTACTCGCCATTATATGCATCGATATGACTTAAGTTTTGGCCAAGCTGGGTTGCCTGGCTCCTGTGCTTACCCCTACGTTCCCGATTGTTCGGCTAGGCGGTAAAGGGAGCACCTCTGCGATTATTGTTGCCGGGTCACCGGATGTGTACCTCGGTGGGTGAAGCCGAAAGCTAGCGTTCTTAAGGGAATATTCGATCGGTGATTTAAAAGATGACTTTTATCTATTTTTCCCATCTGCCCCGTAGGTTTATCGCTCTCTTGGCAGTCCGCCATGCACTTTAGGGCATGCCTCCCCAAATAAAAGGAACCCTTAACGGAACTATTCTCCTGGAAGATGTTTCTTACTAACCATGTAATATAACATAACTAGTTGGGCACTTGTCCGATAAAGCACTAATGACCCCTACGCCGGGTCTCCATGCATACCACGGTTATTTGTTAAACCAAAAGGTATTCGACACACTCCGGACTCTAGGGTCCCGAGGTCGGGCGAAAAGGTCGGCAAAGACAAACGATCTACAATCCAGCTAGAAGGCATTTCACATGTCAATTTTAAGGATAACATACATTGTCAAATCTATTGATTGTATTCCTCCTCAATCCCGCCTAACAGTGCTGTCTAGTTTACATCCGTTGGGAATACTTAGCAGCCAGTTCCACCTGGCCGTACACTAAACTCACAGGATCTCCTTCCGTCGGGCCCCACCGCCCAACTTCGCCATATGGTTGGGATCCGCCTTCTGTGGCGTGTCTTCACCATGGCCCAAGCCTCCTGGCACCTTGACGGCAAGCGAAATCTTCCATGGCGAAGCGCTGCCGCACTCCTTGCAGCTTCTCCGAAGCTCCCAAGGCCCTCGGGCAGGGCGAGGGATGGTCATAACGCCTGTACGGCGCCACTCATTGCCTGCCGAACTCGTTCGAGCAGCTGCAACAGTTCGGGAAGTTGATCACCCATTGATACGGGCATCTCCTCCATAGGACAACCCGTGAGTATACCTACAAGACATATTATGTCAATCGCTTCCTCGCCGAACTCTTCTTACTTAGAGAGTTCGCCAAGCACTTACTATAGATGTCGCGACGGCCGCTGATTCTCCTTGATGGAGCCGACAGCTCGGCTCAGGCGCCTTTTAGCTCTTCTCCGAGCTTGGGTTGGCATCTTGGAGCTTGTTCCTTTCTGCTGAACTCTGCTCAAGACATTCTCGCCGACCTTTAGTCGGCGCCAAGTGCTTGCTGTCCGAATCTTGTTCGCGGCACCTGCAGGTCATTATTAGACTCACAAGCATGCCGCACAGCGCTTATACTAATTTATACAAATGTGTTACCAGGAGGGGTGTTTCCGCCTCCTCCTACAGTAGCAAGTGCAGCCTCCAGTTGGGACTTGCAATCTTGCAGCTCCCGAGACAGCTGGGCGTTCTTCTCGTTAAGAGCCTGAAATTTCAAATGATCCTTAAATCAGTTAACATAACTAATTTAAGTCTCGGGGGCTACTCGTGTATACAACCATTAAAATATCTTTACCCGTATGTCTTTAACATGCTGCTCCGTGGCCCTGGTAAAACCATTTTGAGCAGCCCGGAGATGCGCTCCCTGCGTTGAAGGCATCCAATGCCTCGGGAAAAGCACGCCTCTGAAAAACTGTCCGTGGCGCCTATGATTCATAGCGCTCTCCACCTCTGACTTGGTGGCAGACAATCTGTCGGTATCCTCCGTTGGAGTAGGATCTGGTTCGCGTCTTGCGCTTGCCTCCCCCTCTAGTCCAGGCGCTGGAGCCTGGCTGGTATTGGTGGGGTCGGCAATTCCTGTGCTCGCAGTCCGGCGAAGTTTTTCTTCTATAAAGATCATGAGCACTTAGAAGTTTCCTTGGAATGTTGCTCAAAAAGATCAAGCACGAGCTATACCTTTGCGGCGACGTTTCTGCCCGCACGGCGCTCCTTTTTCTCCTGCTAGTCCGGACTGACCTCTGTAGGTCGGCCGCCGCAGGCACGGCTTCCTGCCGTAATGGTGCTCCCTGCAAAATACCATCGTTCGCGAAGGTCAGAAATAGGCAAGGATAAGATAACGGTGTCCGGACTTCGGTCGTGGTCACCTAGGAAGCCGGATTTAGCTCGGGGTAGTCCGCCGTAATGGCGACCAAAGCATTGTCAATGCTGAGCTGGTGATACACCCCGTCGATCAGCTCCACCTCGATGTCCGGATCCTCTTCGGAGGCCGGATCCAGGGATCCTTCCGGATCCTCGGGTTGTGGAGCAGGACTCACCATGTCCTCCACAGTCCGACGTAGACTCTGCGCCGTAGACATAATGTAGGAAGCCTAAACTTCGAAAACACGGGTGGAACCCTTCGAGGTGTTCACTTACCCATCCTCTAGGGTAGTTCATAGAAACCCCCTCCAGAGGGTTCGGGCGAAGGAAGTCCTCCTTCTCCCCCTTGTACAGACCGGACAGGATCTTCACCAGATCCTCGGTCGATTCCGGCCCTTTACGGCCGTGTCGGGTAGCATCGTCTTCCCCGTTGAAATCCCACATGGGGTGGCTTCTGTATTGCAGCGGCTGCACCCCTCGCTGATACACGCGTTGCCATGACTCGATCATGGTCAAGCCGCATGGGCCATTAACCTTATCCGCCCATCAAGTAATGGACGCTCTTGTCTTCCTCCAAACGGGGCTCCGTGGGCGCCCGCTAAGGCGTTTCTTCAAGGGAGCGATGTCAAACTCCGGAGGCCAATCCGGACTGGATCCGCAGCGGACGCCCCAATATAAAACCACCCGAGGGCCGTCTTGGACGCCTCTTGGGGTGCCGGATAGGTATCGATCCGGCGATGCGCCATATTTTGGCGCCGCCCACTTGATATATGGACCCCTGGTGAGAACGGGGCACGAGGCAGAACAGCCTCTTCCACAATGCGAAATGGGGCTCGATGCCCAGGAATAGCTCACAAAGAGCTACGTAGTCCGCGATATGCAGCACAGAGGCGGGCGTAAGGTGGTGGAGCTGGAGTCCATAGAACTTCAGGAGCCCGCGGAGGAATGGATGAATTGGAAATCCAAGCCCCCTTATTAGATAGGGGACAAAGCACACTCGCTCCCCCTTGTTGGGGCTTGGGGTGTCCTCCGCCTGCCTCCCACCTTGATAAGTAACCAGTCCGGCTCGGACCGGAACCATGAAGGACGGAGGAAGAAATCCCTCCGCTTGGAGCTTCACTAGCTCATTGTGCGAAATAGAGCACCTCCTCCAATCCTCGGCGATGGGCTAGGAGCGCGTGAGAAAGAGCGCTGACGATCCATGGTGGAATGGATTTCAAGGTCGAGGCGCTCGATGGAGTATACGGGGAGGAAGACGGTGCGGTTTGGATCTGGATCCCTGCCCTTTTATAGGCGATCGACCCGCACAATTAGGGGTGAAATGTAAAGACACCTGGCTTTTCGCATTCGCAAGGACGCGTGGAAGAGGGCCATTATTTGGCGTGGAAGCCGAGGAACACAAGATTCAAGATGAAGCCGAGCACTATTCGGCGGGTACATGGAATTTGAAAGGAGAACCCGCTTTGCAACGCCAAGACTACAAGCACGCTGAACTTATCGTCATTGAAGCTTTGGTTCGGGGCTACCGAGGAGTCCTGGACTAGGGGTGTCCGGACAGCGGACTATCAATATCCGCCAGACTCCCGCACTACGAAGATAGAAGATTGAAGACTCGGCTCGTGTCCCAAGGTACTTTCCTCGGCGTGGAAGGCAAGCTTGGCGATACGGATATGTAGATCTAATACCATTGTAACCGACTGTAACCCCCTAGCCTCTCCGGTGTCTATATAAACCGGAGGGCCTTAGTCCGTAGGATACAACATTACATCTCAACAATCATACCATAGGCTAGCTTCTAGGGTTTAGCCTCCTCGATCTCGTGGTAGATCTACTCTTGTACTACCCATATCATCAATATTAACCAAGCAGACGTAGGGTTTTACCTCCATCGAGAGGGCCCAACACTGGTAAAAACATTGTGTCCCTCGTCTCCTGTTACCATCCGCCTAGACGCACAGTTCGGGACCCCCTACCCGAGATCCGCCGGTTTTGACACCGACAATGACAATGCTTGTATTCTGTTATGTTTACTTCTGAGTACTTATTCCGCTGCAAGTGGTTCTTCGCTAAGGAATTTCCTCTCCAGCAAATTCCTCAGTGAAGAATTCATAAAAATCGCCTAGTCACCCCCCCTCTAGTCGATATAACGCACTTTCATAGCACAAGACCAAGAAGGCCTCGCAAAGACCACGACCTCGAGAGATGGAAACCAGCCTCAACAGGAGGACACCCCCGGGGCATAAGAGGCCTCACCAGGCAGCCAGGTGCTGGGGGCTCCGTCGTCTCAGGAGGTGCCTAACCCTACGGAGGGCGCGGACCTCGTCAGCACACCCACCCTCGTCGAACATCCGGTGTATTTCGTTAGCACGGTGCTGCGGGATGCAAGAGCACTATACCCCATGCCTCAGAAGCTCTTGCCTACGCTATTGGCGGCCTCGCGAAAGCTGCAGCACTACTTTCAAGGTCACCCCATCAAGGTCGTCTCTGCCTACCCATTGGAAAGGGTACTCAGGATCCCCAACTCCGCTGGAAGGGTCGCTGAATGGAACATCGAGTTGCAAGCGTTTCAGCTGGAATTCAGCACAACCAGGGTCATAAAGGGAGCCACACTTGCAGATTTCGTGGCAGAATGGACAGAGGCGCCAGGGCTCGAAGCAGGCGAAGATCGGTCACTTTCCCCAGGAAGTGAGGCGCCTGATGGCTGGGTGATGTACTTCGATGGAGCATTCTCGCGGCACGGCGCGGGGGCTGGCGCAGTGCTCATATCCCCCACTCGGAACAAGCTCTATTACGCCGTGCAGCTCTGTTTCCAGCATGGCGAGAAGGTCTCCAACAACATAGCAGAATGTGAGGGCCTCATAGTAGGCTTGAAGGCTGCAGCAGCTCTGGGAGTGAAGCGCCTCATCATCAAAGGTGATTCACAGCTCCTCGTCAACTTCTCCAACAAGGTGTATGAGCTGAAGGACGAGCATATGGAGGCGTATCTTGCGGAGGTGAGCATGACGGAAAAGCAGTTTTGGGGGCTGGAGTTGCAGCATGTGCCCCGTGGCACCAACCAAGAAGCTAACGACATCACCAGGAGGGCATCCATGCGGCTACCTCAGGAGCCTGGTGTTTTCGAGGAACAGTTCTTCAAGCCATCAACGACACCGTCACTATCAAGCACGGCGCAACCTCAGGAGGAACTCCCTCAGCCACCTGCCACAGGAGCGCCAGCCTGTGGCCCGACCTCGGGAGCATGCTTACTCCTGGCGCTGGAGCCTCGGGAGGGATGTTGGACTACGGAATTCAAAGACAACCTGTAAGTGCATCTAGTGCCCCTTAGTGATTTTGGTGTATTGAAGACTTATAGGTTAAGGGACTGATGCGTTTGTGCGTGTACATAGGCCTATAAGTCTATGAGGAGTTTGATATTTACAGAGAAAGTCGACCCCTAAAAATGAAGTTCTTCGACTGAAGACTTTGAAATACTGAAGACTTTTTGAAGACTTTGAAAGTGAAGAAATTGGTGTGACCTTGAAGACTTGGTATTCACTTGAGGAACATGAAGCGTGAAGACTTTTGTTTTCGTAGTTTCATTTTCTCTTTCTTGAGTCATAGGAAACACCGTCTCGTTAAAGGGGTCGAGGAAATACTAAGGAAAAATTTCCATGTGATGCTCAACTCAAAATCCTACACCTACCAATCCGCTCGAGTGAAGCCATTGGAAATCTCATACTGATTCAGTCATTTTCTTCAAGGATGAGACGCAGCTTCTTACCGTCATCGAGTACTTTGTTCTAATCGAGGAGTTAGGAATTCGCCAAAGGCAAATTGCCTACACAAGAGGAACATGATAGCCCCGAGGAATTTGAGAGTCAAATTTCGACCGTTCTTGTCTTCTTGCTACACGCTGTCCCAAAATATCTTATCCACCTAACGGTCATATCATTGAAGGGCATTTATGTCTTATCATGTCGGGCTGCTCCCTAGGCTATAAATAGCTGCTCCCTACAACCACTAGTTGGTTGGCTGCTCCGAGAGAACTTGACACTTGTCATTTGAGAGCAACCCATCCTCCGAGGACTTTGAGCGAAAATCATCAAGTGAGGAAAATCCCAAAACCAAACCCCCACAAACCCAAAGTGATTGAGCATCACTGAAGAAATTGATCCTGCGTGGATCCGACGCTTGTTACCTTTGAAGACTGTGCTTCTTCCAGACGGTTAGGCGTCAAGGTCTAGAGCATCCAAGAGGAATTGTGGATCGCCGAGTGACCAAGTCTGTGAAGGTTTGAAGTCACTGAAGACTTACCACGAGTGATTGGACGAGGCCTGCGTGGTCTTAGTTCAAGGAGAATACGGTGAGGACTGGGTGTCCTGAGTTGCGGCTCGAGATCGGGTGTCCAGGATCGTGTGTCCTCGAGTTTAAATACTCACCCGCTCCAACCAGACGCATAACCGAGACAGCGAGTTGAACTGGTTTACCAAATCATTGTCTTCACCAACCATCTGGTTCTATCTCCTCAACCCTTTCATTTCCTCATTACTGTGTTGAATGTTTGCTCATATCTATGCTTGAAGACTTTGACTGAAGACTTTCTCAATTTCCTCAGTTCAATTTCTTCAGTCCGTTTGTCTTCATCTTGTGTTATCATGTGATTACGCTTTCTGTACTCTGTGCTTGTCTTCATTTCATCATGATGACCATGCTTGTATTCTGTTATGCTTACTTCTGAGTACTTATTCCGCTGCAAGTAGTTCTTCGCTAAGGAATTTCCTCACCAGCAAATTCCTCAGTGAAGAATTCATAAAAATTGCCTATTCACCCCCCTCTAGTCGATATAACGCACTTTCAATTGGTATCAGAGCAAGGTACTCCCTTGTTCTGTGTGATTTTGGTTTAACCGCCTAGAGTTTTAGTTATGTCGACCGCAGGTATGATCAAGGTCTCGGCTGGGTGTCCTACCTTTGATGGGACGGACTACCCCTACTGGAAGAACAAGATGCGAATGCATCTTGAGGCAATTGATAACGATCTCTGGTATGTTGTGGAAAATGGTGTTCCCTCTGTCTCACCCTCACTGAACGCTACCGATGTGAAGAGATTCAAGAAACTCGATTCTCAAGCGAAGAATATCATATGTGGCCATCTGAGCAAAGGACAGTATGGAAGAGTGAGTGCTTTGGAAACTGCTAAGCTTATCTAAGAAAGGCTGTCCAAAGTAAATGAAGGAATTTCAACTCAGTGTGACTCTCGAGTTGATGTTCTTCGGAATCTCTTCAACCGCTTCAAAAGACTCGACAATGAAAATGTTCAACAAACCTTTTGATCGCCTCACTAACATCTCAAATGAGCTTCAATCCCTTGGTGCCACTGACATCACTGATCATGAAGTGGTGAAGAAACTGTTGAGATCGCTTGATTCCTCATTTGATACTCTGGGACTGATGATACAAGAACGTGCTGACTACAAGTCTCTTGATCCTGCCGATATCCTCGAAAGGCTAAATACTCACGAGTTCCACTTCTTTGAAAGAGAGATCTCTATGGTTCAAACTATGGCAAACCACGTGCCTCAAGGCCAAGGCTGTGTCGACTCAAATATGAGGATTCGGTAGTAGCCTTGGTGATCCTCAAGAATTGAGCCAGAGCTAGCATCGCCGTGAAGAAATTCCAAGTTCTCAAGACATGGTCGCTTTGTAAAATCCTCAAGAAGCGGTGATTCCTCATCCAAAGGACTATAAGAGAAGGATGTGCCACAAATGCAAGAAACCTGGTCACTATATCCAAGATTGTCCTCAGTGGGAAAAGGAAATGAAGAAGAAGAAATACAAGGTTTACGTTTACGATGATGCAAAGAAGAAGAAGAAATCGTCAAAATCTTCATCATCAAAATCCTCAAGTCTTCATCTCACAAGAAGAGCAGCTCCAAGAAGGCTCGGGCATTCATTGGCAAGGAAATGGACTCAAGCTGAATCTGAGGAAAATGATGAAGAGGAGGCGTCTCAAGAATCTGAATCTGTGTGGCGAGTCCGCCTTCGCCATCGCTTTCTTCACAAGTCCATCTTCAACATGAAGAAACTGACTCAACCGACAAGCCTGATGAAGATAATGATGACTACGCTCCCACCTATTGCTTCATGGCAAAAGGTGCAAAGGTACTCAAATACAACTCCTCTGAATGTAGTGAAAATGAATCTGATGAGGATCTCAAGCCCGGCTACTCTAAACTTGCTAAGATTGCTGTGAAACAACAACGGGCTTTTGAAAAGGTTCAAAACATGCTAGACAAAAGTGATGATATGTTGGGTGAAGAAATGGATTGCACTAAAGCCCTGACTAGAAATCTTCAGAGACTTTAGTCTAGGTTTGACAACCTTCAAAGTCATCATAACACTCTCTTATCTGATCATGAGAAACTTTCTTATGAATTTCTTCAAGAAAATCAAGACCGTGAAAAGCTTTCCTCTGAATCTCTTCAAAGAAAGGAAGATCTTGAAAAACTAAGAGTGTGTTATGAAGATCTTCAGAAGGAGCGCGATTCATTACTAGCTCAACAAATCAGCGCTTCTCAGGAAGAATTTGTTCCTCCATGCTTAAAGTGCATTGAACGTGAATCTGCTAATTCTTCACCTGAATGTTCAAATGCTTCAACTGTTACAAATTCTTCACCTGCCTCTGCAATCACTAATTCCTCATCTGAGGACATTGCTAGTATCACTGACAATGCAGGGCTAAAGGAATTGTACATGACAGGCATGTACAAAAGCCTCAAAGGGCATAAGACACTTTGTGATGTGCTTAAAAAGCAGATCCTCAACATAAACCCTAGGAAAGAGGGTATTGCCTTTGAGAGGAAACTCAATGTTGATGGGACATATTGGAAGCCTGAGCAGTACCCCAAAACCTCATGGGTTGCTGCAAAGGGACCTCCAGTTGATCCATCTAACTTATCTAGCTTTACATGTGAATCTCCTCATTCTTCTGATGAGTCATTTGACTCCAACTATAAACTGTTCAAAAATCAGAATGGTGAAGTATTTGCTAGATATGTTGGCACTAACTGCAGGAACGGTTCCCCTATGAAGAAAATCTGGGTTCCCGAAAGTTATGTTGAAAGTCTTCAGGTGAATGTCCTGATGACACCACCAGTGAAGAACAGGAACCCCAGATCAAATTCTTCATATGGACCAAATTCGTCATATGGATCCAAGTCCTCATACGGACCAAATTCCTCACATGGATCAAATTCCTCAAAAGGATCAAAGTCCTCATATGATTATCATCATGCTAACAACTCTATCTCACAAGGTGGAGCTAAGGGCTATGAATATGTGCATTATTCTTCAAATCATTATGTTCATAAGTTCTCGAAGAATTACTCTGCTTATTCATATGCTTACCCTAACCCCTCTTATGTGAAACGAAATGGTTTGGCATCTTTGCCACCATTCTCATATGGTGCTCGCAGAGTGATGAATTCTTTGCCACCCCTCCAGATGTGGGTGGTGAAGAAAAAGAACTAATCTCTTATGCAGGGCCAGGTCTCCAAACGTGCTTTAACGTCTGAAGAATTTGCCGGGGACCTGACAAAATTGCCTGAAAGGACGCAGGCGAATCATGATGAAATGAACTTTCATTTCTCACGTCCTAATACTGCTATATTTGTTTACTGCTTGATGAAATTCATCTGATGAACTTGATATCATATTCTTCACTGATCAAGCATATGAGATTGTAAGCTACACTAATTCATCTGCAGGATGATCAACCCAAAACTACTGAATGGGTCCTCGATAGTGGGTGTACGAATCACATGACTGGTGATAAGAATCTATTGATGTATGCTCCCTTATCACCGTCTCCTCTAAAGCATATCATCTTTGCTGACAAAGGCAAAAGTCAGGTATTGGGTCTTGGTAAGGTTGCAATCTCTAAGGATAAACACATGGACAAAGTCATGGTTGTTGAGTCCTTAGGATACAATCTCATGTCAGTCTCAATGCTTTGTGATCTCGATATGGTTGTTGTCTTTGGCAAGTATCATTGTGTTGTGATTATGGAAGCTGACAATTCCAAAGTCTTCGAAGGCTTTAGGAGAGGAGACCTGTATATTGTTGATTTCTCTACAGGACCACAACCAGCCGTGTGTCTACTTGCAAAAGCTTCAGAAGGCTGGCTATAGCATCGACGACTTGGTCACGCAGCATGAGGAATTTACACACGCTTGCATGGAAGAAGAAGCATGTCATTGGCATTGAGAATGTCAAATTCCTCAAGGATCACTTATGCGAGCCCGTGAAGCTGGAAAATGACCAAGGCCAAGCATCCGCGAAGACTATCATGACCACTACCCGTCCATTCAATTGCTTCACATGGACCTCTTCGACCTAATCATTACTCAGCAGTCACTAATGATGCATCTCTATATGGTTTTGTCATTGTTGATGATTACTCTCGATATACATGGGTACACATTGTTACTTACAAACATGAAGTGCGGGAAGTCTTCAAACGATTTTCCTCGAGGGCTTCAACCAACTTTGGTGTGAAGATCGAGCATATCAGAAGTGACAATGGAACTGAGTTCAAGAATTCCGGTCTTGATGCCTATCTTGATGAACTTGGTATTACTCATGAGTTATCTGCTCCTTATACTCCTCAGCAAAATGGCGTCGTGGAGCGCAAGAATATAACTCTTGTTGAGATGGCTTGCACTATGCTTGATGGATACAAAACGCCTCAGCGTTTTTGGATTGATGCAATTGATACTGCGTGCCACATCATCAACAGAGTATATCTTCACAAATTCTTCAAGAAGACGGCCTATGAACTCCTCACTGACAAGAAACCCAATGTGAGTTATTTCAAAGTCTTCGGTGCAAAATGTTGGATTAGAGATCCTCACCACAACTCTAAATTTGCACCGTAAGCACATGAAGGTTTTATGCTTGGTTACGAAAGGACTCAGACACCTCTGAGTCTTCAACATTGTTCTTCACAAGATTGTTGACATCAGTAGATGTGCGGTTCGATGAAACTAATGGCTCGCAAAGAGAGCACCTACCTTCGTGTTAGATGAACCAGCACCGAGGATTCGATCAAGTTCAAGGCAACCGAGGATGTCATTCCTCTCAAGAATCTGTCAAGAATTCATTCCTGCTCATGAAGAACGCCGAGTGATGCACTGAAGAACATGATGAGGAAAATGGTGCTGAAGAAAATGCTGATCAAATTCCTCAGCAACAACCAGCTCATCCTCGATTGGCAAAAGAAGTGCAAGTGGAGAAGATCATCGATGACATTAGCGCACCAGGTCCTCTCACACGCTCAAAAGCTTCACATTTATCTAACTTTTGTGGGCACTATGCTTTTGTCTCTATCACAGAGCCCACTAAGGTAGATGAAGCATTTCTGGAGCCGGAGTGGATTCAGGCTATGCAAGAAGAATTACATCAGTTCGAGCTTAACAATGTCTGGGAATTGGTCAATCGCCTGCATCCTCGCAAGCATAATATCATTGGCACAAAGTGGATCTACCGCAACAAGCAAGATGAAAATGGCCTTGTGGTGAGGAATAAGGCACGACTAGTAGCTCAAGGCTACACACAGGTTGAAGGAATTGATTTCGATGAAACTTTTGCACTGTTGCTAGACTTGAGGCTATTCAGATATTACTTGCTTACGCTAACCATCATGATATCATCTTATATCAAATGGATGTGAAAAGTGCATTCCTCAATGGTAAGCTTGAGGAAGAAGTATATGTTGCTCAACCCCCAGGTTTTGAAGATCCAAAGAATCCTGACAAAGTCTTCAGACTCAACAAGGCTCTCTATGGCCTCAAGCAAGCCCCTCGGGCGTGGTATGATACATTGAAGGAATTCTTCGTGAAAAATGGCTTCACACCCGGTTCACTTGACCCTACTGTCTTTACTAAATCTTATGTTGGTGAACTGTTTGTGTGCCAAATATATGTTGATGATATTATCTTTGGCTGTACTAACCAACGTTATAGTGATGAATTTGCCTATATGATGAGTGAAGAATATCAAATGTCTATGATGGGAGAGTTGAAATTCTTCTTAGGTCTTCAAATTAAATCAACAGCAATGGCATATTCATATCTCAGAGAAATACCTCAAAGATGTAATTGAGGAAATTCGACATGCAAGATTGCAAAGGCGTCAAAATTCCTATGCCCACAAATGGCCATCTATGCAATCGATGAAAATGGTATTGAGTTTGATCACAAGGTATACTTGCTCCATGATTGGTTCTTTATTGTACTTATGTGCATCTAGGCCAGATATAATGCTTAGTGTTTGCATGTGTGCCCGATTTCAAGCTGCACCAAGGAATCACACCATAAGGCAGTGAAGCATATTCTTCGATATCTAGCTCACACACAACCACTAGGATTATGGTACCCCAAGGGCACCGCTTTTGATCTCATTGGATATTCGACTCGACTATGCCGGTGATCGTGGACCGCAAGTCAACATCCGCACTTGTCATTTCCTCGGACGATCTTTGGTCTATTGGTCCTCGAAGAAACAGAATGCGTATCACCGCTCTCTGCTGAAGCTGAATACATTGCTGCTGGCTCATGCTTGTGCTCAACTGCTTTGGATGAAGCAAACCATCAAGGACTATGGAGTCAACGTGAAGAATGTGCCTCTCCTCTGCGACAATGAGAGTGCCATCAAGATTGCACACAACCCAGCTTCAGCACTCAAGACAAAGCACATTCAGATTCATCATCATTTTCTCCGTGATCATGTGTTGAAGGCGACATCTCCATCGAGCATGTGAAGATCAAGAACAGCTAGCTGATATCTTCACTAAGCCCTTGGATGAGAAGAGATTTAGCAAGTTGCGGTGTGAGCTAAATATCTTAGAGTCTTCGAATGTTCTTTGAAAAGGACACACATCCTAACACTTATGCAAAATTGATGACTTAGATGTGCAACACATGAAGAAACATTTTTCTTCAATCAATGAAGAATAACACTCTAAGTGTGAAGAAATTAATGAAGAATTTGATTCTCAGAACCCTACGACAGTTGTACGCGGTGTCTGAAATCATCATTCTTATATGGTGGGTCACGCCACCACAAAAAGTTGAAAATCTTCAATTTGAGTATTTCCTCAGTTTTTGAAATTCTTCAGTTTTTCAAATTCTTCAACTTTACAAAATCTTCACTGTTTCCGTCATTTTTCTTCATTGCCTATATATATATATGAGTTTATGTCCTCTACAGCATTCACTTATGGCTATTTCTTCATGTTGCGTTTTTCTGCTAAGTGAATGTGATCGGACCCTTCCCCCTCTATGCTATACTCAACCCAATCTATTCACAAATTCTTCATGTGCGTTCTATTTGAAACTCGTTCAAAGTCTTCACCGTGTCCTTGTCAGCTGAAGAAATTACGAACGAAACTTTAAAACAAATCTTATCCAGATTTTCGGTTTTGCCGCTCAAACCGTTCCGCATCCCACGATGCATTATTATATTCACCCACGATCTTACACGATCTCAACTACACAGTACGTGGGTGACTCATGTCGCGTGAAGGAGAAAGGGCAGGGGCATGTTCGTCCCAAAATCTTCGGGCGAACAGTTTTTCACCGTGTCTATAAATACCCCTCTCCCCTTCCTCACTTCATTTACTCCGCTCGACCGCTCTCACTCTCGCTCGAGCTCCTCAAACCCTAGCGCCGCCGCTACTCCATTGTCGCCGGTGAGGAAGAGCTTCGCTACCTCGACCTCGTCGCCGTCGTACTCGCGCCGGTTGCGGAAATCTTCACTCCGCTGCCGCCGTAGCTGTCTCCCTCTGCCAAGTTAGGGCGTGGGAGATCTAACCTGACGAACTTCATGTCTGTTCTTCTCAGTTCGCCGTGTTCTTCAGTTCGGGTAATTAAAAATTACTTTTATTACTCACTTTGATCCTCAAGCTTTCCTGAAAACCTTCAAAGGTGTTTTATTCTTCAAATCTTCACACATATGTACACCTCACACACTGTATGCTCTTGATCCATTTCTCTAAGCAATCATTTTCTTCAAGATTCCTCAATTGTGCGGATCTTCATTCTGTACAACTCTGGAACCTAAGACAAGAACGCTTAGTGAAATTCCTCAAGGCTCAACTGGTCAAATTCCTCAAAACTTGTCTTTTCGAAAAACCTTCTGAGAACGCATATGACCTCTCCAAATTCCTCGCACCTACACTCTGCTCACGGTACTCATGTCCGCCTTTGAATCACTAGGTTCTCATCAACTTAACTCATTTGCAGCGTTCCTCGAAGAAAAACTGCATACTTCTTCAGAGTGTTCAATTGTTCAAATTCCTCATCCAAGAATATGGTGAAGGAAAGAGACCGCAGAAAGGAGGAAAGAAGCCTGAGGTCATGACTGCTTTCGAGATCCCTGATGACATTTATAAGGACTATTGCACACCTGATGAAGCCAAATTTGGCAAAGAGAACAACAATCAGCGCAAGGTGCGTATTCAGAGGATTGAACAGAGATGGGCAAGAGAATGGAGGGAGTACAGATATGTTACTCCAAAGTACATGAAGAAATTTGCCTTAAATCCTCCATGCCCAAGAGCTCCATTGGCACCTGGCCAAGTAGCTAATCCCACCAGCATCAAGAGTGGTGAGGACTTTCCTGAAGAATGGGCTAGGCGCCAAGCAAAATTGGCAAGACAAGCAAAGGAGGCAGTGAGGAAATTCAATGAGGATTCTACCGCTGCTGCTGCTGCTGAGACCTCGGTCAAGCCGAGGAAATCAATGCCAAAGAAGCCTGCTCGTAAGCCAAGTGGTTCACCAACAACGCCCTCACGGCCAAGTTTCTCAGCTATGCCCTCACGGCAAATTCCTCAGACCGCTACTGCTCCACCAAAGTCCTCAACTCCTGTGCATCTGGCTACATGTCAAAGGACTACGGGTTTTCTATTGCTTCGGTGTCTCAAAGAAGTTCCTCACCGCACCAATGTCCTCATCAGCCCCACACTGTTGAAGACTAAAGCAACAGCTGGACGCGGTCCTCGGCCAAGTCCAAGGAAGAAACAGGTTGCATTCCAAGTGCCCTCTGATGATGAAGCTTCTGATGAAGAACTTGCAGAAATCATGAGAGATAGACAAGTAAAGGCCGCTAGAGCCAAAGGCACATCGGTGCCACTGCTTTTGGATCCGAGGAAAATCCTCGACTACATTGACCTCTGGCGCAAGGATCCAAACACCCCCATGCGTGACTTTCAACTGACTCCTGGTCAAAGTCACATGCTGACCCATTTCATCACTCAAGAGAAATGGAAGTTTGAAAAGGCTCGTGAAATCAAGAAGGCTTAATACAGGAAGGAGAAGCTCCTGAAGAAAAACGTTGTCAGAATGACACCTGAGGAACTTCTCCAGGCTCAGTCTGAAATCAAAGCCCTCGGCAAGGACTTCGATGCATACTATGCTGATTGGCAAGGAGCCAAAGTGAGATTCATCAACCTGACGAAGAAAATGTCAACTATTGCAGCCCCATCGCAACAAGAAAATCCTCGAGTCTGCAGACTCTGCCAGCCTGCTGAAGAAAATGCCAAGACACATTGATGACTTTCAACCTCTTGAAGAAAATGTAAGTTCCATGGTGATGACTCCATTCCAGCCACCAAGAAATTGCCGGGCATCCACTAGTGCACCTAAAGAAATCGAAGAGATCAGGCAATCGCATCGATTCTGAAGAAAATCAACCAAAGTCCTCAGCTCCTCCCGCGCCTACACCAACTCCAATTCTTCCTTCTGCCTATGAAGTGAAGAAGACCAAGGCTGCAGAGCGAGCTGCAGTGGAGAAAAGGAAGGCATCAGTTGCGTCAAATTCTTCAGCTGCGAAGAAAATGAAGCCAATGACCAGCTCTCTTGAACATCCAATTGATGCCGTTCCGATTTCCTCCATGTCATCAAAGGAAATTGTTCCTTTTGGAGAAGACTACAAGATCCCAAGCGGATCTGATGAAGAAAATCATTCTGCTACTTCGTCAGAGCAGATTGATTAAGAAATTGAAGTGGATACAATCCCTTCAGCGACAGTCACTTCCTCACCTATGCCTCAGTTTACAGCTGAAGAGGCTGGTGTTGAAGAAATTGAAGATGAAGATGTGGATATTGGATGCACTACACCAGTGATGAATGATGACTTTTGGGAAAGTCAGCATCCCAATACTCCTCTCTTCACTCCTATTCAACAGATTCCTCAGTCTGAAAGCACATTTGCTCCCTGGGTGGTTTTGGTAATTAATGACAACATACTTTGTGGTTGGACTAATGCTTTTATCAAGTATGTTTCAGGAAAGTCAATCACATTGGCATGGCAAAAGGATCAAGAGGTGGACCCCTAAGATGCTAAGGCAAGCATTGGCAAAAGCTCAAGACTCCATTTTGGTTTAGTGATCCAAGATCACATTGAGTCTATAGGAAAGCCAATACTATTAAAAGGGATGAGGTTATGTTAATGATCCGGTTGCTCAAAGTGCTTAGTGATACATCTCCTAAACTATCAAGACCTCTCACTTCAAACATACACTCATAAGTAATCTCGGTCCCACCGATTTCCTAAACTCACCACACCGAGATGAACCACCTCACCATATAGCCAAACCCTAGAAACTCGGATTTTCCGATTCTCAACTCGGTCTCACCAAACCGGTGTTGCCAAGCTTCAGAACCTTCGTCATCAAATCGGTGTCACCGAGATGATGAAGTCGGTCCCACCGAGATTGGCAAACCCTAGTCTTTGGAAGAATCGGACTCACCGAGATTGTATTTTCGGTCCCACGAAAATCCCAACGCTCACATGTTTTGAACTTTCGGTCTCACCGAGTTGTCAACTTCGGTCCGACCGAGATTGGTCAAATGTGTGTAACGGTTGGATTTTGTGTGGAGGCTATAAATACCCTCCACCCCTCTTCATTCGTGGAGAGAGCCATCGAAAGAACTACCACTCCTACCTTACATTTACGAGAAGAAAACTACCTACCCTTGTGTTGAGATCAAGTAGCTCCACTCCCACCATATGAAGCTTGATCTCTAGCCTTCCCAAGTTGCTTTCCACTCAATCCTTTCTTCCACCACAGCCAAATCAGTGAGGAGAGTTGAGTGTTGGGGAGATTATTATTTGAAGCACAAGAGCAAGGAGTTCATCATCACCAACACCATCTATTACCTTTTGGAGGGTGGTGCCTCCTAGATTGGTTAGGTGTCGCTTGGGAGCCTCCGTCAAGATGTGGAGTTGAACCAAGAAGTTTGTAAGGGCAAGGAGATCGCCTACTTCGTGAAGATCTACCCCGAGTAAGGCTAGTCCTCCGTGGGCGTATGCCATGATGGCATAGACAAGGTTGCTTCTTCGTGGACCCTTCGTGGGTGGAGCCCTCCGTGGACTCTCGCAGCCGTTACCCTCCGTGGGTTGAAGTCTCCATCAACGTGGATTGACGATAGCACCACCTATCGGAACCACGAGAAAAATCTCCGCGTCTCCAAATTGCGTTTGATCTTCTCCACCTCTCTTTACTACTTGTGCAATTTACTTTCCGCTGCCCATACTCTAAAATTGCATGTGTAGTACGCTACTTGACTTGATCATCATTGTGAATCTGCCAAAAACTTGTATTTGTCAAAAGGCATAATTTTTATCTTGTCGAGTAGTCTAATCACCCCCCCCCTCTAGACACTCTCACCTTCTTCGATCCTACAATTGGTATCAGAGCTTTGGTCTCCATTGCTTTGGTTTACACACCATTGGAGGAAGATGGACGTGTCTACGTTTGGGAGTGTTAGCCATAGAGTGCCTATTCTTGATGGAGTGTCCTATAACTCGTGGAGGATTGAAATGCTTATTATCTTTAAGATGTATAACTTGCGCAAATATGTTGAAACCCCATATGTGCCTCCATTTGACCCCTTGCACCCTACTATGGATGAAGAGCTTGATTTGCTTCGTAACCTTAGAACTGTAAATCTTATCATTAGAGGTTTGCCCGATAACTTGCTTAAGCTTGTCACAAATTTTGAGTGCGCCTATGCTATGTGGAATTTCTTGGAAGAACTTTATCCGGACTACTCTTTGAGAGGTCTTGATGAAATTCTATACAAGACTATTGAATTTGATATGATGCGCCCCAATGATCCCAACTTTGATAAATGCTTCTTTGAGCTTCGTGATCTCATGAAAAAGAAGGGTGATCCTTGTCTTATCAATGATCTAATTAGAAATGCTCTTGTATTGCATTCCGATGATTATTGTCACATCGACAAAACTAATGCAAGTCATTGTCAAATTGACCTAGGTGTTAATGATGAACTATCTATGGGTCAATATGATGATGAGCATGAGCATGATGATGATTACTCCGATTTGGACACCGAGCTAGACAAGATCATGAAGAGTCTCAATCTTATGGAAAATCTGAGAGACTACATATCCGGTGGAAAAGAGTGGATTCTTGATAGTGGATGCACCGATCACATGACCGGAGACGAAGACATGTTTCGAGAGCTTGCAAAGAACGATGGTCCACGCAAGTATGTGACTTTTGGAGACAACTCCAAGGGTAAGGTACTTGGCCTTGGTAAGGTGGCCATATCTCATGATAGCTCTATTCAAAATGTCATGCTTGTTGAATCACTTGGATACAATTTACTTTCCGTGTCTAGATTAGCTGACTTTGGATTCAATGTGCTATTCATCAAGTAGATTGCCAAGTCTTTCGTCGTGACAATCATAACATGGTATTTACCGGTATCCGTAGAGGTGATCTATATATTGTTGATTTCACTAAGAAAGCTCAACCTAGAACTTGCTTCATTGCTAAATCCGCTAAAGGTTGGTTATGGCATAGAAGGCTTGGACATGTTGGTATGCGTAATCTAGACAAGCTAATCAAAGGTGATCATATTCTTGGCGTTAAAGATGTTTTCTTTGACAAAGATAGACTTTGTAGTGCCTGTCAAGCAGGAAAACAAGTAGGTGGAAGTCATCCCGTGAAGAACATCATGACCACAAGGAGACCGCTTGAACTTCTTCATATGGATCTCTTCGGTCCCAATGCTTACAAAAGCCTTGGTGGTAACTCCTTTGGTCTAGTTATAGTTGATGATTATTCCAGATTTACGTGGGTATTTTTCCTTGATGACAAATCACAGGTTCAGAGAATCTTCAAAACCTTTGCCAGAAAGGCCCAAAATCAATTTGAGGTGAAGATCAAGAAAGTTCGGAGTGACAATGGAACGGAGTTCAAGAACGCCCATGTAGACTCTTTTCTCGACGAGGAAGGAATTCTACATGAGTTCTCGGCTACGTACACACCTCAACAAAATGGAGTTGTTGAGAGGAAGAACCGAACGCTCATAGAGATGGCGAGAACGATGCTTGACGAATACAAGACACCGAAGCACTTTTGGGGTGAAGCCGTCGAGACAGCTTGTCATGCTATCAACAGACTTTATCTTCACAAGCTCCTCGGCAAGACTTCATACGAGCTCCTCACCGGTAACAAACCCCAAGTGGGATACTTTCGTGTCTTTGGTTCAAAATGCTATATCCTTGATAAGCATCGTCGGTCTAAATTTGCTCCTAAAACTCATGAAGGCTTTTTCCTCGGTTATGGATCAAGCTCCCACACCTACCGTGTCTACAATAATTTCACCCGAAAGGTTGAAGAGACGGTAGATGTGAAGTTTGATGAATCTAATGGCTCGCAAGTAGAGCAAATGCCTATTGATGTAGGAGACAAGGACCCATCGGAAGCCATTCAAGATTTATCCATTGGAAAGATCCGTCCCATGGAAGTGAAGGAGAGTACCTCATCTACATATGTGGAGCCCCCTACCTCACGGCAAGATGAACCTCAAGGCAACATGGAGGCTTCCACAAGTGGAACTCACCAAGATGAGGAAGTGCAACAAGAAGATCCACCACAACCTCCTTCTCCACCGCCTCAAGACAACACCAACAACAATGAAGAAGAAGAAGAGGAAGATGAGGATGATGAGGAAGCTCAGCCACAACCACAACGAAAGCTATCCCGAGTCCGAGCAAGAGTCAAGAAGAACCATCCCGTGGAACAAATGATGAATGACATCGACTCCGGGAGAATTACTCGCTCTAAAACTCGCTTAGCTAACTTTTGTTAGCATTACTCATTTATCTCTAGTCTTGAACCTATGAAGGTAGAAGAAGCACTTGAAGACCCAGATTGGGTGAACGCTATGCACGAAGAGCTACACAACTTCGAGAGGAACAACGTATGGACTTTGGTAGAGAAGCCCAAGGATGATCAAAACGTCATTGGAACCAAATGGGTGTTTCGGAACAAGCAAGATGAAGATGGACAAGTCATCCGCAACAAGGCTCGTCTTGTAGCTCAAGGTTACACACAAGTCGAAGGTATGGACTATGGTGAGACCTATGCCCCCGTTGCTAGACTTGAGTCTATTCGCATTCTTCTTGCTTATGCCAACCACCATGATATTACTCTCTATCAAATGGACATTAAAAGTGCTTTCCTAAATGGTGAAATTGAGGAGGAAGTATTTGTGAAACAACCTCCTGGATTTGTGAATCCTAAAAAGCCTAATCATGTTTACAAGTTGCACAAAGCTCTTTATGGTCTTAAACAAGCTCCTAGAGCTTGGTACAAATGCTTGACTAGCTTTCTTCTTGAAAAAGGATTTGAGATTGGAAAAATATACTCAACGCTATTCACGAAAAGGGTTGATGGTGAACTATTTGTGTGCCAAATATATGTTGATGATATTATCTTTGGTTCAACTAACCCTCATTTTAGCGAGAAGTTTGGAAAGCTTATGTCGGAGAAGTATGAGATGTCCATGATGAGTGAACTCAAATTCTTCCTTGGATTGCAAATCCAGCAATCTAAGGAGGGTACCTTTGTCTCACAAACAAAGTACACTAAGGATCTCTTCAAGAAGTTCAACATGCAAGAAAGCAAAGGTATGAAAACCCCCATGCCTACAAGTGGACATAATGACTTGACAAAAGATGGAGAACCTGTTGATCAAAAGGTTTATCGATCCATGATTGGTTCTCTACTATATCTCTGTGCTTCTCGTCCTGACATAATGTTGAGTGTATGCATGTGTGCTCGATATCAAGCAGCCCCTAAAGAATGTCATCTTAAAGCTGTTAAAAGAATTGTGAGATATTTGATACACACACCTAACTTTGGCATTTGGTATCCTAAGAGGGCCTCTTTCGACCTTGTTGGCTATTCCGACTCGGACTATGCCGGTGACAGGGTTGATAGAAAGTCAACTTCGGGTACATGTCAATTTCTTGGTCGATCCCTTGTATCTTGGTCCTCCAAGAAACAAAATTCGTATCATTATCTCTCGCCAAGCGAATATATTGCTGCTGGTTCATGTTGTGCTCAGTTGCTATGGATGACACAAACGCTTAAGGATTATGGGATACATGCGAGACATGTTCCCTTGCTTTGTGACAATGAGAGTGCGATTAAGATTGGACACAATCCCGTGCAACACTCTCGCACGAAACATATTGAAGTTCGTCACCATTTTATTCGTGATCACATTGCCAAGGGTGACATCAATCTTAAGCATGTTCGTACTGACAAACAACTTGCTGATATCTTTACAAAACCACTTGATGAGAAAGTGTTTTGTCGCTTAAGGAGTGAGTTGAACATCATTGTTGCTTCAAACTTGGAGTAAAAACTCCATTGATGCATGCAAGGCATGAGCCTACTTGACAAATCCTTGATATTTCTCTTATGATGATGATCATTTGTCTTGGACACATTTGCCCCCTTTGTATTGCATCTAACTCCTTGCAGGTACTTGGATGATCTACATTCCACAAGATTACCACACACACAAATCTTGAGTAATCTTGTCATTGACCAAGTATCTAGCCCTTTGGGATGTTGAGTTCAAGGAACAAAATTCCACATATCCTTTTGACACCTTATACATCTAGTATTTCACTCTTGTCATCTTGGATATTCTTGAGTATTTCCTTGCTTGCCTAACCCATGTAGGAAGATGAACTACATAAGTGGAAATGGTGATCTAACTTCACATTCTATGAGCACCTACATCAAGTTCACCTACATGAGCAAAGCAACAACAAGCCCAAGGTATGTTCTTCACATCTTGAAGGAGCTTTGCTCAAAGTCATGAGTACAAGCAGCTTCATAAGATGTGATCACATCAAATGCTTAATCGAAAAATGGCAACCCCATTTTGAGCTTAAACGATGAGTATGACCTATGATCAAATGTTCTCATTTGACTCCTAAGTCAATATACTCAAACATAGGTGACCTTGTCGCCGACCCTTATCTAGATGAAGTACATATGTTTTGGAGTTTTCTATTTTCTCTTATGTTCTCTCATTGAGTTTTCTTTTTAATCAAAAAAAAACTTCATCTAGCAATCTTTTTCATTTCTATTCTTTTGTCTTTGTGAATATCCTTTTGGCTCTGATCAATTCCTGGCAAATCATTTACAAATTCATTGCAAATCTTTTGAAACATTCCTTGCAAAGTGAGCTGAATTATTTCTGTATTTCCTTGGAATTAAACTAGGCGTCACCGACTTAACAATTTCGGTCTGACCGAAAAAGGATCTGCCCTAAGACCCAGACTTTCGGACCCACCGATCCATCTCACTTCGGTGTCACCGACTTTCTTTCAGGATATCATCTTCTGCAGCTCTGCTCAATGATTCTCTATGCATATTTCTTTTTGCCCAGTTGTGATTCTTAAGGATCCCACTTCTTTCTTCCATCTTTCCTGACCTTCCTAGTTGGCTGTCCTTTTCGGCACTTGATGTCAAAGGGGGAGAAGATTTAGGGGGAGTTAAGGGGAGAAGAGAAGATTTAGGAAGAAGAGCAATCTTATCTTAAGGGGGAGAGAATCACATCAAAGCTTTGCCGTGTTCCACATTGGATATTACTTTTGGCATCATTCTTTTGATTTTGCTTTCTTCGCTCTCACAATTGGTATCTTATGAAAAGCAAAATCTCTCAGAGTTCATTGAAAAATCTTTTAGTCTTGGGAGACATGTTTGCTGATTCAAGCTTGTGCTCAATATGAGACACTCTTTATACATGTCATCCCTGGCTTGGTACTCTTGATGTTCTTGCAATTGGTTGAAGAAATACTCTTGTGTTATCTAACCCTGTTTTCCCAAGTCTATTTCTTCAGGTACAATGCCAAGGAACCTCAAGGTAAGTATATGCATCTTGCAGAATGTGCATGATGGTGACTTGCTTGTGAATACTTGTTTGCAAGAAATCACTATGCACATATGTATTATCACTCACTTCTTTTCATCTGCTCTGATGTATATGGCCAAGCTGCATGTAGCACATCTTGCCCTTCTCTCTTGTGTGCTTGTGTTAGTCCAAAACCATAATCTATGAAAATCTTGCACACTTGTAGGGGGAGCCTGTGTACTACATGTTTGTCAAAGCTTTAGTGATAATTCTGTCTCTCTTTCAGTAATCTTTGATGTCTTGTTTTGTGTGTTGCCATCAATTACCAAAAAGGGGGAGATTGAAAGCACATTTGCTCCCTGGGTGGTTTTGGTAATTAATGACAACATACTTTGTGGTTGGACTAATGCTTTTATCAAGTATGTTTCAGGAAAGTCAATCACATTGGCATGGCAAAAGGACTGAAGAGGTGGACCCCTAAGATGCTAAGGCAAGCATTGGCAAAAGCTCAAGACTCCATTTTTGGTTTAGTGATCCAAGATCACATTGAGTCTATAGGAAAGCCAATACTATTAAAAGGGGATGAGGTTATGTTAATGATCTGGTTGCTCAAAGTGCTTAGTGATACATCTCCTAAACTATCAGCACCTCTCACTTCAAACATACACTCATAAGTAATCTCGGTCCCACCGATTTCCTAAACTCAGTCACACCGAGATGAACCACCTCAGCCATATAGCCAAACCCTAGAAACTCGGATTTTCCGATTCTGAACTCGGTCTCACCAAACTGGTGTTGCCAAGCTTCAGAACCTACATCATCAAATCGGTGTCACCGAGATGATGAAGTCGGTCCCACCGAGATTGGCAAACCCTAGTCTTTGGAAGAATCGGACTCACCGAGATTGTATTTTCGGTCCCACCGAAAATCCCAACGCTCACATGTTTTGAACTTTCGGTCTCACCGAGTTGTCAACTTCGGTCCGACCGAGATTGGTCAAATGTGTGTAACAGTTGGATTTTGTGTGGAGGCTATAAATACCCTCCACCCCCTCTTCATTCGTGGAGAGAGCCATCGAAAAGAACTACCACTCCTACCTTACATTTCGAGAAGAAAACTACCTACCCTTGTGTTGAGATCAAGTAGCTCCACTCCCACCATATGAAGCTTGATCTCTAGCCTTCCCAAGTTGCTTTCCACTCAATCCTTTCTTCCACCACAGCCAAATCGGTGAGGAGAGTTGAGTGTTGGGGAGATTATCATTTGAAGCACAAGAGCAAGGAGTTCATCATCACCAACACCATCTATTACCTTTTGGAGGTGGTGCCTCCTAGATTGGTTAGGTGTCGCTTGGGAGCCTCCGTCAAGATGTGGAGTTGAACCAAGAAGTTTGTAAGGGCAAGGAGATCGCCTACTTCGTGAAGATCTACCCCGAGTAAGGCTAGTCCTCCGTGGGCGTATGCCATGATGGCATAGACAAGGTTGCTTCTTCGTGGACCCTTCGTGGGTGGAGCCCTCCGTGGACTCTCGCAGCCGTTACCCTCCGTGGGTTGAAGTCTCCATCAACGTGGATTGACGATAGCACCACCTATCGGAACCACGAGAAAAATCTCCGCGTCTCCAAATTGCGTTTGATCTTCTCCACCTCTCTTTACTACTTGTGCAATTTACTTTCCGCTGCCCATACTCTAGAATTGCATGTGTAGTACGCTACTTGACTTGATCATCATTGTGAATCTGCAAAAAACTTGTATTTGTCAAAAGGCATAATTTTTATCTTGTCGAGTAGTCTAATCACCCCCCCTCTAGACACTCTCACCTTCTTCGATCCTACACAGTCCCCGGCAACAACTGTTCAAATGGGCTCTAAAGAAATTCATCCCACTTCCTCTGTTCATGAAGAAATTCCAGCCGCTAGTGCTGAAGAACCTGCTGCTGCTGATCCGCAGATTGCACAAGAAGAGGAACCGGAAATTCCTCAGCCTGAAGCACCTGAGATCGCGATTCCTGAGGTGGTACTGCAAATCACTGACATTCCTCTGCCGAAGCCAAAGAATCCGTTCTCAAGCAAACAGAAGTTCAAGGCTGAAGACTTCTTTTCCGAGCATGTGTTCTTCACTGACTACAACCCATATGACTCTGCTTTCGCATAAGGAAGAGGCGTTTACGGACTGCTAGTCCAGCCAACTTCTATTCCTCGGTGCTATTTGACAAGGACAAAATCTTGATCATGAACATATTCCTCACGTGGATATGGAATCTCGCCATGCTTGAGCCGCCCTCGGTGTTCTTCATGATGCAGGATTGCTCAATTTCTGCAATGACATCTGTAATTGGAATGAAGAACTCATTCTTCAGTTCTACGCCACACTGCATATCATTGGAGACGCTGAAGATGTCAATTCATGGGTGTTGGATTGGATGACCGAAAACACTCACTACAAGGCACCGGCAACTGAATTGCTTCGTGTCCTTCCTCTTGATCCTCCCCATGACAGTGCATGTTGCATCTACAATGACCCTGAATTGTCAAATCACTACATGCAAGTGCTCATGAAGCCCTTGAAGCCTGGGCAGGCCCCACGAACCAAATTCCTCGTCAAGGAATTGCTCTATGTGCCTCGGACTGTCTAACGCATCCTGACGAAGACAATGAGTCCTATCAAAGGCCACGACTCAAATGATGAAGATGTCGTTGGCATCATGAAGAACATGCTTTTCAACATCATTCATGGCGTTCCCGTCAACTTCCATGATTTCTTCATGAGGACTCTGGCTAATGTTGCTATGTCACCTTTTGAGTGAAGCCCTATGCGCCTTGGATTATGAGATTCATAAGGGCAAGATCTTCACCAATTACAAAGTCGACACTCAACCATGGTACCTACTTGCCTCCCATTCAAGTCCTCAGCGACCGGTTTCATCATCGATGATAAAGGCAAGGCAGCTGCTGTGATCGATGAAGGCATTCGTCCATTGGATGGTCAATTTCGCCGCCACCTCTTACTCTACCAATGACGATTCGCCACACATGACACCGCCAAAATACCTCAATGACAAAATCCTCAAGCCACAAAGACCTGTGGTGATGATGACCGTGAGTTACTCCTCAGTCTCCATCAGAAGGTTGATCGCAATCACAAATGGGTGAAGCATCAGTTTGCTGCAATTCTTCACAACATGACCTCAACCCATAATGCAGTGAAGAAAAAACTTTATCACCTTCATGAAACTCTCAACCGCACCTAGGCTGTTCTCACTCATGTATATAGCACGGAAGAACTGAAGACTATGGGTCTCCAGGAAGCATTTGACTGGTCTGCACCTCCTCCGAAGAAATTCAAGAGGGTCAAAGTTCCTGATCTGGTGGCCAGCTCTTATTCTTCATCGCGTGAAACTGATGAGTATGAAGATTTGGACGACACTGCGGCAGGCCCTGCTACAACAAACAACCCTGACAACGCTGGCGCTCCTCCATCAACTGGAAATTCTTCAGGGGCGTTAGTCCTCAGTTTCAATCCTTTTGGTCATTTGATGACAAAGGGGGGAGAAATCTGAGTTAGTCTTCAAGCGGGTTTATATTATGGGTGTTTTTGTTAAGTTACAACTCTCGTTCTTCCGAAACTTTTTATTGGATCAAGTTGTAATCTTAAACCCGATGGTGCTCTGATACTTTCGGATGGTGCTCCGATACTTTTGTTGCACTATGCTCCGATACTTTTGATGCTTTCGGCATGCTTATTCCTCGTTAATATTATTGCACGCATGCTGAATTTCATCAGGCACCATATTTCATCATGCATTTCAAATTCTTCATATTATATATCAAATGCGTGTATGAATTACAAGATATAGGGGGAGATCTCCATGATTCATCTCTTCAAGTGTGCATTGCTTCAAAAGCAAATTCCTCACTATGCACAACTTCAGGGGGAGTTCTTCTATATCTTGCAATCAAATTCCTCAATATCAGTATTTACACTTCATATGTTTATCCCCATTGAAAACTTAACCTATGTTGTCATCAATCACCAAAAAGGGGGAGATTGTAAGTGCATCTAGTTCCCCTTAGTGATTTTGGTGTATTGAAGACTTATAGGTTAAGGGACTGATGCGTTTGTGAGTGTACACAGGCCTATAAGTCTATGAGGAGTTTGATATTTACAGAGAAAGTCGACCCCTAAAAATGAAGTTCTTTGGCTGAAGACTTTGAAATACTGAAGACTTTCCGAAGACTTTGAAAGTGAAGAAATTGGTGTGACCTTGAAGACTTGGTATTCACTTGAGGAACATGAAGCGTGAAGACTTTTGTTTTCGTAGTTTCATTTTCTCTTTCTTGAGTCATAGGAAACACCGTCTTCGTTAAAGGGGTCGAGGAAATACTAAGGAAAATTTTCCATGTGATGCTCAACTCAAAATCCTACACCTACCAATCCCTTGAGTGAAGCCATTGGAAATCTCATACAGTTCAGTCATTTTCTTGATGTGAGACGCAGTTCTTCTAGTCATCGAGGACTTTGCTCTAACCGAGGAGTTAGGAATTTGCCAGTCTTAATTGCCTACAGTGAGGAACATGATAGCCGAGGAATTTGAGAGTCAAATTTCCATCGCTTCTTTATCTTTGTGCCGGCTGTCCCAAAATATCTTATCCACCTAACGGTCATATCACCAAGGGCATTTATGTCTTATCATGTCGGGTTGCTCCTAGGCTATAAATAGCCGCCCCTACAACCACTAGTTGGTTGGCTGCTCGAGAGAACTTGACACTTGTCATTTGAGAGCAACCCATCCTCCGAGGACTTTGAGCGAAAATCATCAAGTGAGGAAAATCCCAAAACCAAACCCCACAAACCCAAAGTGATTGAGCATCATCAAGAAATTGATCCTGCGTGGATCCGACGCTTGTTACCTTTGAAGACGTGCTTCTTCCGACGGTTAGGCGTCAAGGTCTAGAGCATCCAAGAGGAATTGTGGATCGCCGAGTGACCAAGTCTGTGAAGGTTTGGAAGTCACCAAGACTTACCACGAGTGATTGGATGAGGCCTGCGTGGTCTTAGTTCAAGGAGAATACGGTGAGGATGGGTGTCTGAGTTGCGGCTCGTAGAGGGGGTGTCCGGATCGCATGTCGTCGAGTTTAAATACTCAGCCGCTCCAACCAGACGTACAACTGAGACAGCAGTTGGAACTGGTTTACCAAATCATTGTCTTCACCAACCATCTGGTTCTATCTCCTCAATCCTTTCATTTCCTCATTACTGTGTTGAATGTTTGCTCATATCTGTGCTTGAAGACTTTGACTGAAGACTTTCTCAATTTCCTCAGTTCAATTTCTTCAGTCTGTTTGTCTTCATCTTGTGTTATCCTGTGATTACGCTTTCTGTACTCTGTGCTTGTCTTCATTTCATCATGATGACCATGCTTGTATTCTGTTATGCTTACTTCTGAGTACTTATTCCGCTGCAAGTAGTTCTTCGCTAAGGAATTTCCTCACCAGCAAATTCCTCAGTGAAGAATTCATAAAAATCGCCTATTCACCCCCCCTCTAGTCGATATAATGCACTTTCACAACCTGATGCAAGGGACGCTACCAGAGAAAGAAGAGGACGCGAAACGCGTGGCCCGGCAAGCCACGGCCTACTGCATCCAAGACGGAGAGCTCTACCGAAAGCGGCCAAATGATGTTTCCCTGCATTGCATCTCTAGGGAACAGGGGAAGGAGTTGCTGGCTTACATACACGGCGGAGACTGTGGACACCACTTGTCATCACAGACCCTCGTCGGCAAGGCGTTTTGCAGCGGGTTCTACTGGCCCATGGCACTCAACGACGCAATCGAGCTGGTGAAGGCTTGCGAAGCCTGCCAATTCCATGCCAAGCTGATCCACCAGCCAGCTCAGGGCCGGCATACCATCCCACTCTCGTGGCCGTTTGCGGTCTGGGGGCTGGATATCTTGGGCCCGTTTCCTCGAGCACCTGGGGGCTACCGCTACCTGTACATCGCCATCGACAAGTTCACCAAATGAGCAGAGTGGAAGCCGTCTGCACCATCCCAGCTGGTTCTGCAGTCAAGTTCGTCAAGGGCCTCGTGAGCCGATTCAGGGTCCCTAATCGCATCATCACCGACAACGGTTCACAGTTCACCAACAATCTCTTCAAAACATATTGTGCTAACCTTGGAACACAGATATGCTATGCTTCGGTGGCGCACCCACGGAGTAATGGCCAAGCCGAACGCGCCAACACAGAGGTCGTGAAAGGCCTCAAAACCAGGACCTTCAAGAAGAAGCTGGAGGCCTGCAGCAGGGGCTGGTACGACGAGCTCCAGTCTGTGTTGTGGTCCATTCGCACCACCGCCACCAAGTCGACTGGCGAGACCCTGTTCTTCCTCGTCTACGGAGCGAAGGCGGTCCTCCCTCATGAGGTCAGGCGTCGCTCCACGCGGGTCCTAGCGTTTGATGAAGCGCAACAGGACGCCATATGCAGGGGATGGACCTCGTGCTGGGGGAGGAGCGTCGTCGAGAAGCCGCACTACGAGCAGCAAGATACCAGCAGGCGCTGCGGCGGTATCATTGCCGCAACATCCGCCCCAGGACTCTCAAGGTAGGTGACCTCGTACTCAGGCAGGTACTCTCCAGGGAAGTGCTGCATAAGCTCTTGCCCATGTGGGAGGGCCTGTTCAAGGTTGTCCATGTTTCCAGGCCTGGTGTCGCGCGCCTGGAGACTCAGGAGGGGGTGCCCATCCCAAATGCTTGGAACATTCAGCAACTCCGGAAGTTCTACCCTTGAATAAAGGCCCAGTGCCTGTGAAGAAGGCCCGGTGCCTGTGAAGCTCGCCGCCCAAAGAAAGCCCCAGTGCTTGTGAAGAAGGCCCGGTGCCTGTGAAGCTCGTTGCCCAAAGAAAGGCCAAGTGGCTGTGAAGAAGGTCCGGTGCTTGTGAAGCTTGCCGCCCAAAGGAAGGCCCAGTGCCTGTGAAGAAGGCCCGGTGCCTGTGAAGCTCACCGCCCAAAGAAAGGCCCAGTGCCTGTGAAGAAGGCCCGGTGCCTGTGAAGCTCGCCGCCCGTGACACTCTCACCTAATAATGAGTTGGGGTTGTACATGCCCCGGAGTCTCTGGAGTGCCGCCCTTGGGCCTCGGGGGCTCCCGCCCACACCCAGTGGCAGCACTTAGCTCCGCGCTGGTGAGAAGACGTCGAAGACTAGACTAGGTGCCGAACGCGGCTTTTTATTTGCTTTCTGCAGTTGGCATGTTCTCCCTTGTTTGAACCTTTACTGAAGTTGCTTCTAGTGTTGCTTGCCGTCTTCTGCCCCTGTTCTCTGTTTTCGGCTTTTGTCTGGCTTGCTCTCTCTCTCGCAAGCCTCGCGAGGGGGCTGCGCGGGCGCCCTCGTGAGCCCCTTTTTCGCCATGGTTTTCCCCAGGCTCCCTCGTTAAAGTTCACAGCGGGAGCCCCCTCCCAGTCCATGCCCCTCGGGCATCGCGACGCAGAGCGCCGGGCCATAGCCGGCAACCCTCACGACTAAGGTTCGGAAATGATTCTCCCAACTGATTTTTGCAGCTCTTAAGGCGCCCGACGAGGCCTCAAGCAGACACCTCACAAGGCGGAAACTACTGCAAACACCCCGAGCTAAGTTGTTCCTACGCGCAGGCACATAACAACGACACCATTGCACAACACAGGGACAATGAATGTAGCACGATAATTAGGGGATCATAGTTTGTTGCACGCCCCCACGGGGCTCCATACTTCTCTCTCTCAATGCAGTAAAAGGAGAAAAACAAAATAAAGTAGCGCACAGCTCATGAGAAGGGATCTGCGTCACCCTCCTGAGCTCAATCCGACTCCGCCTCGCGCTTCACCGGAGCGCGGCGACGGGACGACCTGCTGCCACCCTCGAAGCTGGCGTGGCGGCGTGGTGGTTGATCGCGGCCACCGCTAGAGGAGCCGTTGCCGGAGGAGGAGCCGCTGAAGCTCGACGGGCTGCGGTCGCCGCCAGGGGCTGGTTTGCCTTCGCCCTCGTCATGGCCGTTGCCAAGGCCGAGCACCTCATCGCCGTCATCGTCTTCCGGGAAGCACCCAGCATGGCGGCCATCTTCTCCAAACACCCTCACGTAGAGGGTCACGTCGCCATCGAACTTGAAGTGGAGGGTGCACCGTCGGCCCAGGCCACGCGCACGGGCAAACGTCTGCCAGCCTCAGGCCAGGGCCACGTTCTCGGTGGCGGAGATCTCCACCGTAACCCAGGAGGCCCTGCTGCAGCAGCTGCCTGCAGCCAGAGCTTGCCGGGGCCAGCGATCGGCGGTTTGCCGGCGAAGAAGCAAGGGAGCTAGAGCCAGTTGCCGGTCGGGTTGTCCGACCACACAACAAACTCCGGCAGCACCTCTGCCGAATGGAAGCGCGGCCGGGGAGGCCGCGCAGCCACGACATGCCTTCCTCCACCGACCGGGCTGCCTCGATACGGGCGGCCACCACCACGCGAAGGGCCACCACCTTGACCACGAGGAGCCGCGACAGGAGTTGCGGGATGCTTGCTGGGACGACCACGGCCACGCTTGGGCAGAGGAGAGCCAGGCCCTTCCTGGCAAGCCTTCCCTTTTTCCGCGGCCGGCAACCTCTTCACGGGCGCCATGGGACATTGCAAGCAACCGGAGCAAGGAGGGAGAAGAAGCAGGCAGAGCAAGAAGAGATGGACAACGAGGGCTTTCGCCGCTCCCCATTTATAGCCCAAAGGAGGCCAACCGTCGGCCTCCACGATCACAGGTAATGATGACTCTTTTTGCATGCAGCCGGGACTCGTCAAATCAGGCAGTTGCCGAGGCAGTGTGGGAAAGCGGAGACGTCCACGTCCAATCAACCGCCATGCGTCGACCAAGGCCGCAGGCTGTTGGGGCCCATGGTGCTCCGCACTTGCCCTTTGGCTTTGCTGCTAAGCCAAGTCTGAGCATGCCTTGGGCCCGGGGGCTACTGTTAGCGTTCTGGGAACGGGGGTCCCCAGACTTGCCTGCCTGCGGCCTGCAGCGTGGCTCACCAGCGGCCTAGTACGGCCCGTCTTCATCAACCCAAGCTCAAGACCCTCGCGAGGGGCCAAGCCTCGCGGGGCGGACGACACAAGGCCTCCTCCTCAGGGGCGGCCTCGCCAGGCAGGCTCGCGAGGAGGCGGAGAGATCAAGGCAAGGGGCACCTCGTGAGGTGCTCGTGACGCAAACCATGACGATCAAGACCAGGCGGGCGCCAGCCTGCGTAGTGTCCTCGTTTCCTCTTTGGTGCAAAGGGGGCAAGCGCAGGCGCAGAGTACCGAGTCATCAAGAAGGTTTCCATATTGGTGCAATGAGACCAAGACCAGCAGAGCAGTAGGACGAAGGTCATCATGGAGCCCAAGACGGCGTCATCGCCTGTGCCTTTGGCAGTCGAAAACCACCTTTAGTCAGGATAGCTTGTACTAGCTGTCCCCTTTCAAAATGGTTGTTGTTGGCTTCCTTCCCGCTCAATATTTGGGGAGAGGACCAGGGCCTCTATATATAGCGCTAGACACCACAGTAGAAAGGAGAGGAGAGTTCATCCGCATACCACCACCAAGCACAAGAACACCTCTCGCGAGGTTGTTCTTCCTCTGTACTATTCATCAGCCCAAGAGGCAATCCACAACCACACACTAGAGTAGGGTATTACACCACAACGGTGGCCCGAACTAGTATAAACCTTGCGTCTCTTGTGTTGTTCATGGTGCTAGCTTAGAATCGCGGCGAGGTTTTGGGCATGTTTCGGTAGGGAGAAGATCTTCGTGCGCACCCCAAAGTTCGAACCTTAAGGGTTTTGCCGGAACCCTATATACGATACATGCCTCCTATTTATGATGATTATATTGATGAAAGTGGGTTTAGAAGAGTGTCAACTCTAGGTAATAATGATCCCACTATTTTGAAGGGTGTCAAATCTTATTGTGATAATTATGGAAGTGGATTTGGAGAGGTCATGACTTTATTTAATGATGATTCCACTATCTTGGAAGAGGTTTCAATTGATTTTTATAACAAAGTTGCTATCTATGATGATTATGGTGATGACATGTATGATATAAAGAATAATGATAACCATGAAACTTGTCATCATGATTCTAATTTTCAATTGGATTACGCCAATCAAGTATCACATGATAGTTATTTTGTTGCCTTTGCTCCCACTACTATTCATGAGGATAATTTTGCTTATGTGGAGAATAATAAATTGTACTTGTGGATGATGAAAAAAATGCTTTAGGTGATGGTTATGTTGTTGAACTCATTCATGATGCTACTGAAAATTATTATGAGAGAGAAACATATGCTTCTACATATGTCAATAATATCAAGTTTCCTCTCTTTGTGTTGAAAATCTTGAAGTTTTGCTTGTTTTGCCTTCCTATGCTAGTTGATTCTTGTTTCCATAAGTTGTTTGCTCACAAAATTCCTATGCATAGGAACTGTGTTAGGCTTAAATGTCCTTCTCATATTTTTCATCATGCTCCTGTCGTGTTTCAATTCTTTACTTCTATGTGAGCATCATCGAAATCATCATGCCTAGCTAAAAAGTCGTTAAAGAAAAGCGCTTATTGGGAGACAATCCAATATTTACCCCTACTGTTTTTGTGTGTTTACATGATGTATTAATCATGTTTTGTAGCTTTTGTTTCAATAAAGTGCCAAGTAAGACCTTTGGGATGATTTGGGTGATAGTTGATATGATTTTGCTGAAAAATAGAAACTTTTGCGCTCACTTATGGAATTTTAAAAATTCACAGAAATGTCATTATGATCTGAATATTTTACACAAGATTAATATACAAATTGCCTACGTTGTCCTAATTTTTCAGATTTTTTGGAGTTACAGAAGTTTGGCTAATGTCCAGATTACTACAGACTGTTCTGTTTTTGACAGATTATGTTTCCATTGTGTTGTTAGCTTATTTTGATGAATCTATGGGTAGTATCGGGGGTATGAACCATGGAGAAGTTAAAATACAGTAGATATAACACCAATGTAAAATTATAATGAGTTTACACCAGTACTTAAAAGTGGTTATTTGCTTTGTTTCACTAACCCATCTCACGAAGTTCCGTTAAGTTTTGTGTGATTAAAGTTTTCAAGTTTTGGGTGAGATATCGATATGAGGAGAATAAGGAGTGACAAGACCCTAATCTTGGGGATGCCCAAGGCACCCCAAGATAATATTCAAGGAATATCCAAGCAACTAAGCTTGGGGATGCCCCGGTTGGCATCACACCTTTCTTCTTCAACAATGATCGGTCAGTTTTGGTTGAGCCTAAGTTTTTGCTTCTTCACATGATATGCGCTATCCTTGGAATGTCATATTATTTTGTTTTGCTTGCTGTTTGAATAAAATACTTAAGATCTAATTTTTTATGAGAGAGAGTCTTCACATAGCTACTTAATTATTTGACTACTCGTTGATCTTCACTTATATCTTTTTGGAGTAGTTTGTCATTAATCTCATGCTTTACTTATATCCTATGACTAAATGGTTGAGTGAATTGAATATCATAAATCTGAAATTATATATGTTTAATATGCTTATCCCATGGGGAGTAATGACTTCACATAGAAGAAGTATAGGTGGTAAAATTTATTTGAAAGTTAGCAAACACAACATTGGTCGCTTGAACAATTCATGAAAGAATATTGAAGGAAGAGAGATTTCACATCTAAATATACTATCTTGGACATCTTCTATGATTGTGGGCCCCATTAATTATTTTCAAACTTGAGCAAATTAGTTGAAGTTGGACAAGGAAGACAACGTAATGAGTTATGTTTGGGTATATTTATATAGAAGTTATATTGTTATGGATCCTCCAACATGTGGTGTTTGCTTATGATCTTTTGCTAGCCTTCACCTGTCCTAAGCGGAAACACTGCTTGTGCATCCAAATCCTTAAACCCGAAGTTATTCCATATGAGTCCACCTTACCTACCTATATGCGGTATTTACCTGCCGTTCCAAGTAAATGTGCATGTGCCAAACTCTAAATCTTCAAATAATAATCTGTTTTGTATGCCCAAATCGCTCATGAAGCGACAAGGGGTTGTCAGCACCTTCCATGCTAGGTGGGTTATTCTCACGATGAGTGTTTATTCGCTTGTCACTTGAGAGAAAGTGGCTGGTAATTGGGATGCCCAGTCCTGTGATCAAATTCAAAATATAATAATAAAAAAACTCCCCCGGATTGTTGTTGGTATGTAGGGCACCCGAGGATTCGGCTAGCAATGGCTTGTGTTTGTTGGTGGAGGGGGAGTAAAACTTTACCTTTCTATTTGGAAACCGCCTATAATGTGTCTAGCATGGAAGATGTTGAAAACTCTCGGTCGCTACGTTGATAATGAAAGCATACCTGCCAATATTATATCCATCTCTGTTTTACAAACTTCGAGCTCTGGCACCTCTAAAAATCCCTACTTCCCTCTGCGAAGGGTCTATCTTTTACTTTTATGCAAAAATTAGTAGTATTCCTTCTCATTTCAACCCCAATTATTCTCTAGTTGGCAAGTATCATGTGGTAGGGAAAGATCCAAGCATATATGGCCATTCAAATATATTTGATCACAAAATATTATTTTTGACGATTATCTATATGATAAATAAGTTGGGAGGCGAAACATTAAGCCCCTATCTTTCTCTGTGTTCGATGGATGCTATTTGTTCTAAAAATATGCTTTGCGTTTTAGCAATCATGGAAGACCATATGATAGTTGAGTATGTGGAATTTGCTAAATCAAAGCTCTTACATAGACCCTTCCTAAAAATAAGATGAATTGCAATTGTTTGATGACTGAGAACATAGTTTGTTAGTTTTCAAGAAAGTCTATGGTCTATACTTTAACATGTGAATAGCTTGCTACTTGACCATGAGAAGTTTTATGAGATGAGCTACTATTTATGATATATAATGATGATAGAAAAAGTGTTTGGAACTATCATTGATCAAACTTATGCACGATGCTAGCATTCACACTTCATAAATTATTTCTTTAATATTTACCTACTCAAGGACGAGCAGGAATTAAGCTTGAGGATGCTGATACGTCTCCAACGTATCTATAATTTATGAAGTATTCATGCGATGTTTACAACAATTTTATATGATTTTGTTATGATTTGATTAGAACTAACCCGGACTGTTGTTTTTAGCAGAACTACCATGATGTCGTTTTTTTGTGCAGAAATAGAAGTTCTCAGAATGGGCTAAAAATTTACAGTGATCGTTTATGGAACAGAAGAGACCGAAGGAGCACACCGGGAGGTGAACGAGGAGGCCACAAGCCTGGGGCCGCCCCACCCCCAGGGTGCGCCTCCTGAGCTTGTGGGGCCCTCGGGCACCCCCTGACTTGATTCCAACACAAAGTACTCCTATATATCCCGTAACCTCTAGAAATAACCCTAGATGAGAAGTTCCGCCGCCACAAGCCTCTGTAGCCATGAAAAACCAATCGAGACCCTGTTCCGGCACCTTGCCGGAGGGGAAAATCATCACCAGAGGCCATCTTCATCATCCAGGCAGCGACCATGATGAGGAGGGAGTAGTTCACCCTCGGGGCTGAGGGTATGTACTAGTAGCTATGTGTTTGATCCCCCCTCTCGTGTTCTTGATTTGGCATGATCTTGATGTATCGCGAGCTTTGTTAATATATTTGGATCTTATGGTGTTCTTCCCTCTCCACCTTCTTGTGATGATGAGTCTTGCTCTTTGAGGTTTCATTATGTTGGGTTCAATATGGGATTTGAGAACACTTGATGTATGTCTTGCATATGGATACCCATGGTGACAATGGGGTATTATATTGATTCACTTGATGTATGTTTGGCATTCAACTTGCGGATTCCTGAGGTAACATTGGGGTAATCTATGCATAGGGGCTGATGCACGTTTTCGTCCTACGTTCTCTGATAGAAACATTGGAGTGATTCTTTGTTGCACATTGAGGGATTGTTATGTGATCCAATTATGCTATCATTCTTGAGAGATTTTGCACTAGTGAAAATATGAACCCTAGGCCTTGTTTTCAAGCATTGCAATACTGTTTGTACTCCATTTTATCACGTGCTACCTTGATTGTTTTATATTTTTAGATTACAAAAACCTATATCTACTATCCATACTACACTTTTATCACCATCTCTTCGCCGAACTGGTGCACCTATACAATTTGCCGTTGTATTGGGTGTGCTGGGGACACAAGAGATTTCTTTCATTTGGTTGCAGGGTTGTTTGAGAGAGACCATCTTTATCCTATGCCTACCACAGATTGATAAACCTTAGCTCATCCATTTAAGGAAAATCTGCTACTGTCCTACAAAACTCTGCGGTTGGAGGCCTAACACGAGTCTACGAGAAGAAAGGTTGTGTAGTAGACATCATACACCGTCGTGTTGGTTCAGATCTCATCTACCTCATCTCTCTCTCTCTCACTTGCTGGATCAAGAAGGAGAGGACGCCGCCGAGCCATACATGTGCTAAACTTGGAGGTGCCGCACGTGCGGTACTTGGATCGGATTGGATCGCGACATGAGTACAACTACGCCAACCATGATCTCTAGATCGTTAACGCTTTCGGTCTACAAGGGTGTGTAGACACCACTCCCCTCTCATTGATGTACATCTCTTAGATTAGATCTTGGGTGTTCATAGGATTTTTTTTATTTTAATGCTTCGTCCCCCAACAGGCACCCCTAACAAGTCGGCCACTCACTCTAACCGAAACTGTTGGGTGATCAAGCAAGCCCAATACTACTACTTTCAAGACTCTGGTCGGATGAAAACCGTCCACTATGTATTGGCATATATCAAGTTGATGTTGCTTCCTTCGTCCATAAGGACTCGGGTCAGATGAAAACCGCCCACTATGGGATCGAGTATCAGCGTCGCTATGCCGCCATGATCAGTTGTCTAAGTTGTGTAAGTTGTGTTCTTTAAATGTGTGTGATTTACTAGTAATGATCCAATACATTATACTAGTATATGCTTTAATACATTTGAGATAAATACACAAAGTAAATAAAAATGTATAAGGAGACAAGCTTCACATCTTATATACATAAGAGATTCATCTCGACATCTTATTTATCTTGACATGTAGTCTATCCACATAATCAAGTAGGTCTACCATGTAAAAACACTTTCCCAGGGGCCTGATGAATTATAAGCGACCTTTTGTTTATATATAGAAAATCAAATTATGAGTGAACTTGCATTTTATTTTTCTACGCGAGCTGTGTTTTTTTTACGAATGCACATATGTAGTTGCTATTGTTGTCTTAGGTTTAACCAAGGGTATAGACGTCTCCACTGCCTCTACTCAACGTTGTTTTTTTCTCATATCGCCTCGTTGATATTTTCATGGTAATAAATTAACAGAACAAAGACCACACTCATTTTCGGCTTTTTCGTCAAATTTCTTTAGATGCTTACTCTAAAGAATATTTTTTAAACAAAAATCTTTATCATCAACATATACTATGTTTCATAATTTTTCTCATGTTTTTTAAATCAAATTATTATTTGTTAGCAGTTCCTTCAACAACGGGGGGGGGTTATCATCTAGTTTTAGATATGGCTGGATGCATAAAACGAAATTATGTGCAAATTTCGTATATGAAAAGTGCAACCCTATAAACAAGAGCAAAGAAAAACATGTACTGTTGGTTAGGAATATTTGAAATGCCTGAATTACCATATGAAATGACAAGTCACACATTTTAGATATGTTGATCAATCACACAAAACAGTTATATGAAAAATAACATGTGAAACATTTTGTGCCTAGGATTTGAACCTCTGGTGCCATATGTGCAAAACGAACATGCAAATCAGAACCTTTAAAAAACGCAAGGACTTCTGAACAGATTTTTTTGTATGATATCGAGCAAACAAGGGGTGGGCAACCTATAGACACATCATAAAGCCCATTCTAGGCAAAGCCTCACGTAGATCTAAAAAGCACGCGTGTATCCAAGAAAGCCTAGTCAGTGGCCATAAGAAAAAGAAAAGTTTAGATAAATCCACAAACTGATCGCTCGCTAGAGCTATATGTCGCTTACTGCGACCTTGAAGATGTCGTCTCCTCAAGGAGTTCCCTTAGTTGACGACACAGTTGCATGGTTTTGTGAAGGTTCTGCGGACTAGCATAAACCAGAATCTTTCGTGCCGATTTTTTCCCTTGTGTGTTTGTTTACCAGTTTTCAACAGTTTTCTTTTGGTTTTTCTGCTTATTTTTACTCCACTTTTCCTTCGGCGGTTTTCAATTTTCAGTTTGTTTCTTCTGTTCGTTTTGGTGGGTTTCTTCGATTTTTCTGTTTCTTACATTTCTTCATCAGTTTACTTTGGTTTTGTGTTGTTTATTTATTTTTATTTTCTAACACATGTCTAATTTTCAATATACAATTTCCATATACTTATGGAATATTTTCGATACATGTTGAACTTTTTCAAATACATGTTAAACCATTTTAAAATACAAGTAGAACATGTTTTTAATGGTAGTGTGTCATGATGCACTTTTTAAACTATGTGAAAATTTATTAAAATGCATAAAACTAATTCAGAATATCACAAACATATTTTTGAAACCAGTGAACATTTTTCTTAAATGCCACATTCATGTTTTTGAATGGTGCAACTTTTTTTAATTATGGCAATTTTTTTACACTCTATAATTTTTTTAAATGTCACAAACCTTTTCTTTTGAAACATGTTAACATTTTTAAATATTAAGCCGTTGTTTGGAATGCTATCATCATGTTATAAAAACTGCACGAACAATTTTTATACACTGTGTTAACAATTTTAAAATGCACGATGAACACTTTAAAAATTTAAGTAACATAGTGTTTGAATATATATGTTTATATTCAAATAAAAACATAAACAAAAATAAAGAAGAAACAAAAGAAGAAGAAGAAATTGGAAGAGAATGTAGACTCATAGCAAACACGTGACCTAGCCTGGTTGATGGGCCGACCCACTGTGGGCCATTGCAGGTGACACTACTATCAGGGTCGCTCTAAGCATAATATAGACGCGCCCTCATTGCTGGCATAAGAGCCACACAGTTGTGATGAGACAAACATCCAACATTGCACACAAATCTTAGTGCCCATGATCAGACGGATCTCGAGTCGATTGAGATTTATTTACCTCCCAGGAGGATTGATAATTAACAAATTTGGTTATACTTTCTATAGGATCTTTTTGTGGGTAATTAGAAAGTGCTTTTGTCTCAGTCCATATATGTTCTTGTTGGGCCACACCAAGCAACACATGCATCTTTGTCCGACTGCTTCCTTCTACTTCTTGTTATATAGTGTGATCGGGCTTTGTGTAGGCCCTTTTAACTTTCAGAATCTTAAGTTCTCAAGTGAGATGAACTGCGTGTATCCTCAACATAAAACTAAAAAACTATAGTGTTCCATTTTATGCAAGTGTTTCTTTCATAAGTTTTTAGGCTTCCTTATGTCGTATTAGTGAGATATGTGTATGGAGGGATGCACTATTTGTCTAGTCTTAGTAAATAAGAATATGTTTCTCAAAAGACGTAAATAAGGATATCACCACTCAAAAAAGGAAAGTAAATATGGATATCAATGCTAATATATATATCTACGAACTTGGTTAAGCATAACGTAGATTGACTTTAGAAAAAAATAATCTATATAGCCTTCTATACTAGAATGGATGGTATAACTTCTCAATTATGTCATGTTTTGAAGACACATACATCTATACCGAAAATGAATGTAACTAAACGAGCTGAAAAACAAACAGGTTCGGTAAACCGCATCTAGATGTGACATGAACAAATCTATTCCTCATGGCATCGATGACAATAACAGCATACCAACCGCATTTCAGAATCAAGGTATTGTAACTCCGATAGTCAATGTTGATGATGTATATGTTCTAGGATATTTACGGATCTCGCCACGAGGTCCGGCATCAAGATGAGAATTACTTAGATCACACTAATCCCTGAACCGTTCGGACTTTTCCTCCAAGATTAGGGTTTTGAGCAGTGGGGCTTGCTCAGGGTGGCCTTGTGTGTGCATTGTTGCTGTGTGTGCTATGTGGGCCATTTTCAATCGTATTGTGTTGCTCGGCGCTTGTTGTTGTCGCGTTGTGGGCGGTTTTATGAGGTTTGCTTGGGCCGCATCGACTTTTTAGTCCTTTTTTTCTTTTTGTCCCACCAAAAAACTAAAACATCATGCTAGGATCACTAGTAGAAAAAGGACATAATGTGAGACACATTAGTCCCGGTTCGATTTTGGCCCGGTACTAATGGTACCATTAGTGCCGGTTCGAACGGCTATGCATTAATGCCGGTTCGTTATGAACCTTTAGTACCGGTTCGTGCCACAAACCGGTACTAAAGGGGTGGTGGCAGGCTGGCATCAGGCCAGGGCCCCACGATCACCTTTAGTACCGGTTCGTGGCACAAACCGGTACTAAAGGGCTAACCTTTAGTACCGGTTCGTGCCACGAACCGGGACTACAGTGGTTTGACCTATAGTCCCGGTTGGAGACACAAAACGGGACTATAGGGATATTTTCAAACTCTACCCCCGGTGTATCGCCATTTCAGTTTTGAAAAATACAGAAGAAAATGATAAAAAAATCAAAAAATAAAATTCTTCGAGAAGTAGTTATATTACTACACCTACTAGTTAGGAAAATTAAAAAACTTAAATTTGGACATGTTTTGCAAAAAGTGTAGGGAAAATGTAAAACGGCTATAACTTTTGCATACGATGTCAGAAAAAAGTATAATATACCAAAAATTTCAGCATGAAAACCCGCATCCGATTTTAACAGCCTATGGCCTGTTTGCAATTTTTTAGAATCCTCAAATTCCAAAAGGAAAAAAAGATATGCTCAAATTTTAGTTTTCTTTAATTTTGGTTAAATCTGGTCAAACTATGGTCAAACTACTTATTCAAAAGTATTAATGTTGCAACATAATTATTCAAGAGTATTAGTGTTACTAAATAATTATTTCAATTTTTTGAATTTTGGTAAAATCTGGTCAAACTATGGTCAAATTATGGTCAAACTGTGGTAAAACTTATTCAAGAAATATTAGTGTTACTAACTGTTTTTTAGAATAATAGTTCCAAACTCAAACGGTGAAACGTGTGACCTAATGCTCAAGCTAAACTACTGAGGGTTAATAGGATTGACAGCTTACATTTGTTAGGAAAACAACAAGTGCAGACTTGGAAAGTAGGGGGAATAGAACTCCGAAGTTAAGCGTGCTCAGGCTGGGGGAGTAAGAGGATGGGTGTCCGGCCGGGAAGTTAGATGATTTGGAATGAGTGATCCACACTTGAACAGTTAAGAGGGGTGATTAAAGACTAAACCATCAAATGATTCAGAAAATTGAAAATAAAAAAATCAAATATTTTTTACAAAAATTTTAAAAAAATTCAAAAAAACCCATACCACGGCGCGATCTCACGCCACGTGGTGGGCCTTTAGTGGCGGTTCGTGCTGAACCGGTACTAAATGGGGGGTCCTTTAGTCTCCACCCTTTAGTGCGAGTTGCAGAACCGACACTAAAGGCTCTTACGAACCGGTTTTGAAGCTCCGTTTTCTACTAGTGGATGGTCCATTTCTCGGGAGGAGATGTTAATTTTCGTAGGGGTTTTCACACGTTAAAAATGCCTAGCCCAATTATTGAGACAAAGGCTTAATTGAACGTGCGAGTACATAAGCGACAAGAGAGAAAACCCCAGGATTAATAAAAGAAAGTAACAAATACATTATGTTGTCATACTTAAATGTGCTCTAGCTAGTACACATCTAATGATCTAGATGCACCCTAGACCTCCCTAAAATAGATAAAGTGTGTTAGGACGCCATTTTGGCCCAGAGGTTTGAGCCATATCCATCTCTGAATCCATCAAATGTCATCGCCTCCTAAGCCCCGAGTAGATTGAAACGAGCAATTCAGAAGTGTGGCCATATGCCCATACCCGGACGCGGCTGGCATGCTCTCACGCCATGCATGCTAGTTTTACATCCAACGGTTCGCCTCAGGTTTTCATCCCCACATGCCTTCCGGGGAGCACAAATGGGAGTACGCCGAGGGAGCATGCAAACCACATTCGCCCCTGTTTGGATCATGGGATTAGATCTAGTTTGGGTTAGTTGGGGGCTCAAATAACCCAAAAGTATCCAAACAGGGAGGGTTAGAGTGGGTTAGTTCCATCTAACCCAACTATGCCGGTGGAGAGGTGCTTATTTGGGTTAGAGTGGGTAAGAAAATAACTCTAATTCTAACTGTGTTAGAGTATCCAAACAGGGCCCATATCCATCCCCGGAGCCACCACATGTCATCACCTGCAAAATCCAGAGTAGATCCAAACGAGCCATCTTGCTCCAAATACAGTTGCATTTGCATCTGGAAGGTGCACGTGGCATCCGGACGGCACCCGAGTTATATCCCCCAATTAAACTATGATGACACGGTAGCACGCCAAATCTGATTTTGTATTTGCCAAGGTAGACCCAAATAGCTAATATACCAATCTCTACCTGAGTAGGACCTAAAGGGAATCTTGGGGAAGCATTCTCTAGGTTTTACCGGAACCTTTGCTTTGGATTGTATCCAATTGTCTTTCTTTCAAGCCAACGATAGCGATTTAATATCATTTGGTGCCTGCAAAATTGACCGTGTCATGTCAGAAACAGGGCCTAGGCTCCTTCACTGAAAATTAAGTTATGGTTTTTAGATGGTTCCAAAATCAAACCGCGTGTAATCTCCATTTACTCGAACTAGAGGTGACAAATGTCCACCGCAGAGCCTCTTCTGCGGCACATGAAGCCAACAAACCAGTCGCTTTTAGTACAACGACAAACTACCTTTGTTTAATCCTCGATGCACTTAGTATTTTTGGTTTGAAGGGATCACTGATAAGTTGAAGTACGTACGTACGTACGTCACCTTTGAAACTCGAGGAACTACCGTACAGCCTTGTCGACCATGACGGCTTTATAAACCAGCATTTCCCGTTGAAGTTCCCAGTTTAAAACTACGAGAGGCAATCTTCTGGTTATCCCAAGTTACTAGTAGTATTTTCCAACAGAGAGGCAGAGTTGCAGACTGTAATTTTGTAAGGAACCACCATGGAAGCCACCTCAGAACAAGACGGAGGTGGCAGCGGCGCCGGCGACTACGAAGCTCTCATGGCAGCCCTGATGGCCAATAGGCAGCTGCTGGAAGCCAAGGTCGGCATCAACAACGCAATGTTCGCCGCCAGCGATATGGCCACGTCGCAGCTCGGCGATTCCTTCGTCGTCGGCGAGTGCCAAGGGCAGAAGACCGTCGACGGCGAGCAGATGCCACTGGTCCTGGGGCCGGCAAAGGAAGGCTCTGGCGAAGACGGCGGCACTGGGTACGAGGCGCTCGTGGCCGCTGTGAAGGCCAAGAGGGAATGGCTGGAGGAGAAGGTGGTGACCAACAGCGCCGTTCTGCTGCGCGGTTTCGACGTCCGCGACGCGGCGGAGTTCGACGCGGTCGTGGAGGCGCTGGGGTGGCCGGACATCAGGTACGTCGGCCCCGCGCCGCGCACCCACGTCCACGGCCGCATCTGGACCGCCAACGAGGGGCCCCTCGAGCAGAGCGTCTACTTCCACCACGAGATGGTGCTGGTGAGCCCACACATACATCCCATGCCATGGTCTGCAACAATACAGCATGCCGGCCGCGGCCTTGTGAAGTGTTTATCCATGTCATGTCTGGGTTTTGTTTGGATCAATTGATGTACAGATCAAGGAGTTCCCGGGGAAGGTGATACTGTTCTGTGAGGTGCCGCCACCGGAGGGCGGAGAGACGCCGTTCGTGCCGAGCTTCCGGGTGACGGAGCGGGCGCTGGAGGAGTTCCCGGAGATGGTGGAGGAGCTGGACGCCAAGGGGCTCCGGTACACGTTCACGGCGCCGAGCAACAACAACACCGGGTCCATGAGAGGGAGAGGATGGGAGGACGCTTTCGGCACGTCAGACAAGCGTGAAGCAGAGACGAGGTAATACACGTCAGCTTGCTGGCTTGCTAGCTACAACGATTTGCCTTTGTTTTTCCTCTGTTTACGAGTTTCAGAAGGTCATAGCCGCTCGATAAAGATCTTCTCATCTCTGTACAGAATCTTGAATCTCAGCGAGAGATCAAATACTAGTAGAAATAGTTGTTTTTCAGTCGCCTAAAAAATAGCAATACCTTTTAATTTACAGAACTTGTAAATTAAAAGGTTTTGCTCATTTTTCAGAATTAGTTATTTTAAGTTTTTCATAAAATATCCAAAAATTGGAACTTGGAATGATCATATAAAGAAATTAAAATGTATAGAAATATAACATTTTAAAGGCAGACATATTTCAAAAGAACTATCTTGCATGCGCTTCATATGTTATAAATATATCTCCATCGTTTTCAATAATTTGGAGGTGTGTTCTACCTTTTTTTAAAATTTCAGATGCATAGTACAATTTTGTGTTTATATTTAACTACACGATCTTCCTAGCACGATTTAGTTATATAAGTTTTTAAGTATGGTAATATGATTTTTTTTAAGTACTCTCTCCTTATACAAAGCCACCTACTATTGTTTTAAGTTTGACTATGTTTATAGAAAAATATTAACATTTACACTACTAAAGCAGTACCACTAGACTATCATGACATAAATTTTCATAGTGTATTTATTAGGTATTTTATATGTTACTATTTTTTGTAAAAATATTAAAAATTGATTACGAAAAGATTAAGTGCCTTGTATACATGGACATAAGGACTACAATTGTTTCTTTACCTAATTGTTTTGCCACTCCAATGATTAGCGGGTTCATGCATGGTGAGAAATCCTATAGATTCACATGCTTATTTATTGTGAGGTTATCCATGAGTTCTTTTTGATAATGCATCCTTTCTTAATTTTATCATCACATTAAGCCGATACAACCGCACACACGATAGTTTAACCTCGGTTCTACATACAATCAAATACGTCCAGGACACCACACCACAATGAAAGATAGTCTGAATCAATAGAAAGAGGTGGAGAAGCACTGATGGGGAACCTAGTCTATTGTCCATGCTAGAAAAATACCTCCTTGGCAACCCACCCAAGCTATTCATATATCAAGTCACCAATCTCGCTGCTCTGGCTAATGGAAAGACCAGGGGCAGATCCAGTGTGCGCATTTGAGTGGCACTTGCATAAGATAGAAATAAGATTATATTTGGACCTACAAATCTTCTAGATTTACTTCACTTGATTCAGCAAACCATGCATAGTTAATAAACATTTCTGAAGCCCAAACAATTAGACATGAAGATATCTCAAGTGAGCAAAGAGTACATGGGGAATTCATTCCGATGCAGAGGCCGGGGAGTCCCCCCTTTTCAAAATCTTTTTTGGGGAATTCATTATCTTACAAATAAACTGAAGGATAAGTGAAATATTGCGAGTTTTTGCCACAAATATATGGTTTAAAAATTGTATAATGAAGATTTTGCTTTTCCTAATTCTAAGTCTTCCAAGTATTTGATAAACCCTAGTCACCTAAAACTGCACATAAATAGAGCCTAACCTTGTACTCCAAAAGTGTGCAGCTTCAACAAAAATCAGATTTTACATATGAAATAGGAGTGGTGATAAAAAAAGTTAAATATTGGTTTGAAAGCTTAAAAGAGCGATTAAGACTTTAAAAGGCACAAGCTTAAAAAATAGAAAATCACCTAATATAATATTAGCAATATCATCAAATTTTGTGCTTCGTTGAGAAATGGATATCCACACTTCTACACAAGTAAACAAAACTAAATTCAATACACAAAAAGAGTAAAAAAAAAACTAAGTATGTTGCTTATATGAGAATGGCGTTTTTGCTCTCGGCCTCCAAGGAGGCTGATTTTTTGAAAAAAAAAATCAAAATTCAAAAATTTTGGTTTCAAAAAAATCTAAAAAAATGTACAAGTAAACAAGGTTGTGAGGCGTATGTGTGTAAATTTTCAGGATGAAATACGTTGAAATGCGACCTGTACAAAAAAGACAAATTCATGGTCTAAGAGGATGAATAGTATCATGTGTTAAAATGCCCCAGATTTGTTTTTTTTTCACAACCCTCAGTTCAACGTATTTCGTCCTGAAAATTTACACACTTGTGCGCTATACTTTCATCTCTGTATTTGTTTTTCTGAATTTTTTGAAATGTAAAAATATGAATTTTCACGAATTTTAATTTTCCATTTGGAGGCCTCCATGGAACTTGGCCTTCAAAAACAATTTCCGGTTGTATATGTTCTCGAAAAGCAATAGCAAGCTTCTGCAAAAAGAAAGCATAATAATAACTGGTTTGGGATGTTTGCAGGGCAAAGGCACTAGGAATGGGCGTGGAGTGGCTTGAGGACGGTGGCGTGAAGACGATCCTAGGTCCCCGCACGCTAACCCGCGTCTTCCCAGGGCGCAAGGGACGGAGGATGTGGTTCAACACGTTGGTCGGGATGCACGGCAAGGAGCTGAGCTCGGCCACGGCGGCCGACGGGGCCGAGATCCCGGCGAGCTTCGTGCAACGGTGCGAGGAGATCATCGAGGAGGAGAGCATCCAGTTCCGTTGGCGCAAGGGCGACATCCTCATCCTCGACAACCTCGCCACGCTACATGGCCGGCGGCCGTCGCTGCCGCCTAGGCGGGTTCTCGTCGCAACTTGCAAGTGACACACCGATGACTTCTTTTTATCTATTGATCAGAACTCCCACATATGCCATGTGGCGCATCCTATAGTTTATCAACGTAAGGCATTCCAATCAGTACAACACAATTTAACTGGGTCGGGTCTAGTACTCCCTCCATAAACTAATATAAGAGCATTTAGAATACTAAAGTAGTGATCTAAAAGCTCTTATATTAGTTTACAGAGGGAGTACGTATCTCGCCCCATGTAAAAGCGCAGTTGAACCTTTCTGACATATTTGGGAGCTCCCTCTGGCTGAACCCTCATGCCACCAGGATCGCATCGACAAGAAGAATTCTTTCAGATGAAAAAGAGCTTGAACTGTCCAACATGAAGGACGAATTTCACTGTTCAATTTGGCGCTGCAAACCTATGTTGCGCTCGGCTAGAATTATCTTAACTAATCGCACACATCTACTCATATAGATGTTGCCATCCTCATCCTATTGTTGTCATTGGCCACAGGTACCTTGATCTGTGCTATCCGCTGTCGTGAACCGAATCAAAGAAACCAAATGTTCATTGCACAATGAATATTTGTTTGTTTTTTGAGGGTACGATGAATATTTGTTAATACATTATGAAGTAGTTTTTTTAATACATGATATTTTTTTAAACACACATGAATATTTTTTGAACAAAAAATGATCAAAAGGAAAGAAAAACGAAAAGATGCAAAAATTAAAAAAAAGTAAAAATAGGAAAGGAAAACAACAAATTGAAAAAATAAACCAAAAAAGGGACAGAAAAACTACTCCACAAAACACTAGAAAAAACGAGACAAAGAATCAGGAGAGAGCCAGTAGGCATGTTGTAGAAACGGAAGAAAAAATTTCATGGATGTTCTTACTGGTCCGTGGCCCACTTCACAAACACTAGAGACGAGCGCTAAGGGCATGTATAGTGATTGATACGAATAGAGTTATCTTAATACCGCCATATAATTTAGAGATGACAAAAAACAACGATGTACAATTGATTGTCTCTCTAGTAACTAGATATTCCTAAAAATCTGGTGAGAGATTTATTGCTAAGAGATCATCTATTAATTAAGAGAAGACAAAGTCTTTTTTGTGTGGTTTCTCTTTCATCCAATTCAACATTTATCTTACGTGGCATTTCTAAGATAGCACCATTATACATGCCCTAAGAAGTGACATGGTAAGCGATGTATAGCGGCATCTGGAGTGCTCATGGACAATCCACAACACATCGGATATTTTTTCAAGGAACATGCTCAACTTTATTATTAAAAAGATGCAAGTTTGCAGTAATTTACAGGATCATGGAGCTCAAGTAGCCACACGTGGCGCCCCTTGGTAATGACAAAGCATGTTTGGCGATAGAATCAGCCTCAAAATTACATTCTCTACTCCAGTGAACAAAGGAGCAAGAAGCAAAACTATTCGAACTCAACATGATATGTCTTTGATGTTCTCATATCTACCACCAATACCTCTATGAATGTCATCCACCACACTTCTGCAATCCAAAACAATAATAAAGTTTCGAATGCCCAAATCAACAACTAAAGCGAGCACTATCATGCACCTCACACGCGTGCTTTGGGCCGGCCCAGTGCGGGTGGGCGCCTTTTTTCTCGTTTCCTTTTTATTCCATTTCACCCTTTTCCTATTTCTAGTATTTTTCTTTTCCTTTTTTTATTTCTTTAACTAAGTTTAAAAAATCATAAATTTCTAAAAAAATCTTGACTTTAAAAAGTATACGAATTTTATAAAATGTCATGAAATTTTAAAGATATTTAGGAGTGTATAAAATTTTCATGAGTTTTGAAAAGGTTAAAGAACTTTAAACAGTGTTATGGAATTTTTAAATATTCTTGAATTTCGAAAACTCAGGTATTCACAAATATTTGTGAATTTTTAAAATAATCGACAATTCCAGAAAATGATATTGTATTTTAGAAACATTCATATTTTTGTAAAATTTATGTTCCTGGGTTTCAAGAAAAATGTTTCGAAATAAAAATATAATGAATTTGGAATTTTTAAAGGATTTCGGAAACATTCATGAATTTTGAAAATATTCTTGGATTAAAAAAATGTCATGGATTTAAAAAAAGTTCCCGTATAGTATGAAACAATCTCCCTGGATTTTTAGAAAATTTCCGAATTGAAAAAATGTTCACCTATTTGACGAATATTCCCAGACTGAAAAAAATATTTGAATTACATAAAATGTTTCCAAATTTAAAAACATGTCCACGACTTTAGAAAATGGTAGCAAATAAAAATTAATAATAGAAAGGTAAGAATAAATGTTAAGACATAGTAAAAAAATAAAAATTGATGAAACAGAAAATGAAAACCGGAAAGAAGAAAGAAGAAAAGAACAGAAAAATCCAATCTAGGGGAGCTGAATGGGCCGGCCCAAAGAAGCTACAGATAGCCCACGGGATGCGCATTTGATCCTTATTACATTGTCTCAATAAAAAATTGATCCTTATTCCGCTCTCTATGCGCGAAATAGGATCTACCCAGCATTTCTGATTTAAATTGGAGTATTTCTACATGAGGAAAGTATATTTTCACCCGAAGATCCATTTCCATTTCGATGGATCCTCGGTCGACGCACCATAGTGAGTTAGTGACATTGGCCTTGCGGGCAGCGGGCCTGTTTTTCCGCTCACGCAGCCCTCATGTGGGATGGTGCTTTTTCGTCTTGAAGACGGCAAGTCGTGAGAATGTGGTTGCAGAAATCTGCTTTTATGGAGTTTTTTTGCAAATCTGCTTTTAGGGAATGTGGTTTCCGCGGTTTCGTGTTATAATTTGGTATGAGTTTAATGGAATGCGGGATTTCTAAAACAAAACAAAAAAACGCGATACAGATGCAAGTGTGCGCAGTCATTGCTGGGGCAAAGAACTGGAACACCCGCTGAAGAAAGGTATTGAGGGAGGGGCAGGACGATTTCGCTGGCTGAATCAAATCGGTGGTAACAGGCGGGCTGCTCCTACTGGCTCTCACCAGAGCCCTTACGTGATGTCTGAGGAAGAATCGCATCTCTACTGCCTCCTCTCAAGGCCCGAATGATTAGCATACTCATTTTGCCCTTTATACTTTGAGTCCGCCAAGTAGCCATCTCTCTCTCTCTAATCCATGATATAGTAGGTGTAGGTTCGAGCGCTAGGATCTACCAAGAGTGCACCTGCCTCTCAGAATGGCTCCAGAGAACACAGAGCAGGCTCCCAGCCTACAGAGCAAGCCAAATGAGGGGGTCGACTTCGAGCCGCATCCGGAGCTGCTCATGGCCGCGCGCCGCGGCGACTGGGGGCAGCTCGAGCGTTTCCTTAGCCAAAAAGACGATACAGCGGCGGCGCCCCAGCCGGTGCCATTCCGGCCGGCACGTCGTGATGTCATCGTCCGCATCGACGAAGGCGTCGATGTCGGATCGGCATCCACGGTAACCTCGGCCGACGCGGTAACCGTGGCGCGCGACTCCCTCCTCCACGTGGTCGCGTCGCGGGGAGACGCGCATCAGTTCCTGCAAAGCGCGACGGTGATCTACGACAGGGCCCGTCACCTGCTCGACGCCCGGAACGGCACCGGCGACACGCCACTGCACTGCGCCGCCCGGGCAGGGTGGGGCGGGATGGTCGCTCATCTCGTGGATCTCGCGAGAAGAGCCGAGAATGGCGGTGGCGGCGGCGGCGACGACCAGAAGGTGAAGGCGATGCTGAGGATGCAGAACGAGCAGGGAGAGACGGTGCTACACGAGGCGGTCCGTTTAGGCAGCAGGGACATGGTCGCCCGGCTGATGTCGGAGGACCCCCAGCTAGCTCGAGTTCCGCCGGCCGATGGCGCCTCGCCGCTATATTTGGCTGTCTCGCTGGATCACGACGACATTGCACGCCAGCTCTATCAGAACGACAAAGGGCTCTCGTACTCTGGGCCAGACGGGCGAAATGCCTTGCATGTAGCCGCTCTCAAGGGCAAAGGTGAGGCCTTTCCCCCCATCTTTTACAATTTCATTCATGCCCCCGGATAAGAGCGCATTCGCAACTTGTTGTAGTTACATTCGGTTAATAAAAAAAAAACACTTTCGAAAATGTCCAATGATATACAATTCATGAATGTAAGTCAGTTTATCCTTAATAAAACGGTGAAATGATTATTTGCATACCAACTACTTTGGTTTGCCACTCAAAAAGAAAAACTCTGGTTTGGGTTTATATGGTCCGCACATATTTCGAGATTTATTTGAATATACCGGTTAGATCAATAATACATGAGATAACTGCAATAAAAATATATGACTAGAAACTTCTTTGGATTACAAATTCAAGGTTATATTTTTGTGACATATAAAGAACATTTTGGGGGTCAAAATAGAGGTCAAAATTGGCCTCATAATACATCCATCTCTTACCGAGAGTACTTTTTTCGTGCCACTGCGTTGTCACCACAAAGTGGCAAGCAAATTCTTTATTTCCCCTATTTTGATGAGTGATGTTATGAGTTTAACATCCCCAGTGATATCCTTCACTTCCACCTTTTCTTCTCTGGTAGTTAGGGTCCAACTTCAAATGTTTGAATATCGAACTTTTATTTCAACAAATTGAATTGCTCCAAATTATATTATGATGAGTGTTGTATCATATCGTTTGAATTTTCATACTTTTTGAATCTTTTTAAAATTTCAAGATGTTTAAATTTCAAAATATCAATTCTAAGAATTTAAATTTCTAAATTCATATTACAAAACTTAAAATCTTATTATTTGAAATTTAGTTCATATTGGAGCTTGATTTCAAGAATAGTCACTCCAGAAGTACAAAATGTAGATTACTTTAATTCTGACATGTCTCAATATCCAAATTCTTCAAATAATTGAAGAGTGCGGCACAAACAACAAACACTTTTGCTACATAATTTGTAGATGAAACTGAGAATGGAAAGCCACAAACTACATAAAGTTTACAAAACTTCCAATGCTCACATAGACTATTGCAGAATCACTAGATGATTGGGCAAAAGCCTCATTTCAACTCTTCATATTAATTTTCAAGCAATCGGCAAGATCACCTCTACCTTTGCATATAGAAGAAGAGATTGACCGGTCAATAAGGAAAACCGGCCCAAAACCAATAGAACTGAGCCACATACACACCAACCCCGAGGATGTGTTCCAAGCTAGCCGACGACTCTGTCATTCAAGTGACAAGAGTCGACACAATAGAGCACGACCTGGAGTTGCCGCTGCAACTTACAAATCTCAACAATGCACTCACCCAACCTGATGTTTGTCTATGTTAAATTTCAAAGAATAGTTTGTAAATTTTGATCAAACCCCACTAACATGAGCTGTTATGCCACATCATCAAAAGGCAGGACCCACCTGTCAAAACACATCAAAACGATCTAATCAACCCCTCAGTGTTTAATGCAAAAGGTTTACCATAGATGTAGTGTTTTCTGCTAAAAATTTGTAGAACCGTTCTCTCTGCAAAGTTGACCTTTAATGCGGTGTTTTCTTCATTTAACTCAAGAAATACATTATATGAAAACATAGAGGTAATATCGCTGGAAGTCATAAAACACACGCTCGATGTTCAGTTTGGTTATAAAACTTGCAAAATACGGAATTGTGGTCATATAACTTGTCTCCGCGTTCAAATACGGTCTTCCTCTTGTACCCAGACGGATGGCCTACATTCGTGGCCTGCGAGCGGTGCATAGGCTCACCTGTAAGTGTCTGGACGCATTTTTTGCAGATAACTCCCTTGTGTCCTATTTATTCGCGTACAAAATCTGTCAATTATAATAAAATGGAAAAAATCGTAAATTTAGTTTTTGGATAGACATGATATAAGAACTGACAACAAAATATTGTTTATCCATTTCAATCACAAAGTGAACCTGGTCTGGTGGTTAGCCTACCAATTCGGCCAGGAGGTCACAGGTTATAACCACGTTTCTTGCCTTTTTGGGGTTTGAATTCAGTTTAGGTAAATAGTTGTGCATGTCTAACATGTTGCGTCCTTGGTCTGGTGGCTATCTGTGCAAGTCTCTTACGAGTAGATCGTGGGATCAAATCTCACTAGCTACTGACAGGTGGGCCTACACCACGCTGGCTCGCCACGTGTGCAGGTCATACGTGCACATACAGTTGAAAACATCGTATTTGCACGCTGAGACAAGTTAAGTGACTACAATTATGTATTTTGCAAGTTTTAGTACTAAACCGAACATCGAGCGCAAGATTTATGAGGTATTACCTCGAAAACATATTGCATACTAGTATAACTCTTATTAAGCATTGAAATTCCGCTGAGAACTAGCCACTGCAGAGACAATAAAAATGCTATTGGAATGGAACAAGGATCTCATCAGACAAGCAGACCGATCCACTAGAAGCACGCCTCTCCACTTCGCGGCATCATGGGGGGAGCACGAGGTGATCAGCATATTGTTAGATGCTGATCAATCCGCAGCGTACCAGGCAGACATCAACGGATCGTTTCCCATACACGTGGCGGCGTATGCGAAGAAAGTCAAGGCCGTCTCCGTCTTGCTCGACGGTCGTCGGGACTGCGCCGAGCTACGCGATGCCAATGGCAGGACCTTCCTCCACGTGGCCATCCTCGAGGAGAGCCAGTCGGTGGTGACGTATGCCTGCAAGCTGCAGAGAAAGAAATTCGCATCGTCCGTGATGAACATGCAGGACAAGGACGGCAACACCGCGCTGCATCTTGCGATCCAGATGGGGAACGTGTGGATCTTCGGCCCTTTGATGAAAAACCGCGAGGTTAAGCTGAATCTGAGAAACAACAAGGGCCAAACGCCGCTCGATCTCTCATGGATCACGACACCTGCAGGGGTTCATTATGGATTGGTAAGCAATTGTTTGTTGGTCAGTTCATGCATGTAGTCCCACTGGCTTGTACTAAGAGAATGATTAATTTTGTGTTCCTCGAATGTATCTTTGCAGAACCCAAGAATTATGATATATAAGTTACTTCAAGATGCCGGCGCAAAGAATGGCACATTTAGAGGCGATCACTTCCACAAAGAACATATTGTTCTGCTAGACCCGAAGGAAGAAGCGCAGAAGATAACCGACTCCACGCAGACAATCGGCATAGCCTCCGTTCTGATCGCGACGGTCGCCTTCACCGCAGCCTTCGCTCTGCCCGGTGGCTACAGAGCCGATGACCATCTGAATGGTGGCACGCCAACGCTGGCCAGGCACTACGCGTTTGACGTGTTCATCATCGCCAACACGCTGGCCTTCATCTGCGCGTGCCTATCCATCACCAGCCTCATGTACGCGGGGGTCACCACCGTGGACATCCGCACCCGCATGATCTCCTTCGTCATCTCGGTGACGTTCATGGCCGGCTCGGCGAGGAGCCTCGGCGCCGCCTTTGTGTTCGGGTTGTACGTGGTGCTGGCCGCGGTCGCGCGCACGACAGCCATCGCGTCGTGCGCGATCACGGCTCTCGTGTTGGTCGATGCTGTGTGGGCCTTCTCGATGGTGGCCAACGGGGAGCTGATCCTGCTGAAGCGGCTTGGAGTTCGGGCATGGTGGAGGTTGCCATGGGCGATTCTGCTCACCTTTCTATCGCAGTTCTGGCCTTACATTGTGATCGCTGGCGTGCTAATATTTTACAAGGTTGATAGAGTGCATTGACTTGTAATGACATTGTGGGACTGCTCGTTATGTATTTAAATTGCTCAAGTACTTTGTTTTGTGTGACGAAGAGGAGGGAGAAGGCGATTAACAAGTGAAATCAAATCTTCGTGACAGCTATGTGAAATATGAAAGAGAAAAATATTTTTTATTTCAAATTTGTGATTCCTCAGATAAGTGGACGTCTCTAGCCGAACCCCTAAAATTTGTCGGTCGATCAGACGTTAAACATCCACCGCATCGTCCGCACACCATGCCCCCTGATTGAGCCATTTGCAACATGGCCCCTATTGCAAGACACGTGAGCGCAACACGAACTAGCGATGGCGGCAATTGTGGCCGTTGCTGACCTTCCTGAAAGCATCATTGCATTACCGCATCCATCCCGCGTGAATTGCTGCAGCTCATGGAGAAACCCTTGATATGTGATCGGAAGATGGCAGCGCCGTGGTGTCGTATCTCCCCCCCCCCCTCCCCCGGACTTCGTCTTAGGAGCTGGGCATCGGGGAGCAGGACCAGTGGAAGGTGGCAATGTTGGCGTCAGGACTTCTTTGGCAATGATGATGGGGCAGCAATGTCGGAGACACGACGAAGGTATAGGTAGTCGCTCTTCTCTGGCATGTCTGCGGGATTGTCTCGGCTGGTTTGTTGTTGTGAAGTCAAAGCTACGGTGACGGGGTCCTAGTGGCATACGATGAAGGGAAGCAGGTGGTTCTTTGATGATCTTCTGCGGCACCAGCTGTGCCTAGTTCTACTTCGTAGTTCTCTATCAAAGTCGGAGTTGCACCATCCGTCGCAGGTTGCTGAGTTCTGGCGCGGATTTTCATACATCTTCACGCGGGGTCTACAGTGTGGGTTGAGTCATACGATGAAATCGGGGTCATTTTCTCAGGGCTTACGGATGGCAATGACGCTTGTAGGGAAGAAGTGATGACGATGGCGCCTGCATTTTGTCTCGGTGAGACTCTCTTCAGAGTGGTGTGTGTGGACTATCTTATGTGTACCGCTCAGCGTTTGTGATAGTATTTCGCCCGATTTTTCATAATTAACTGGATAATCTGGGTTTCACTCAGTTTTTCTAATTAACCGAGCAATTCTTTTCTCCTGAATGAATGCGGGAATCCTGCCATTTTGGAAGAAAGAAAAAACAAGAACTGGGTGCTTTGGAGCCTTTAACAAGAACCTTTCACATTTCATGATATCACCAGCTACATGTCGTCGACAACTTGTTGTAGAATAAGAGTACTTAGTCTCACCAGATCAACACTGAGAGAGATGTACTACCATAGAAATAGCAACTTACATTTAATACCGGCTAGAAACATGTATATAAGATCTCTAGTGTCGAGTATAGCAGCCCATGTGCTGCTCTACACGCCATCTCGATAGCAGCTCTGTATAACATTAAGTGTTAGCAGCCCTTTGCAGCCTTGCACAAATTTCAAAATGTTGGGCGGTTCATGGCCCATCTGGCCTGGCTGTAGCTCCGCTATTTGTACTCGGTCAACATCCATCCCTGCAGCCTACTACTTTGGCATGTTTGATAAAATTATGTGTTAGTTGAGGATTTTTTTTAGGAATGTTAGTTGAGGATATTAATATGTTTGGATTTCAATTTCCTGTGACTTTGATGTGGGTGTGTCCTCCATGCAGCACCGTTTTGTTTGGCAAGTGGTAGCGTCAACACAAAGTGACATCAGCTAGGTGGTGCTTTTCGAGTATCGGGTGTCAAGCTCAAGGGTGAAAATTCGTAGGTCTGACCTTCGTTGGCTGCATCTTGCAATGGCTATGTGTACGTGCCGTGTCCTTGATGAGGGCATTGCTTTGAAGTTTGCCCAAAGGTGCTCTCTGAGGCGAAAACTCAAGATCCAACCGTCAATGGTTTGACTCGACAATGGCGGTGCTTGCACGTGGGTTTTTTTTCATAGAAGCGTTGCTTTCGAAGAACCTTTCTCGTTATTGTTAAGGAAGATGGATGATCGTGTTGTTTCTTTGTGCGCTTGGTTGGTTGTGTCATCTTTCTTTTTTAAATTATTCTTATTTTATCTTTTTACCTGCGTACATCCTTTGTATCTTGACACGCTTTTGATATTATATTGTTGCAAATCAATAATATTACGTTATTGCAAATGCCAGATGTAATTAGTACAAACTTAATATTAATATTTTATCCTTTGTCAAAAAATATGTTTGATTGATAACTTGCAGCACTTCAAACTTGAAAGTCAAACGTTCATTGTCGCTTACATGTCACAATCATACGACGTGTTGTTTTGACTATACCATGGATATTTTATGAAGGTGACCTAAAATATGAAGTGCCCTGAGTAAGTGGTTTAGTAAATTCAATGCGATAAGAAAAGGACCGAAGGTGTGCGCCAATCTTTCATATAGATATAGAAGAAAAATCGTGTTTCGGTTCATGTGGAAATGTCTAACATCTTGATAGACAAACGACATATATGTCCTATGCTATACAAACTAAACGCGTATTAAAATTCAGTTTTGCTAAAGCACATCTAGATGTGCTCTAAGTATTGCACATATTAGTCATATGTTATTGATTTTACGCTACGATTCATGCAAACAAATTTTTTCTTTTTTTTTCTAGTTTGATTGAGTCACTTGGATGTGCAATAATTAGGGCACATGTAGATGTGGCCTAGACAGACCCTATTTTATTATGCATGACCAATTGATTTCTTCAAAATAATTGTATGACCTATTGCTATTGGTGACACAGGTCCACACACCCCCATCGAAGACACGGCTCCACATGCCCCGCCGGTGATAAGCACAACAATAGAAGGAGGAAAGGCTGGGGAGAATATTATTCCTACACTGGAACAACACCGCCGCTTTGCCGCCCCAAACCAAACTCGAAAACTCACTGAAGAATACCTGAAAAAAGTCACCGATGACGCTGCACGACAAGTCCGGGCTTGATGTCAAGCTGGACACAATACAGAACCATGCATAGACTCCCTCAGGCCGGGTCCCCATTGAAGGTCGTTGCGCTGGATTGCAAACGCCACTGTGAAGCACTACCCAAGGAAGACCGCAACTCGAACACACGTCTCCTTCACCATCCCGCAGCAACCCTTCAACTCCTCCACAAGCAGTCCGCCCCCCATCAGGACCTCCCCGATGACGCTGGCACCACACGGGCTTTACCCAGCGACACGCCCCCACAGCAGCGACGAAGGGAGTAGATGGGGCGGTGGCTAGGGTTTTGATCGTCTGCTTGGTCCTCCCATCTCCACGAAAAGGTGAGCGTCAGTTAGCACTGCTGCCGTACATTACTACTCCATCCGTCCGGAAATACTTGTCACCAAAATGAATAAAAGGAGATGTATCTAGACTTATTTTAGTTCTAGATACGTCCCTTTTTATCCATTGTGATGACAAGTATTTTCGGACGAAGGGAGTAGTTTGTACTGTTTTGGGTGATCACTACCCTACTGCACTATTTCCATAATACAGCTCTCTACATGCTTAGATTGGTATCTTCAAGATGACAAAAGATGTTCCATGCGTCCCCCGAAATCCATTTTCCATGACTTTCTTTGGAAGCTGATGCGATAGCTTTGTGTCCCCAACATCCGAATATATTCTACCATAATATACAAACGACTAATCTCATTTTTATTTATGGGGTGGCCATCATCAGTGAAATGCAGCCATTCTAAACAAATTGTGAACAGATCATTGATGCCTTACAGCTCTCTTTACTCTCACCTCTTTGGTATATTTGGTTTATCGATATCTAACCCAGCTCCATGATTGAGCAGAGTTGACGAAAGTTTATATTTGCTATAAATTGTGCCTGCTGCTAACCATGAATCACACGCAGAAAACCCTCTGACTAGCTTGCGTTGCACCCTCCACTGCGATGGCTTTTGCTTCTTCCTCCACGGAATCCCATGTCCTCCCTCACATAGCAATCTTCCCCTTCATGGCCAAGGGCCACACCATCCCGCTCATCCAGCTTGTCCACCACCTCCATCGTCGCCGCCTGGCCACCGTGACCTTCTTCACAACCCATGGCAACGCAGCCTTCGTCCGCGAGGGACTGTCCGGGGCCGACGACACGGCCATCGTCGAGCTCGCGTTCCCCGCCGACGTTTCGGGCGTCCCGCCGGGCGTGGAGAGCGCCGAGGCGGTCACGTCGATGGCCTCGTTTGTCGCCTTCGCACACGGCGTGTCGCTGCTCCAGCCACAGCTGGAGGCGTCGCTCGCCGCCATGGAACCTCCGGCCAGCCTCCTCGTCGCCGACGCGTTCCTGTACTGGACGAACGCGTCGGCGGCCACGCTCGGCGTCCCGAAGGTGTCGTTCTTCGGCATCTCGGCGTTCGCACAGGTCATGCGGGAGCTGCGCATCAGCCACGACCCGTGCCCGGCGCTGCAGCACGCCGACGTCGACGGCGACGGCAATCCGGCGACGTTCACGGTGCCTGAGTTCCCGCACATCAAGCTCACGTTCGAGGACATGATGGCACCCTTCGGCGACCCGTCGTCGGTCGCGCCGATGATGGAGCTGGACGGCAAGCTGGGGAAGGCCATAGAGGAGAGCCATGGCCTGATCGTCAACACCTTCCAAGGCCTAGAGAAACCGTACATGGAGTTCTGGAACAACCACTATAGGCCCACGGCCTGGGCCATCGGGCCGCTCTGCCTCTCCCAGCCCGCGTCTTCTTCGTCGGGTGATGCCGGCCGGCCATCATGGATGGAGTGGCTGGACGAGAAGGCAGCCGCCGGCCGGGCCGTGCTGTACGTCGCGCTCGGGACGCTGGCCGCGATTCCAGAGGTGCAGCTGAAGGAGGTCGCAGACGGGCTGGAGCGGGCCGAGGTAGATTTCATATGGGCCGTGAGGCCGGAGAATATCGATCTTGGTGCAGGGTTCGAGGAGCGTAACAAGGACAGAGGCCTGGTGGTGAGAGAGTGGGTGGATCAATTGGGGATTTTGCAGCACCAGAGCGTGAGAGGGTTTCTGAGTCACTGCGGGTGGAACTCGGTGCTCGAGAGTATCACCGCTGGTGTGCCACTCGCAGTTTGGCCCATGCATGCCGATCAACCTTTCAACGCAACATTTGTAGTTGATGAGCTCAAGATAGCGGTTAGAGTCCACACAAGTGATAGAACGATGCGGGGTTTGGTCACGAGCCAGGAAATATCAGAGGTGATCAGGAAGCTTATGCTCGGGGAGGCCGGAATTGAAGCGGCAAAGAATGTTGCCGGGCTATCGGTGCTAGCTATGGAGTCCGTATTGGAGGGAGGGTCCTCTTGGAAATCAGTGGAGGAGATGATCGGTGAGTTGTGTGCACCCAACATGCATGCAAATGTTGAGCCAAGCAAGGAGGAGTCTTGAGATGTTTAATTGTCATCGTTTTTCTTTCCAACAAATAATGTGGTGTTGTGCTCTGTAGCTATACCAAACATTTATGTTGGTCACTGCATTTACTTCTCAGGTCTTGATTGGAAATATTTATATGAAATTGATTGAACACGGTTGTTTTCTCTCTTGGGAGTACTTAATTTGGGACCAATTAATTCTGTTTTGGGGGCTCTCCTGAGAGGGTGCTTGAATCTAAGGGACTATTTTTAGTCTGACTAAAAATAGTCTCTTTTAGAGGCTAAAGTTCCAAGCACCCCTGACTAAAGAGAGGCTAGGACTAGTCTTGAGGCTAAAATTTTTTAGTCATAGGAAACCTACTAAAATATGTATTAGCCCTCTCTCTCCTCATTTAATTTCTCTCCTTTAACACATGCGAGTTCTGGATTGAAGGGTTTGGAGGATAATAAATGCTCAACAACTTGATTTTAGTCTCTTTAGTATTTGGATCCAAGCATGGGTGAGACTAACAAGTTTTAGTCCCACTACTTTTATTCATGGGACTAAAACGTATCCAAGCACCCTCTGAAAAAAGTGTCGAATGGTGGTCGAAACCAGTGAACCCATGTACCTACCTGGTAGCCTACATGTCGCCGCATAATACTTTCTTTTCCTCCAACCGGACATCCCCTTTCCATTTAATTGCTCAAACGAAAATACATTGTCATCCAACCAGCCACATAGAGGCACATTAAATAGCAGTGAAAGAGGAAGCAAGTCTAAAAGCAGAAATGGAGAAGGGGCCAAAGGTGGAGCGAGTTGGGGCACTAATAGAAACCTGCTACGAGAAAGTGATATTGACAACTCTCATTCCTATAGCGGAAAAGGGGTGTGTTCAGGCCACGCCCAGCGTCTCGCCCACGAGCCAACTCATGTGCTCGCATGCCTTGTGTTGCATGTATGCTCGCTCACTAATCTCTTTTTTTGCTCGTTTTCTGTTGCTGTTGGTCAGCTTTCCCAAGAAAAAAAGACGGGTTTTCTAATTTTGAATAATAAGTGAAATTAAATTTCTTTATGGATTTTAAAAATGTCTATAAATTTTAAAGTAAGTTCATAATTTTTTTAAGGTCATGAATTTGAAAAATCACAGTTTTAATGGAATTTAGTGCTTTTTAAAAAACGTTCAGGAAATTTAAAAATCAAGGATATGTTAAAAAATTAAAAATCCAGCTGGACCGCGGCCCGGTGTCTCACCCACGCACTGGCTCATAAACTCGTTTGCCCATCTGCTTGCTCGTGGTTTTCTTCTTTTTCGCTTGCCGTTGATCAACCTTCCCCGAAAATAAACAGATTAGGTTTCTTAATTTTGAAAATTTTGGTGGAATTATAAAATGTTTATGGATTTGAAAAGGAATAATAATTTATAAAAATGATCATAAATTTAAAAAAATAAAAGCTAAAAGTTCATTATTTTGAAAATGTTTGTGAATTTTTAAAAATGGATTTGAAAAAAGGGTTCACAAATAAGGAAAAATTTCCTGAATTCACAAACATTCACAAAGTTAGAAAATTTCATGATGTGAAAAATTGAACGAACAAAAATGAAAAGGTAAAACCAAAGAGAAATAGAGAAAAAATTAAAAAGCCAAAGATAAACATGCAAGCAAACACAAAGAAAAAATGACTGACAAACCTGGCCCGAAATTCTGAAATTTTCCAAAACCGGACTGGGTAGAGGAAAAAATCGAGGCCGGAAAGTTATGGGACGGCAAATTGGAAACGTGCACGCGAGTGCTGCATATAATTAACTAAGAAACATGCCCATGCGTTGCAACGAGAGAGAAAAATATATCATGTCAGCTGCTTATCCTCCTTCCCACCCGTACGGTGACCATGATGTCCATCTGGTTACAACACGTCCAAATTTTGTCAATACTGAGGCAATGAGCTCGCCAGCGTATATCACACCTCTCATTGTGTCCATGCAAGCAAATGTTCAAACTTTTAACAGCTAATCTTGGCAAGCTAGAAATGTGGGTCGCCCTTCGCGAGCTACTCCTTGCACCCAATCCATACACCTCCCCTCATACTGCTACTCTTTTTACACAACACCATGAATCAGAGTTGGTCAGGTCAAGGAGCCGGGTCGCGGTTGATCACTGGAGATGGAAGGCTCGTCGTGTACAAAGTGAATGGAAAGGTTGCAGAGCCAGGACAGGACACAACAAGATGTGATCTGGTGTTCCTCCTTCCCTTTGTAGGAGATGATGTGCGGTGCCACAATGGCGGTGACATAGTGAGCGGCAATGGAACAACATCGCTAAAGATGCACACGCGGCGAGATGGAGTGTGGTGAGAAGCCAATACTTCATGATGTATTGTTGTCTAGTGAGGAGATAGCACGGGTTTCACCGCATGGAAACGGAGTTCCTTATGCATTTTTACTTGGCACCGAAAAAGTTGTAAATTGTAATAGCAAATTATTGATTATAAAAACCAAGGATGATCATCCATGCTGATGAGTCAGCACCTGCATATTCGGCTATAAGTTGACGTCCTTTCAGACCATCCCTACGAAGAGACCACTTTTTTGTAACATTTTTCTTTATTGGCAGAGCATCTACTTATGAAAAGACCCTCCTCTCCGCCGTATCCACTCTGTACTCTTGCGTGGTCATTGGAATAGCAAAAAAAATGGAATAGTAAATATCTATAGGGCACTCGATGCTACCTTAATGTGGCCTGATGGAACACAACAAAATACATATGTGGGTTCTGATTATGTCTCTTCGATAGCCATGCGATCCTAGTTAGTCAACCGGAAGCAACATTACACGGGCGACCATGTATGTACTTAGTTGATCGACCTTTCCTCACAAAGCTAGCAATCATGCTAGTGAATTAGTTGGCTGATGCAATAAATCATGCAAATTTTACCATGGCTCATGGGAAAGCCCACAAATAAATCATTCTTATGGAGAAGCGGATACGTGGTTGTATTTTCGGGAGCCCCTATTTGACGCGCTTTGCGTCAAATTGGCGGCCTGATGCACAGAGAGGGACCTGACTGGGCTGGCTCATTGAGTTCTACCGCGAGACGAAAAATATAGCACAAAAAAGGAAACATACATGACCCAAGAATCAAACCTGAGACCAACTGCGTACTATCAAGCACTACTAGCCACTCAGGCTAACGAGTACTATTGCCAATAAAGCAGTACATCATTTAAAGAACTAACCATAGATGTGGAACCGGAATGGTATATACTGTAGCAAACCGAAAGTAGCTATTGTAGCAAAACTGGAGTAGTTACTAGGTTGAACGTTTTTTAATCTATATTTTCAAGAAAGTGCCAACATTTATTGAATTCCTGAAGAAAAAAACCGGCAACGCGAATTTTTTTAATATATAGAAAAATTGAAAAAGCAGAAAAATGGAACGAAAAAATTGTTTTCTGAAAAACATAAACAATTTTGAATTTGTGAACAAATTATGAAATTCTGAACAAATGTTGAAGCCGCGAACATTTTTTTGATTTTTTCAACAAAAATATTTGAAAAGTGGAAACATTTCATGATAATTGGAACAAAAAATTGAAACCGCAAACATTTTTGAATTTATGAAAAATAACTCTAAAATGAAACATTTCATGAAATTCCAAACAATTAGAAATTGCGAACATTTTTTTATATTCTTGAACATTTTCTGAAACGTGAACATTTTTCAAGTTCTGACCAAAATTTGTAATCATGAAATGGGAACATATATTTTAAAACTCCGAACAAAATTCAAAAGCACGAACATTTTTTGGATCTATGAACAAAATTTGAATACAATAATATTTTTTGAAATTCCGAACAAAATTTGACAAACCGAACATTTTTTAAACTCCCGAACAAAATTTCAAAACGCGACCAATTTTTTAAAAAGTGAATTTTTTTTTTGAATATGTGAATATTTCTTGAAATCGGAAATATTTTTTGAAACAACTGACCAAAAATTGAAAACACAATCAATTTTTTGAAACTCCGGAACAAAATTTGAGAACACGATCAAAATTTTGGAAATCAAACATTTTTTGAAAATATGAACATTTTTTGAAAAAGAGAATATTTTTTAAAAGGGAAAAGAAAAAAGAAACAAAAAAGAAAAAAAAGAAAAGTAAAACGAAATAGAAAAACAAAAAGGAAAAGAAATGAAAATAATAAATGGTTCAGGAACCTTCTAGAAGGTTCCCAAAACCAGAAAAAACCGGCTGGGAACATCACAGAACGTTCCCAAAACTAGTATCAGTGCAACGTTAAAACGGGCCGGCCCAACCCCGAACATTCGCTCGATCGCTTCTGCGAAACAGCGACAATTCGCCTCAGCAAGGGCGAATAGGATTTTCCTGTATTTTCTGTATGAGGGAAAATATAAAGAAAACGCCGGCCAACTCTCTCCTCTCTCTCTTTTGCCTAGAGTGCGGCCAGGCCAACCTCGCAGCCCATCTGATCCCTAGCGCAGCCAGCATGTGCTCGATCCTCATCTTCCGCTCAATCATTTTCCTTTTCCTAAAAAAAACTCAATCGTTCCCGTCATCTCTCCCCCTCGCTCTCCGCTGTGCGCCGCCATGCACGGGTCAGAGGCGCATCCTCGTGCGCCCGCCCGATCCAGTGCCTTGATGCCCCGCTCCGGCCACCTTCCCCGCCGCCTGAACCTCCTCCGGCCGTCGCGCCTTCATACTCCTCCGTGTTGACTCCTTCCTTGCGCGCGAGCTCACTGTCCCCGCCGCCTCAAGCCTCCGCCTCCACCTCGCGGCGTCTCTCCTCTGCCCGCATCCGGCCGCCTCGCCCCACCTCTTGCAACTTCCGCGCTGACGAGCTCTCCGATGAGAGCCCATCCGAAGTTGTCCCCCTTTCCAACTTCTCTGCCAGCGGATAAGATGAATAGAGGAGCGCGAGCGGAATTATTACAAATTACAGGGGTTAGTTTGCAAAATCGAAATGTTTTTCCAGATTCACTAAAATAGGGACGGCGGGTTCAATTCCTAAAAAACACAGGGGCTTTTCAACAAACAGGGCGCGACAGTGAACCCGACAGACTCAGTTCGTGCTTTATTATTAGGAAAAGATGAACTATCTGGCGCATAAGTGCTAAGTTTTTTTGTGAGGGGTGCATAAGCACTAAGTAGGATTTGCCAATTTCATTAGCCGAGTTCGCGTTCAAAAGATGCATGCTACTACTATGCTAGACAGGGGAAGCAAAACCACAAGTATACACTTGAAAATGGCAGTGAGCAGCCATCATTCAGTACCTTGGTAGCCGTAGGCAATGGCCAACAGTCGAATGTTGAATAACTACAACAAACAACGGACCAAACATGTGACCCCCCCCCCCCCCTCTCCTATCCACGCACTAACGCAAGAGATGCTATGCGAAGAGGCAACGCAAACACGCAACACCGAACAGCCGTCACAGGAAAAGAGAGAAGAGGTAATACAACATAAAAAACAGGGAAGAGTGAGCCTAAAAAGAGTGTTCAATCGTAGTCAAAACGAGTGGACACGTGCACATAGCTGGTAGCCAACATGTCGCCGCATAATGTTTTTTTATCCCAACCGAGCATCCTCATTTCATTTAATTACTTAAATGAAAATATCAAGATGGAAATGGGCTATCGCGCTCCGGGTTCGGCCTGTTGGTCCCTCTATTCTGTTGAAGGACATGAAGTCGGCCCAATGGTTCAATACTGAGCGGCAACATGTGCCGACTCATGGGCCGACTCATTTTAATACTAGATTATATAGAACAAGGAATGTTTCTCAATTAAAAAAACAAGGAGCATTTACATCACAGATCTCTCAAGATGGAACAAAAATGTCACTGTTCCATCATTTTTTTGTTACTCAAAAAAAGATGGAACAATGACACTTTTGGGAGTGTGAGGAAGGAGACAAAGATACTCAAGTTTGAGCTAGAACGCCTAAGAGGTGACCCGGGAAGAGTAGGGCCACCGCGTGCGGAGTTGAAAATCAATGTAAAACTTGTCGAACTATACCACAGGGTGGAGTTGATGTGGAGACGACGGTCTAGGATCAAGTGGTTGGCAGTCGGGGACAAAAACACACACAAAAATCACCTCAGGGCAAGCATTCGGAGAAAGAAGAACATGATAACGGCATTGTCTAATTCACTTGGTGCCTTCATTGATGATCCAGGTGACCCAAAGGAGATGGTGATTGATTTCTACCATAATTTGTACACTTTGGAGGGGGCCACCGGACTCGATGAGCTTATGAGGCATGTCCCATGCAAGGTCACCGCAGGGATGAATGATATTTTGACTGCGTCGTACTCTAGTGATGAGGTAAAAGTTGCTCACCTCTAGATATTCCTGACTAAGGCACCATGACCAAATGGGTTCCTGATGACCCATGAGTATAGGGGATCAATAGTAGCCCTTTCGATAAGTAAGAGTGTCGAACCCAACTAGGAGCAGAAGGAATCAATAAGTGGTTTTCGGCAAGGTACTCTCTGCAAGTGTTTGTAAAATAGTTGTGACAGATAGTTTGATGGAAAGATAATTCATAGCAAGTAACAAGTAACAAGGTGCAGCAAGGTGGCTCAATACTTTTATTGGAAAGGACAACCGGAAATAGTTCTTATATTAAGCAAAACATTCTTGAGGACATATGGGAATTTCATCTAGTTAACTTCATCACGATTCATCGACTCGCGTTCACTGCTTTGATAAGTTGTTGTGTGGGTGGTCCGGTGCTAAGGTGTTGTCCTTACTTGAACAAGCAAACCACTTATGATTACCCTCTCGCAAGCATCCGCAACTACGAAAGGGGAACTGAGATAAATCTAACCATAGCAGTAAACATATAGATCCAAATCAGCACCTTACGAAATAGTGTATAAACTAGAGTTTAAGCTTCTATCACTCTCGCAACCAATCAACTACTTACTAATCCCACAATGCCTTCCCCTAGGCCCAAGCATGGTAATGTGTCATGTAGTTGACGTTCACACGACACCACTAGAGGAAGAACAACATAACACATCATCAAAACATTGAACGAAAACCAACTTCACATGATTACTTGTAACAAGACTTCTCACATGTCCTCAAGAACAAATAAAACTACTCACAAATCATATTCATGTTCATGATGAGAGGAGATAACTATATGATTAATAATCTGAACATATGATCTTCCACCAAGTAAACCAACTAGCATCAATTACGAGATGTAATCAACACTACTAGCAACCCACATGTATCTGAGGTTTTGAGACAACGATTGAATACAAGAGATGAAATAGCGTTTGGAGATGAGATGGTGCTGATGAAGATGTTGATGGAGATGAGCCCTGCCACAATGAGAGGAACATTGGTGATGACGATGGCTTCGATTTCCCCTTCCCAAAGGGAAGTATTCCTGGCGGAATCGCTCCACCGGAGAGCAAAAGTGCTCCTGCCGAGGTTCCACCTTGAGACGGCGGCGCTTCATCCCGAAAGTCTTCTCTTGATTTATTTTTTCTAGGGAAAATGGCTTCATATAGGAGAAGATGGGCCACGAAGGATTGCTACGGGCCCCACAAGGTCAGGGGGCACACCCCCTAGGGGCGTGCGATTAGAGCTTGTAGCTCCCTGGTGGGTCCCTGATACGTCTCCGTCGTATCAACTTTTCCTAACGCTTTTCCTCTTGTTTTGGACTCTAATTTGCCTGATTTGAATTAAACTTAGCCGGACTGGCGCTATTTTCAGCAAAACTACCATGGTGTTGTTTTTGTGCAGAAATAAAAGTTCTCGGTTCGGAATGAAACTTTGCGAGGAATTTTTATATCAATAAAGAGAATTTTTTGACCCAAGAACCACCGGAGGGGGCACCTGGGTGGGCACAACCCACCAGGGCGCGCCACCCCCTCCAGGCGCGCCCAGGTGGGTTGTCCCCACCTGGTGGCCCCGCAGACCCTGAAACCGACACTATAAAATCCTATTTTTCCAGAAAAAAATTAGGGAGAAAGAATTATCGCGTTTCGCGAGATGGAGCCGCTGTCGTCTCCTGTTCTTCATCGGGAGGCCAGATTTGGAGTCCGTTTGGGGCTCCGGAGAGGGGGTCTTTGATCTTCGTCATCACCAACCCTTCTCCATCACCAATTCTATGATGCTCCCCACCGGGAGTGAGTAATTCCTTTGTAGGCTCGCTGGTCGGTGAGGAGTTGGATGAGATTCATCATGTAATCCAGTTAGTTTTGTTAGGGCTTGATCCCTAATATCCATTATGTTCTGAGATTGATGTTGCTATGACTTTGCCATGCTTAATGCTTGTTACTTTGGGCCCGGGTGCCATGCTTTCAGATCTGAACCATTTATGTTATCACCATTATATCTATGTTCTAGATCCGATCTTGCAAGTTATAGTCACCTCCTGCGTGTTATGATCCGGCAACCCCGGAGTGACAATAGTCGGGACACTTCCCGATGATGACCATAGTTTGTGGAGTTCATGTATTCATCGTGTATTAGTGCTTTGTTCCGGTTCTCTATTAAAAGGAGGCCTTAATATCCCTTAGTTTCCAATAGGACCCCGCTGCCACGGGAGGGTAGGACAAAAGATGTCTTGCAAGTTCTTTCCATAAGCATGTATGACTATTTACGGAAATCATGCCTACATTATATTTATGAACTGGAGCTAGTGCCGTATTTCCCTAGGTTATAACTGTCATATGATGAATATCATACAACAAATCGCGATCCAATACCTACGATTTTCCTATATATTGTTCTTGCTAAGTTACTACTGCTATTGTTACTGTTGCACTTGCTACAAAATCACTGCTCTCACTGTTACCATTACTATACTTCTTTGCTACTGATCACTTTACTGCAGATAATTAATCTCCAAGTGTGGTTGAATTGACAACTCAGCTGCTAATACTTACAACTATTGTTTGGCTCCCATTGTGTCGAATCCATAAATTTGGGTTGAATACTCTACCCTCGAAAACTATTGCGATCCCCTATACTTGTGGGTTATCAAGACCTTTTTTTGGTGTCGTTGCCAGGGAACATAGCTATATTTGTTCAGTCACTTGGGATATTATCAATTTATCACTATGAGGAATCTGAAGGATGCTAAGACTAAAAAATTTCCCTCTAAGATGAGGGGAGGTAAGGAACTGCCATCTAGCTCCGCACTTGATTCACCTTCTATTATAAGTAAACTTGCAACAACACCGCAAATCCTGATATGTCGCAAGTTATTGATGATGCTACTTCTGCTATGAATGCTACTCTTGATGATGATAGTACCTTGCTTGTTGATAATGTGCCACTAGGTGAATTTCTTGATGAACAAATTGCTAGAGTAAGACAACATGATATTGTTAAAACTGACGATGAGCTTGAAACTGAAAATCTTGAAACACCTATTAGAACTAGCCCTCCTAGATATGAATTGCCAAAGGTACTAGAAGGTTATGTTATGGGTGAGGAGGAAACTAGAGATATTTTTGCTTGTAAGGATAGAGATGATCTAGAGAAATTATTATGCAAGTATAAAGAGAAATCTTTGAATGCTAAAATGAAATGTGATCCCCAGTTTGCTACTTCACCTATCTTTGTTGATGATAAGATTATGAATTCTTTGTCGATCCAGGGTTAATTACTTTGGTTGAATCTGATCCTTTCTATGGTTATGAATCTGAAACTGTTGTGGCACATCTTACTAAGTTTAATGACATAGCCACCCTTTGTGCTCATTATGAGAAGATTTGCTATTATTATATTCTCAAATTATTTTCGTTCTCATTAAAGGGTGATGCCAAAGCTTGGTACAATGCTCTTGCTCCAGGTTGTGTGCGTAGTCCCCACGACATGATTTATTACTTCTCTAAAAAATATTTCCCTGCTCATAAGAAACAAGCTACCTTACAAGGACAGGCGATGGAAACGAGGCCTGGCGTACTGCAGAACGGAGGAAACGACCTTGTGTTCGACCGGCCACGTTCGAAACGGGATCCTGTTCATCGGGAGGGGTGTGGCGTACCGCAAAATGGAGGAAACGGACTTGTGTTGGACCTCCTACGGTCGAAACGGGTCCCGTTGATCGGGAGGGTGTGGCGTCCGCAAAACGGACGAAAACAGACTTGTGTTGGGCGCTTCTGGTCAAACGGGGTCATATTCATCGGGAGGGTGTGGCGTCGCAAAAGGACTCCACGGATCTGTTCATCTCCACCGCCGACCTCCTCCAACCTCCACGGCCATCGTTCATCCACCGTCGACCTCCTCCACCTCCACCTCGATCGCTCATCCACGGGCTCCTGTTCATCCAGCCTCCACCGCTGCGCTATTCCATCGGCTCTCGCTCAACCACCCCTTTCCACGAGCTCGCTTCAACCACCCTCCACGGGCTCTGTTCATCCACCCTCCACCGTCTCATGCTCATCCAGCCCTCTACGGGGTTGTCCTGTTCATCCAGCCCTCCACGGGGTCCTGTTCATCCAGCCCCAACTAGCTCGATCGATCGGGGTCCTGTTCATCCAGAGGCAATGCCACGGGGGTCCTGTTCATCCACCCCATCGCTCACTGTTCATCCAACCCCCCCCCCCACCCCCGCAACACTCACTGTTCATCCAGAGACAACATCGATCGGCTTCAGTTAGCAGCAGTAGCGAAGAAATCGCTCGATCGGGTTCAGTTAACAGCCATCGATCGATCGCTCGGGTTCAGTAACGCGTAGCATGTAGTGCAATCGCTCGGGTTCAGTTAGAGCCCAACGCCTCGCTCGGGTTTAGTTAGAGTCAACGCCTCGCACACACGCGCGTACGTGTACGAGAGAAACGCGCATCGCTCGGCCCCCGACCACCCACCGTAACCGGGAACTCGCCGAAATTTTCCTCGCCCTCGCTTCTACCACGGTTTTTCCATCATGGACGGTCCAAAGAATGTCATGCAGCTGCGTCTCCAGCCCGCCCAGGACGAAAAGCTCATTTTATGTCATGATTTTTTGTCATAGAAGTAGGAGCCCACCACATCTATGATGATACCGGGTTTTGTCACAATTATCGTCATAGAAGTGACATAGGTATGATAGAATTTTTTTTGTTCGGCCCAAAATGTCACAGATGTGTCTTTTTTTTGTAGTGATGGTCGTCTCGCCAACTATTGGTATTGCATAGCGATAAAGTAAAGAAATTATATGGCACTTGCATCTAATGCAATAAAGAGACAATCATAAGGCTCCTGCCAGTTGCCGATAACTTTAACAAAACATGATCATCTCATATAACAATTTATATATCATCATGTCTTTACCATATCACATCACAACAAGCCCTATAAAAACAAGTTAGACGTCCTCTACTTTGTTGTTGCAAGTTTTACGTGGCTGCTACGGGCTTCTAGCAAGAACTATTCTTACCTACGCATCAAACCACAATGATTTTTTGTCAAGTGTGCTGTTTTAACCTTCAACAAGGACCGGGCATAGCCACACTCGATTCAACTAAAGTTGAAGAAACAGACACTCACTAGCCACCTGTGTGCGAAGCCCGTTGGTACAACCAGTCTCGCAAAAGCGTACACGTAATGTCGGTCTGAGCCGCTTCATCCAACAATACCGCCGAATCAAAGTATGACATGATGGTAAGCAATATGACTATTATCGCCCAGAACTCTTTGTGCTCTATGCTACCTCTTGAGCATTGCGTTGGATTTCCCCAAAGAGGAGAGGATGATGCAGCAAACTAGCGTAAGTATTTCCCTCAGTTTTTGAGAACCAATGTATCAATCCAGTAGGAGACCACGCACAAGTCCCTCGTACCTACACAAAATGATAGCTACTCGCAACCAACGCGATTAGGGGTTGTCAATCCTTCACAAATCACTTACTTACGAGTGAGATCCGTAGAGATGATAAATAATATTTTTGGTATTTTTGATAGATAGATGCAAAGTGAAAAGTAAAAGGCAAAGTAAAAACAAAGCAAGTAAATAAAGCGATAGAGACTGATATGATGAGAATAGACACGGGGGCCATAGGTTTCACTAGTGGCTTCTCTCAAGAGCATAGATATTCTACGGTGGGTGAACAAATTACTGTTGAGAAATTGACAGATCAGAGCATAGTTATGAGTATATCTAGGCAATGATCATGTATATAGGCATCACGTCCAAGACAAGTAGATCTAAACGATTCTGCATCTACTACTATTACTCCACTCATCGACCGCTATCCAGCATGCATCTAGAGTATTAAGTTAGAAACAGAGTAACGCTTTAAGCAAGATGACATGATGTAGAGGGATAAATTCATGCAATATGATAAAAACCCCATCTTGTTATCCTCGATGGCAACAATACAATACGTGCCTTGCAACCCTTTCTGTCACTGGATAAGGACACCGCAAGATTGAACCCAAAGCTAAGCACTTCTCCCATTGCAAGAACTACCAATCTAGTTGGCCAAACCAAAAAGGATAATTCGAAGAGACTTGCAAAGATAACTCAATCATACATAAAAGAATTCAGAGAAGAATCAAATATTTTCCATAGATAATACTGGATCGTAAACCCACAATTCATCGATCTCAACAAACACACCGCAAAATGAAGATTACATCGAATAGATCTCCACAAGAGAGGGGGATAACATTTTATTGAGATCCAAAAAGAGAGAAGAAGCCATCTAGCTACTAGCTATGGACCCGAAGGTCTGAAGTAAACTACTCACACTTCATCGGAGGGGCTATGGTGTTGATGTAGAAGCCCTCCGTGGTGGATGCCCCCCGACGGAGACTCCTAACAGAGCCCCAAGATGGGATCTCGTGGATCTGAAAGGTTGCGGTGGTGGAATTAGGTTTTGGCTCTGTTCGTCGTTTGGGGATACGTAGGTATATATAGGAGGAAGGAGTACGTCGGTGGAGCGTCAGGGGGCCCACGAGGTAGGAGGGCGCGCCCTCCACCCTCGTGACCGCCTCTGGCACTTCTTGGAGTAGGGCCCAAGTCGCCTGGATCACGTTCGGTGAGAAAATCACGTTCCTGAAGGTTTCATTCCATTTGGACTCCGTTTGATATTCCGTTTCTTCGAAACACTGATATAGGCAAAAAAACAGCAATTCTGGGCTGGGCCTCCGGTTAATAGGTTAGTACCAAAATAATATAAAAGTGGAAAATAAAGCCCAATATAGTCCAAAACAGTAGATAAAGTAGCATGGAGCAATCAAAAATTATAGATACGTTGGAGACGTATCAGGCATCCCCAAGCTTTATTCCTGCTCGTCCTCGAGTAGATAAATGATAAAAAAGAATTTTTGATGCGGAGTGATACTTTGGCATAATTTCAATGTAAATCTTCTTAATTGTGATATGAATATTCAGATCCGAAAGATTCAAGACAAAAGTTCATATTGACACAAAAATAATAATACTTCAAGCATACTAATCAAAGCAATCATGTCTTCTCAAAATAACATGGCAAAAGAAAGTTCATCCCTACAAAATCATATGGTTAGGCTATGCTTCATTTTCGTCACACAAAGATGTTCCCAACTTCTATACCCCCAATGACAAGCCAAGCAATTGTTTCATACTTAAATAATCTCAAACTTTTTCAACCTTCACGCAATACATGAGTGTGAGCCATGGATATAGCACTATGGGTGGAATAGAATATGATGATGGGGATTGTGTGGAGAAGACAAAAAAGGAGAAAGTCTCACATTGACGAGGCTAATCAACGGGCTATGGAGATGACCATCAATTGATGTCAACATGAGGAGTAGGATTGCCATGCAACGGATGCACTAGAGCTATGAATGCTCAACAAAAGAAAATTAGTGGGTGTGCATCCAACTCGCTTGCTCAAGAAGACCTAGGGCATTTGAGGAAGCCCATCGTAGGAATATAGAAGCCAAGTTCTATAATGAAAAATTCCCACTAGTATGAAAAAGACAACTTTATGAGACTCACTACATGAGGAACAAGGTGCTACTTTGAAGCACAATATATGAGACTCACTACATGAAGGACAAGGTGCTACTTTGAAGCACAAGTGTGGAAAAAGAGATAGTAGCATTGCCCTTTTTATTTTATTTTAATTTTTTGGGCCTTTCTTTTTTTTTTCTTTTGGCCTTTTTTTGTTTGGGCAATGCTCTAATAATGATGATCATCAAACTTCTATTGATTACAACATAAGGATTACAACTCGAAACATAGAACAAGATATGACTCTATATGAATGCCTCCGGCGGTGTACCGGGATGGTGCAATGAATCAAGAGTGACATGTATGGAAAATAATGCATGGTGGCTTTGCCACAAATACGATGTCAACTACATGATCATGCAATGGCAATATGACAAAAGTAATGTATGTCATGATGATGATGGTGGAAGTTGCATGGCAATATATCTCGGAATGGCTATGGAAATGCCATAATAGGTAGGTATGGTGGCTGTTTTGAGGAAGATATAAGGAGGTTTATGTGTGATAGAGCATATCGTATCACGGGGTTTGGATGCACCGGCGAAGTTTGCACCAACTCTCAAGGTGAGAAAGGGCAATGCACGGTACCGAAGAGGCTAGCAAAGGTGGAAAGGTGAGAGTGCGTATAATCCATGGACTCAACATTAGTCAAAATAACTCATATACTTTCTGCAAAAATTTAGAAGTCATCAAAAATCAAGTACTACGCGCATGCTCCTAGGGGGATATATTGGTAGGAAAATACCATCGCTCATCCCCGACCGCCACTCATAAGGATGCACAAGCCAGGTACACTTCATGTTTCAAATTTGTTACACAACTTTAACCATACGTGCATGCTACGGGACTTGCAAACTTCAACACAAGTATTTATCAAATTCATAATCACCCAACTAGCACGACTTTGATATTATCACCTCCATATATCAAAACAATTATCAACCATCAAACTTATCTTAGTATTCAATTCACTCAAAAGAAAGTTTCACATATCTTGAATACCAAGTATATTAACATTAAGCAAATTACCATGCTATTAACGACTCTCAAAATAATCTAAGTGAAGCATGAGAGATCAATAGTCTTTAAAACAAATCCACCACCGTGCTCTAAAAGATATAAGTGAAGCACTAGAGCAAACAATTATCACGCTCAAAAGATATAAGTGAAGTACTATGAGCAAAACTATCAAGCTCAAAAGATATAAGTGAAGCACATAGAGTATTCTAACAAATTCCAATTCATATATGGATCTCTCAAAAGATGTGTACAGCAAGGATGATTGTGGTAGACTAACAAGCAAAGACGCAAATAATACAAGATGCTCCAAGCAAAACACATATCATGTGGTGAATAAAAATATAGCTCCAAGTAAATTACCGATGGAAGTGGACGAAAGAGGGGATGCCTTCCGGGGCATCCCCAAGCTCTGACTTTTTGGTGTCCTTGGATTATCTTGGGGGTTCCATGGGCATCCCTAAGCTTAGGCTCTTGCCACTCCTTGTTCCATAATCCATCAAAAAGAATTCACCCAAAACTTGAAAACTTCACAACACAAAACTCAACAGAAATCTCGTGAGCTCCATTAGAGAAAGAAAACGAAGAACTACTTAAGGTACTGTAATGAACTCATTCTTTATTTATATTGGTGTTAAACCTACTGTATTACAACTTCTCTATGGTTTATAAACTATTTTACTAGCCATAGATTCATCAAAATAAGCAAACAACACATGTAAAACAGAATCTGTCAAAAACAGAACAGTCTGTAGCAATCTGTAACTAACGAAAACTTCTGGAACTCTAAAAATTATACCAAAATAGGAAGTCCTGGAAATTTTGTTTATTGAACATAAGCAAAAAGAATCAACACAAAAGCATGTTCTTGTGATTTAACAAAATTATATTCGTGCGCGCAAAGTTTCTGTTTTTCAGAAGAATCAAGTCAAATATCATCGTAGGTTATCCTATAGGTTCTACTTGGCACAAACACTAATTAAAACATAAAACCACATCCAAACAGAAGGTAGATGGATTATTTATTCCTAAACAGAAGCAAAAACAAAAACACAAAATAAAATTGGGTTGCCTCCCAACAAGCGCTATCGTTTAACGCCCCTAGCTAGGCATAAAAGCAAGGATAGATCTAGGTAGTGCCGTAGTAATAAGATAGATCGGTGAAACTCATTTCATATTCTCTACGTTCGGCAGCAAGTTTTCTTTGAGGTAAGAAAAAGTAATCAAAATGGCTAAATTTAATAGGGAAAAAATCCCCAAGATCAATTTTAGGAGGTATAGGTTCCTCTTTCGGCCCTTCATAATGCACAACCAATTCATCATTATAAGCGTTCTTTTGACAGAACCTTGTGAGTCTACACTCAAGAGAGTATCCTAACTCATTATTTCGAATAGCCAAATCATCGTTAAATTCAGAGATTCTATCAATTAAAATATTGGTTGGCACCTTTTTTCTAAGGTTTTCATTGAAAGCAACATAATCAAGAGATTGAAAATGCATAATTTCTTCTTGATCAAAGAGGATAGATTCTATGGGAGGACGGCCAGCGTCCACCCTATAATGCGCAAAGATTTTCTTTGGCCTCTTTTATTAATTCATGAGCCAAAAAGATAGTAGCGGCACGCTTAACAGAGGAGTGTTCGATATTAGAAAATTCTAGGAAAATCCTTTGTATAGAAGGGTGCATATGCGTAAATTGCCTTTCAAGTTCAACGATAAGCATGGCAATGGCATCAGCAAGACTGCTGGTTCTATGAAGAATAGAACTGCCCATAGAGGGCAAAGCACCGGCACAAGTAAAGAAGTCTTGAATAACTCCTTTTCCAATAATATTACCACTACCGATTCGAAATCTTTTTGTATGATAGGTAGGGGATTCTTCAGCAGGAGCTTCAGAATTTTCCATGATATTATTATCGCCCATGTCGGCAATAATTTCCCCAATTTCAGACATAACGACAAGCAAGCAAACTAACACACGAGCAAACAAAAAGGCAACGGGAAAAAGGGCAAATGGAAAAGAGAGGAGGAGATTGGGAAAGAGAGGGCAAATAAACCGGCAAGGGTGAAGTGGGGGAGAGGAAAACGAGAGGCAAATGGCAAATAATGTAATGCGAGAGATAGGGATTGTGATGGGTACTTGGTATTGTTGACTTGCTTGCGTGAGCCTCCCCAGCAACGGCGCCAGAAATTCTTCTTGCTACCTCTTGAGCACTGCGTTAGATTTCCCCGAAGAGGAGAGGATGATGCAGCAAAGTAGCGTAAGTATTTCCCTCAGTTTTTGAGAACCAATGTATCAATCCAAGAGGAGACCACGCACAAGTCCCACATACCTACACAAAGCGATAGCTACTGCAACCAACGCGATTAGGGGTTGTCAATCCCTTCACAAATTACTTACGAGTGAGATCGATAGAGATGATAAATAATATTTTTGGTATTTTTGATAGATAGATGCAAAGTGAAAAGTAAAAGGCAAAGTAAAAACAAAGCAAGTAAATAAAGCGATAGAGATTGATATGATGAGAATAGACCCGGAGGCCATAGGTTTCACCAAAGGGCTTCTCTCAAGAGCATAGATATTCTACGGTGGGTGAACAAATTCTTGTTGAGCAATTGATGAATTGAGCATAGTTATGAGTATATCTAGGCAATGATCATGTATATAGGCATCACGTCCAAGACAAGTAGATCGAAACGATTCTGCATCTACTACTATTACTCCACTCATCGACCGCTATCCAGCATGCATCTAGAGTATTAAGTTAGAAATAGAGTAACGCCTTAAGCAAGATGACATGATGTAGAGGGATAAATTGATGCAATATGATAAAAAACCCATCTTGTTATCCTCGATGGCAACAATACAATACGTGCCTTGCAACCCTTTCTGTCACTGGATAAGGACACCGCAAGATTGAACCCAAAGCTAAGCACTTCTCCCATTGCAAGAACTACCAATCTAGTGGGCCAAACCAAAAAGGATAATTCGAAGAGACTTGCAAAGATAACTCAATCATACACAAAAGAATTCAGAGAAGAATCAAATATTTTCCATAGATAATACTGGATCATAAACCCACAATTCATCGGTCTCAACAAACACATCGCAAAAAGAAGATTACATCGAATAGATCTCCACAAGAGAGGGGGAGAACATTGTATTGAGATCCAAAAAGAGAGAAGAAGCCATCTAGCTACTAGCTATGGACCCGAAGGTCTGAAGTAAACTACTCACACTTCATCGGAGGGCTATGGTGTTGATGTAGAAGCCCTCCATGGTGGATGCCCCCTCGTGAGCTCCTAACAGGCCCCAACATGGGATCTCGTGGATCTGAAGGTTGCGGCGGTGGAATTAGGTGTTTGGCTCTGTTACGATCATTTGGGGATACGTGGTATATATAGGAGTAAGGAGTGCGTCGATGGGCGTCGGGGCCCACGAGGTAGGGCGCGCGCCAGGCGCCCTCCACCTCGTGACCGCCTCACACTTCTTGAAGTAGGGTCCAAGTCTCCTGGATCACGTTCGGTGAGAAAATCATGTTCCCGAAGGTTTCATTCCGTTTGGACTCCGTTTGATATTCCGTTTCTTCGAAACACTGAAATAGGCAAAAAACAACAATTCTGGGCTGGGCCTCCGGTTAATAGGTTAGTCCCAAAAATAATATAAAAGTGAAAAATAAAGCCCAATATAGTCCAAAACAGTAGATAAAGTAGCATGGAGCAATCAAAAATTATAGATACGTTGGAGACTTATCATTCTACTCGTGTAAATAACATCTACGCATAGACCTGGCTCGGATGCCACTGTTGGGGAATGCAGTAATTTCAAAAAAATTCTACGATCACGCAAGATCTATCTAGGTGATGCATAGCAACGAGAGGGGAGAGTGTTGTCTACGTACCCTCATAGACCGATAGCGGAAGCGTTATGACAATGCGGTTGATGTAGTCGTATGTCTTCACGATCCAACCGATCCTAGCACCGAACATACGGCACCTCCGTGTTCAGCACACGTTCAGCTCGATGACGTCCCTCGTACTCTTGATCCAATTGAGGCTGAAGGTGAGTTTTGTCAGCATGACGGCGTGGCAACGGTGATGATGAAGTTACCGGCGCAGGACTTCGCCTAAGCATTACGACAATATGACCGAGGTGTGTATCTGTGGAGGGGGGCACCACACGCGACTAAAGGATCAACTTGTGTGTCTATGGGGTGCCCCCTGGCCACGTATATAAAGAAGGGGAGGGAAGAGGTGGCTGGCCCAAGGGGGGCGCGCCAGGTGTGGGGAATCCTACTAGGACTCCCGAGTCCAAGTAGGATTCCCCTCCTCTTTCCTATTTCTAGTAGGAGAAGGAGGGAAGGAGGAAGAGGGGAGAAGGAAGGAGGGGGGCGCCGCCCCCTCCTAGTATAAAGGACTAGCCCATGGGGGTGCGTGCGGCCACCCCTTGAGGCCCATCTCTCCTTTCCCGTATGGCCCATTAAGGCCCATTACTTCCCCCGGCGAATTCCTGTAACTCTCCGGTACTCTGAAAAATACCCGAATCACTCGGAACCTTTCCGATGACCGAATATAGCCTTCCAATATATCGATCTTTACGTCTCAACCATTTCGAGACTCCTCATCACGTCCGTGATCTCATCCGGGACCCCGAACAAACTTCGGTCATCAAATCACATAACTCATAATACAAATCGTCATTGAAAGTTAAGCGTGCGGACCCTATGGGTTCGAGAACTATGTAGACATGAACAAGACACATCTCCGGTCAATAGCCAATAGCGGAACCTGGATGCTCATATTGGCTCCTACATATTCTACGAAGATATTTATCGGTCAAACCGCATAACAACATACGTTGTTCCCTTTGTCATCGGTATGTTACTTGCCCGAGATTCGATCGTCGGTATCATCATACCTAGTTCAATCTCGTTACCGGCAAGTCTCTTTACTCGTTCTGTAATACTTCATCCCGCAACTAACTCATTAGTCACAATGCTTGCAAGGCTTATAGTGATGAGTATTACCGAGAGGGCCCAGAGATATGATACGTCTCCAATGTATCTATAATTTTTGATTGCTCCATGATACTTTATCTACCGTTTTAGGCAATATTGGGCTTTATTATCCACTTTTATATTATTTTTGGGACTAACCTATTAACCGGAGGCCCAGCCCAGATTTGTTGTTTTATGCCTATTTCAAGTTTGAGGAAAAGGAATATCGATGGAGTCAAAACGGAACGAAATCAACTGGAGAAGTTAATTTTGGAAGGAAACCAATCTGATGGGCTTGGAGTGCACGTCAGGGGATTCTCAGGCTGCCCACAAGGGTGGGGGGCGCGCCCCCTACCTCGTGAGCACTCTGAGGGTCCACCGACGTACTACCGCACCCATATATACCTCGTACCCTAAAACTTCGAGCAGTAAGATAGATCGGGAGTTCCGCCGCGCAAGCCTCTATAGCCACCAAAAACCAATCGGGACCCTGTTCCGGCACCCTGCCGCAGGGGGATCCCATCACCGGAGGCCATCTTCATCATCCCGGTGCTATCCATGACGAGGAGGGAGTAGTTCACCCTCGGGGCTGAGGGTATGTACCAGTAGCTATGTGTTTGATCTCTCTCTCTCTCGTGTCTCTCTCGTGTTCTATGGCATGATCTTGATGTATCCTGAGCTTTGCTATTGTAGTTGGATCTTATGATGTTTCTCCCCCTCTACTCTCTTGTGATGAATTGAGTTTCCCCTTTGAAGTTTTCTTATCGGATTGAGTCTTTATGAGAACACTTGATGTATGTCTTGCCGTGATTATCTGTGGTGACAATGGGATATCATGTGCCACTTGATGTATGTTTTGGTGATCAACTTGCGGGTTTCGTGACACTTGGGAACCTATGCATAGGGGTTGGCACACGTTCTTGACTCTCCGGTAGAAACTTTGGGGCACTCTTTGAAGTACTTTTATGTTGGTTGGATGAATCTGAGATTGTGTGATGCATATTGTATAATCATGCCCACGGATACTTGAGGTGACAATGGAGTATCTAGGTGACATTAGGGTTTTAGTTGATTTGTATCTTAAGGTGTTATTCTAGTATGAACTCTTTTATAGATCAATCCGAAAGAATAACTTTGTGGTGGTTTCGTACTCGACCATAATCTCTACGTTTGTTCTCCGCTATTAGTGTCTTTGGAGTGACTCTTTGTTGCATGTTGAGGGTTTGTCATATGTTCTATCTATGTTATTATTGTTGAGAGAACTTACACTAGTGAAAGTATGAACCCTAGGCCTTGTTTCCTATCATTGCAATACCATTTACGCTCACGTTTATCACTTGTTACCTTGCTATTTTTATTATTTCAGATTACAAATACCTTTATCTACCATCCATATTGCGGTTGTATCACCATCTCTTCGCCGAACTAGTGCACCTATACAATTTGCCATTGTATTGGGTGTGTTGGGGACACAAGAGACTTTTTGTTATTTGGTTGCAGGGTTGTTTGAGAGAGACCATCTTCATCCTACGCCTCCTACGGATTGATAAACCTTAGGTCATCCACTTGAGGGAAATTTTCTACTGTCCTACAAACTTGTGCACTTGCAGGCCCAACATCGTCTACAAGAAGAAGGTTGTGTAGTAGACATCAAGCGATTTACAGCGCCGTTGCGGGAGGCTAGGTAAGTGAAGGTATATCTTTAGATCTTGCAATTGAATCTTTTTGTTTCTTGTTTTAGCACTAGTCTAGTTTATAAAAGAAAACTACAAAAAATGGAGTTGAGTTTGTCTCATACGCTTCACCTTTTAATATCTTTCGTGAGTATGATGGAAAGGATAATTGTGCTCAAGTGCTAGAAGAATAAATCTATAGAATGTTTGGAACTAAATATGTGAATGATGAGCATGATTGCAATGTTGTTAGTATGAATTCCTTGAATATCCATGATGCTAATGATATGCAAAGCCACAAGCTTGGGAAGCTATGTTTGATGAAGATGATATTTTTGTCCCCAAGCTTTGATGAGCAAATTTACTATGATGAAAGCATGCCTCCTATCTATGATGATTATTGTGATGATACGTATGCTATAAAGAAAAAGTTTGCTTATGTGGAGAGTAGAAAATTTTCTATGCTAGTAGATCATGAAAAGAATGCTTTAGGTGCTGGTTATATTGTTGAATTCATTCATGATGCTACTGAAAATTATTATGAGGGAGGAACATATGCTTGTAGGAATTGCAATAATGTCAAGTTTCCTCTCTATGTGCTTAAAATCTTGAAATTATGCTTGTTGTGCCATCCTATGCTAGTTGATTATTGTTCTCATAAGTTGTTTGCTCACAAAATCCCTATGCATAGGAAGTGGGTTAGAATTAAATGTGCTAGTCATATGCTTCATGATGCTCCCGTTATGTTTCAATTCTTATCTTTTATGTGAGCATCATTGTCATCATCATGCCTAGCTAAAAGGCATTAAAGAAAAGTGCTTGTTGGGAGACAACCCAATATTTATTCTTACTGTTTTTGTGTGTCCACATGATTATGCTACTGTAGTAATCATGTTTTATAGCTTTTGTTTCAATAAAGTGCCAAGTAGATGTTAGGTAACGTAGTAATTTCAAAAATTTTCCTACGCACACGCAAGATCATGGTGATGTATAGCAACGAGAGGGGAGAGTGTTGTCCACATACCCTTGTAGACCCGAAGCGGAAGCGATCACAACGTAGAGGAAGTAGTCGTCGTTCTCCTCGCAATCCGACCGATCCGGCGCCGTTACTCCGGCGCCCGAGTTCTTGACACACGTACAGCTCGATGGCGTCCCTCGTACTCGATCCAGCCGAGTGTCGAGGAGAGTTTCGTCGGCCGACGGCGTGGTGGCGATCTTGATGTTTCACGGCGCGGGGCTTCGCCTAAGCTTGCGACAGTATAACCGAGGTGGAATATGGTGGAGGGGCACCGCTGCGGCTAAGGAACGATCTCACGATCAACTTGTGTGTTCAAGGTGCCCCCTGCCCCATATATAAAGGAGCCAGGGGGGGGGCGGCGGCCAAAGGGGCGCATACAGGAGTCCTACTCCTCAGAGTAGGATTCCCCCAATCCTAGTTGGACTAGGATTCCTGAGGGGAAAGAGAGAGAGGGGCGGCCCTTCTCCTAGTCCTAGTAGGACTAGGGAAGGGGGGCTGCGCCACCTTGGGCTGCCTCTTCTCCTTTCCACCAAGGCCCATCGAGGCCCATTTACCTCCGGGGGTTCCAGAACCTCCGGTACTCCGTAAATTCCGTTTTACCTGAACCATTCGAACTCCAAACATAGGCTTCCAATATATCAATCTTTATGTCTCGACCATTCCGAGACTCCTCGTCATGTCCGTGATCACATCCGGACTCGAACTCCTTGGTACATCAAAATACATAAACTCATAATAAGCATCGCCGAAACCTTAAGCGTGCGGACCCTACGGTTCGAGAACAATGTAGACATGACCTAGAACTATTCACGGTCAATAACCAATAGCGGGACCTGGATGCCCATATTGGTTCCTACATATTCTACGAAGATCTTTGTCGGTCGATCCGCATAACAACATACGTTGTTCCTTTGTCATCGGTATGTTACTTGCGAGATTCGATCGTCGGTATCCAATACCTAGTTCAATCTCGTTACGGCAAGTCTCTTTACTCGTTCCGTAATACATCATCTCACAACTAACTCATTAGTTGTAGTGCTTGCAAGGCTTCATGATGTGCATTACCGAGAGGGCCCAGAGATACCTCTCCGACTATCGGAGTGACAAAACCTAATCTCGAAATCGCCAACCCAACATCGCCTTTGGAGACACCTGTAGTACTCCTTTATAATCACCCGATTCGTTGTGACGTTTGGTAGCACCAAAGTGTTCCTCCGTAAACAGGAGTTGCATAATCTCATAGTTACGAGGAACATGTATAAGTCATGGATAAAAGCGGTAGCAACATACTAAGCGATCGTGTGCTAAGCTAATGGAATGGGTCATGTCAATCGATCATTCTACTAATGATGTGACCTCGTTAATCAAATAGCAACTCCTTTGTTCATGGTCGGAAACATAACCATCTTTGATTAACAAGCTAGTCTAGTAGAGGCATACTAGTGACATCTTGTTTTGTCTATGCATTCACACATGTATCATGTTTCCGGTTAATACAATTCTAGCATGAATGATAAACATTTATCATGAAATAAGGAAATAAATAATAACTTTATTATTGCCTCTAGGGCATATTTCCTTGATCTCCCACTTGCACTAGAGTCAATAATCTAGATTACATTGTAATGATTCTAACACCCATGGAGTCTTGGTGCTGATCATGTTTTGCTCGTGGAAGAGGCTTAGTCAGCGGTTCGCAACATTCAGATCCGTATGTATCTTGCAAATCTCTATGTCTCCATTCTGGACTAAGTCCCGGATGGAATTGAAGCGTCTTTTGATGTGTTTGGTCCTCTTGTGAAATCTGGATTCCTTTGCTAAGGCTATTGCTCGAAAGATTGTCACGAAAGATTTTCATTGGACCCGATGCACTAGGTATGACACCTAGATCGGATATGAACTCCTTCATCCGCACTCCTTCATTAGCTGCTTCTGAAGCTGCTATGTATTCCGCTTCACATGTAGATCCCGCTACGACGCTTTGTTTAGAACTGCACCAACTGACAGCTCCTCCGTTTAGTGTAAATCGTATCCGGTCTGCGATTTAGAATCGTCCGGATCGTTGTCAAAGCTTGCATCAACGTAACCGTTCACGATGAGCTCTTTGTCACCTCCATATCTGAGAAACATATCCTTCGTCCTTTTCGTATTTCAGGATGTTCTTGACCGCTGTCCAAATGATCCACTCTGGATTACTTTGGTACCTCCTGCTAGGCTTATAGCAAGGCACACATCAGTCTGGTACACAAGATTGCATACATGATAGAGCCTATGGCTGAAGCATAGGAACATCTTTCATCTTCTCTCTATCTTCTGCAGTGGTCGGGCATTGAGTCGACTCAACTTCACACCTTGTAATGAGCAAGAACCCTTTCTTTGCTTGATCCATTTTGAACTTCTTCAAAACTTTGTCAAGGTATGTGCTTTGTGAAAGTCCAATTAAGCGTCTTGATCTATCTCTATAGATCTTGATGCCCAATATGTAAGCAGCTTCACCGAGGTCTTTCATTGAAAAACTCTTATTCAAGTATCCCTTTATGCTATCCAGAATTCTATATCATTTCCGATCAGCAATATGTCATCCACATATAAGATCGAAATGCTCTGAGCTCCCACTCACTTTCTTGTAAATCTGAGCTTCTCCAAAAGTCTCAGACAAACCCAAATGCTTTGATCACACTATCAAAACGTTTATTCCAACTCCGAGATGCTTGCACCAGTCCATATATGGATCATTGGAGCTTGCACACTTTGTTAGCTCCTTTGGATCGATAAAACCTTCGGTTGCATCATATACAACTCTTCTTCCGTAAATCCATTCAGAATGCGTCTTTACATCCATTTGCCAAATTTCATAATCATAAAATGCGGCAATCGCTAACATGATTCAGACGGACTTAAGCATCGCTTCGGGTGAGAAGGTCTCATCCTAGTCAACCCCTTGAACTTGTCGAAAACCTTTTGCGACAAGTCGAGCTTTATAGACAGTAACATTACCGTCGTCGTCGGTCTTCTTCTTGAAGATCCACTTGTTTTCTATTGCTTGCCTACCCTCGGGCAAGTCAACCAAAGTCCACACTTTGTTTTCATACATGGATCCCATCTCGATTTCATGGCCTCAAGCCATTTTGGGGAATCTGGGCTCACCATCGCTTCTTCATAGTTCGTAGGTTCATCATGATCTAGTAGCATGACTTCCGAACAGGATTACCGTACCACTCAGTGCGGATCTTACTCTGGTTGATCTACGAGGTTCTGCGGAACTTGATCTGAAGTTTCATGATCAACATCATCAACTTCCTCACTACTTGGCGTAGGTGTCTCGTAAACTGGTTTCTGCGATTTAACTACTTTCAAGTAAGGGAGAAGGTACTATTACCTCATCAAGTTCCACTTTCCTCCCACTCACTTCTTTCGAGAGAAACTCCTTCTCTAGAAAGGATCCATTCTTAGCAACGAATGTCTTGCCTTCGGATCTGTGATAGAAGGTGTACCCAACTGTCTCCTTTGGGTATCCTATGAAGACACATTTCTCCGATTTGGGTTCGAGCTTATCGGGTTGAAGCTTTTTCACATAAGCATCGCATCCCCAAACTTTAAGAAACGACAACTTTGGTTTCTTGCTAAACCACAGTTCATAAGGTGTCGTCTCAGCGGATTTCGACGGTGTTCTATTCAAGTGTGAATGCGGCCGTCTCTAGAGCATAACCCCAAAACGATAGCGGTAAATCAGAAGAGACATCATAGATCGTACCATATCTAGTAAAGTACGATTCACGACGTTCGGACACACCATTACTGTTGTGGTGTTCGGGTGGCGTAAGTTGCGAAACTATTCCGCATTGTTTCAAATGTAGACCAAACTCATAACTCAAATATTCACCTCCACGATCGGATCGTAGAAACTTAATTTTCTTGTTACGATGATTTTCAACTTCACTCTGAAATTCTTTGAACTTTTCAAACGTTTGGACTTATGTTTCATTAAGTAGATATACCCATATCTGCTTAAGTCATCTGTGAAAGTGAGAAAATAACGATATCCGCCACGAGCCTCAATATTCATCGGACCACATACATCTCAGTATGTATGATTTCCAACAAATCTGTTGCTCTCTCCATAGTACCGGAGAACGGTGTTCTAGTCATCTTGCCCATGAGGCACGGTTCGCAAGTGCCAAGTGATTCATAATCAAGTGACTCCAAAAGTCCATCAGTATGGAGTTTCTTCATGCGCTTTACACCGATATGACCTAAACGGCGATTGCCACAAATAAGTTGCACTATCATTATCAACTCTGCATCTTTTGGTTTCAACATTATGAATATGTGTATCACTACTATCGAGATTCATCAAAAATAGACCATTCCTCAAGGGTGCATGACCATAAAAGATATTACTCATATAAATAGAACAACCATTATTCTCTCGATTTAAATGAATAACCGTCTCGCATCAAACAAGATCCAGATATAATGTTCATGCTCAACGCAGCACCAAATAACAATTATTTAGGTCTAAAACTAATCCGAAGGTAGATGTAGAGGTAGCGTGCCGACCGCGATCACATCGACTTTGGAACCATTTCCCACGCGCATCGTCACCTCGTCCTTTGCGAGTTCGCAATCAGTAGTCCCTGCTTGAGTTGCAAATATTAGCAATGTAACCAAGATCAAATACCAGTGCTACTACGAGCTCTAGTAAGGTACACATCAATAACATGTATATCACATATACCTTTGTTCACCTTGCCATCCTTCTTATCCGCCAAATACTTGGGGCAGTTCCGCTTCCAAGGACCGATCGCTTGCGGTAGAAACACTCGCCTTCAGTTTAGGGCCAGACTTGGGTTTCTTCTCTGAGCAACAACTTGCTTGCTGTTCTTCTTGAATTCCCTTCTTCTTCCCTTTGCCTTTCTTCTTGAAACTGGTGGTCTTATTGACCATCAACACTTGATGCTCCTTCTTGATTTCTACCTCCGCAGCCTTTAGCATTGCGAAGAGCTCGAGCATAGTCTTTACTAACCCTTGCATATTATAGTTCATCACGAAGCCTTTGTAGCTTGGTGGCGTGATTGGAGAATTCATCAATGACACAATCATCCGGAAGATTAACTCCCAATTGTGTCAAGTGATTGTAGTACCCGGACATTACGAGTATATGCTCACTAATGAACTGTTCTCCTCCATCTTGCAGCTATAGAACTTATTGGAGACTTCATATCTCTCAATCCGGGCATTCTTTGGAATATTAACTTCAACTCTGGAACATCTCATATGCTCCATGACGTTCAAAACGTCGTTGAAGTCCCGGTTCTAAGCCGTAAAGCATGGCACATCGAACTATAGAGTAGTCATCGCTTTGCTCGCCAGACGTTCATAACATCTGCAGTTGCATTAGCAAGAGTTGGCACCTAGCGGTGCATCCAGACGTAGCTCTTCACGTGCAGCAATGAGGATGATCCTCAAGTTACGGACCCGATCCGTGTAATTGCTACCATCATCTTTCAACTTTGCTTTCTCAAGGAACGCATTAAAATTCAACGGAACAACAAAGACGAGCCATCTATCTACAATCAAACATAAACAAGCAAGATACTTATCAGGTACTAAGTTCATGATAAATTTAAGTTCAATTAATCATATTACTTAAGAACTCCCACTTAGAAAAACATCTCTCTAGTCATCTAAGTGATCACGTGATCCAAATCAACTAAACCATAACCGATCATCACGTGAAATGGAGTAGTTTTCAATGGTGAACATCTTTATGTTGATCATATCTACTATATGATTCACGCTCGACCTTTCGGTCTCCGTGTTCCGAGGCCATATCTGCATATGCTAGGCTCGTCAAGTATAACCCGAGTATTCTGCGTGTGCAAAACTGGCTTGCACCCGTTGTAGATGGACGTAGAGCTTATCACACCCGATCATCACGTGGTGTCTGGGCACGACGAACTTTGGCAACGGTGCATACCCGGGGAGAACACTTCTTGATAATTTAGTGAGAGATCATCTTATAATGCTACCGTCAATCAAAGCAAGATAAGATGCATAAAAGGATAAACATCACATGCAAATCAATATAAGTGATATGATATGGTCATCATCATCTTGTGCTTCATGATCTCCATCTTGTTGCACCACCATGATCACCATCGCCACCGGTAGCGACACCTTGATCTCCATCGCAGCATCGTTGTCGTCTCGCCAAACTTATGCTACTACGACTATCGCTACCGCTTAGTGATAAAGTAAAGCATTACAGGGCGATTGCATTGCATACAATAAAGCGACAACCATATGGCTCCTGCCGATTGCCGATAACCGGTTACAAAACATGATCATCTCATACAATAAAATATAGCATCACATCTTGACCATATCACATCACAACATGCCCCGCAAAAACAAGTTAGGCGTCCTCTACTTTGTTGTTGCAAATTTTACGTGGCTGCTACGGGCTTAAGCAAGAACCAGTCTCACCTACGCATCAAAACCACAACGATATTTCACAAATAGACTCGTTTTAACCTTCTCAAGGACCGGGCGTAGCCACACTCAGTTCAACTAAAGTGAGAGAGACAGCACCCACCAATCACCTTTAAGCAACGAGTGCTCGTGGCGGTGAAACCAGTCTCGCGTAAGCGTCTGGCGTAATGTCGGTGCAGGCCGCTTCATCTCACAATACCGCTGAACCAAAGTATGACATCTTTGGTAGGTAGTATGACTTGTATCGCCCACAACTCACTTGTGTTCTACTCGTGCAAAACATCAAACCATAGAAAAACCTGGCTCGGATGCCATTTGTTAGGTAACGAGTAATTTCAAAAATTTTCCTACGCACACGCAAGATCATGGTGATGTATAGCAACGAGAGGGAGAGTGTTGTCCACATACCCTTGTAGACCCGGCGAAGCGATCACAACGTAGAGGAAGTAGTCGTCGTTCTCCTCGCAATCCGACCGATCCGGCGCCGTTACTCCGGCGCCCCGAGTTCTTGACACACGTACAGCTCGATGGCGTCCCTCGTACTCGATCCAGCCGAGTGTCGAGGGAGAGTTTCGTCGACCTGACGGCGTGGTGACGATCTTGATGTTTCACCGGCGCAGGCTTCGCCTAAGCTTCATGACGGTATAACCGAGGTGGAATATGGTGGAGGGGGCACCGCACGGCTAAGGAACGATCTCACGATCAACTTGTGTGTTCAAGGTGCCCCCTGCCCCGTATATAAAGGAGCCAGGGGGGGGGGGCGGCCAAAGGGGCGCATACAGGAGTCCTACTCCTCCGAGTAGGATTCCCCCAATCCTAGTTGGACTAGGATTCCTGAGGGGAAAGAGAGAGGGGGCGGCCCTTCTCCTAGTCCTAGTAGGACTAGGGAAGGGGGGGCGCGCCACCTTGGGCTGCCTCTTCTCCTTTCCACCAAGGCCCATCGAGGCCCATTTACCTCCGGGGGTTCCAGTAACCTCCGGTACTCGGTAAATTCCGTTTTCGCCGAACCATTCGAACTCCAAACATAGGCTTCCAATATATCAATCTTTATGTCTCGACCATTCCGAGACTCCTCGTCATGTCCGTGATCACATCCGGACTCGAACTCCTTGGTACATCAAAATACATAAACTCATAATAAGCGCCATCGAAACCTTAAGCGTGCGGACCCTACGGTTCGAGAACAATGTAGACATGACCTAGAACTATTCACGGTCAATAACCAATAGCGGGACCTGGATGCCCATATTGGTTCCTACATATTCTCGAAGATCTTTGTCGGTCGGACCGCATAACAACATACGTTGTTCCCTTTGTCATCGGTATGTTACTTGCCCGAGATTCGATCGTCGGTATCCAATACCTAGTTCAATCTCGTTACGCAAGTCTCTTTACTCGTTCCGTAATACATCATCTCACAACTAACTCATTAGTTGTAGTGCTTGCAAGGCTTCAATGATGTGCATTACCGAGAGGGCCCAGAGATACCTCTCCGACTATCGGAGTGACAAAACCTAATCTCGAAATCGCCAACCCAACATCGCCTTTGGAGACACTGTAGTACTCCTTTATAATCACCCGATTCGTTGTGACGTTTGGTAGCACCAAAGTGTTCCTCCGTAAACGGAGTTGCATAATCTCATAGTTACGAGGAACATGTATAAGTCATGGATAAAAGCGGTAGCAACATACTAAACGATCGTGTGCTAAGCTAATGGAATGGGTCATGTCAATCAGATCATTCTACTAATGATGTGACCTCGTTAATCAAATAGCAACTCCTTTGTTCATGGTCAGGAAACATAACCATCTTTGATTAACAAGCTAGTCTAGTAGAGGCATACTAGTGACATCTTGTTTTGTCTATGCATTCACACATGTATCATGTTTCCGGTTAATACAATTCTAGCATGAATGATAAACATTTATCATGAAATAAGGAAATAAATAATAACTTTATTATTGCCTCTAGGGCATATTTCCTTCAGTAGAACCTTTGGGAAGACTTGGGTGAAGTTTATATGATCTTGCTGTGAAAAACAGAAACTTTAGCGCTCACGAGATTAGCTGCCATTTTTTACTGGAGAGTGATTTTAGGTTTATTCTTTTTAAGATGATTAATAGACAAATTAATCAGGTCCAGAAATTTATTTCATAATTTTTGGGGTTCCAGAAGTATACGTTTTATACAGATTACTACAGATTGTTCTGTTTTTGACAGATTCTATTTTCTATGTGTTGTTTGCTTATTTTGATGAATCTATGAGTAGTATCGGAGGGTATGAACCATAGATAAATTGGAGTACAGTAGATATTACACCAATATGAATTTATAATGAGTTCATTACAGCACCTAAGTGATGGTTTTATTTTCTTATACTAACGGAGCTTACGAGTTTTGTTTTGAGTTTTGTGTGGTTGAAGTTTTCAAGTTTTGGGTAAAGATTCGATGGACTATGGAATAAGGAGTGGCAAGAGCCTAAGCTTGGGGATTCCCAAGGCACCCCAAGGAAATATTCAAGGATAACCAAGAGCCTAAGCTTGGGGATGCCCCGGAAGGCATCCCCTCTTTCGTCTTCGTTCACCGGTAACTTTACTTGGAGCTATATTTTTATTCACCACATGATATGTGTTTTGCTTGGAGTGTCATTTTCTCCTGTTAGTATTTGCTTGCTGTTATTTAGAATAGTGTTTTGCATCTTTATTTTCAATAAATAAGTCAAGGATAGCCTTTGCCATGCTTATCTTGCTAGTATACATGTTGCTGTTTGAAAACAGAAAGTTTACCGCTGTTGCAAAAATTCCCTAGAAAAGTCAGAGAGTGGTATAATGTTGAATATTTTTGCATATTGAGATCTGATAAATTTATTACAGTGGGAATTTTAGTTCATAATTTTTGGAGTTAGGGAAGTATGATGACTCTTGCATTCTTTACAGACTGTAATGTTTTGGCAGATTGCTGTTATGATTGCATTGTTTGCATATGTTTGTTTGTTTAATGATTCTATTTGAGGATAGGAGTATTAAATATTCAGAGGCATTTAGTATTCAATGTTTAATAATAATTTTAGTGATTTGTTACAGTATAAAATGATAAGGTTTTGCATTGGTTTATACTAACCTATCTCACGAGTTCTTGTTGAGTTTGTTGTGAATGAAGCTTTTGATAAAAAGAGAAACCATGATATGAGAGGAATTAAGGAGACACAAAAGTTCAAGCTTGGGGATGCCCAAGGCACCCCAAGATAATATTTCAAGAAGTCTCAAGCATCTAAGCTTGGGGATGCCCCGGTAGGCATCCTACCTTTCTTCTTCAACAACTATCGGTTAGTATTGGTTGAGCCTAAGTTTTTGCTTCTTCACATGAGTTGTGCTATCCTTGCAATGTTTTCTTTAGCTTTGCTTGCTGTTTGAATAAAGTATCAAGATATGAAATTCTTTAATGAAAGAGAGCCTTACATGAATTGGAATTTGTTAGAATACTCTTTGTGCTTCACTTATGTCTTTTGAGCTTGATAGTTTTTGCTCTAGTGCTTCACTTATATCTTTTAGAGCACGGTGGTGGATTTGTTTTAAAGAAACTTGATCTCTCATGCTTCACTTAGATTATTTTGAGAGTGGTTAATAGCATGGTAATTTGCTTAATGTTAATATACTTGGTATTCAAGATATGTGAAACTTTCTTTTGAGTGCATTGAATACTAAGATAAGTTTGATGCTTGATAATTGTTTTGAGATATGAAGGTGCTAATATTAGAGTCATGCTAGTCGAGTAGTTGTGAATTTAAAGAATACTTGTGTTGAAGTTTGTGATTCCCGTAGCATGCACGTATGGTGAACCGTTATGTGATGAACTCGGAGCATGATTTATTTATTGATTGTCTTCCTTATGAGTGGCGGTCGGGGACAAGCGATGGTCTTTTCCTACCAATCTATCCCCCTAGGAGCATGCACGTAATACTTTGCTTTGATAACTTCTAGATTTTTGCAATAAGTATATGAGTTGTTTATGACTAATGTTGAGTCCATGGATTATATGCACTTTTTCCCATCCTTCCACCATCGCTAGCCTCTCTAATACCGTGCACTTTTCGCCGGTATCATACACCCACCATATACCTTCCTCAAAACAGCCACCATACCTACCTATCATGGCATTTCCATAGCCATTCCGAGATATGTTGCCATGCAACTTTCCATCGTTCCGTTTATTATGACACGCTCCATCATTGTCATATTGCTAGCATGATCATGTAGTTGACATCGTATTTGTGGCAAAGCTACCGTTCATAATTCTTTCATACATGTCACTCATGATTCATTGCATATCCCGGTACCCCGCCGGAGGCATTCATATAGAGTCATACTTTGTTCTAAGTATCGAGTTGTAATTGTTGAGTTGTAAGAAAAGTAAAAGTGTGATGATCATCATTATTAGAGCATTGTCCCAAGTGAGGATAGGATGATGGAGACTATGATTCCCCCACAAGTCGGGATGAGACTCCGGACGAAAATAAATAAATAAAAGAGGCCATAGAAGCCCAAATAAAAAAAGAGGCCATAAAAAAGGAAAAAAAGGCCCAAATAAAAAAAATAAAAAAAATAAAAAAAATGAGAGAAAAAGAGAGAAGGGACAATGCTACTATCCTTTTACCACACTTGTGCTTCAAAGTAGCACCAAGATCTTCATGATAGAGAGTCTCTCATTTTGTCACTTTCATATACTAGTGGGAATTTTTCATTATAGAACTTGGCTTTTATATTCCAATGATGGGCTTCCTCAAAATGCCCTAGGTCTTCGTGAGCAAGCGAGTTGGATGCACACCCACTTAGTTTCTTTTGTTGAGCTTTCATATACTTATAGCTCTAGTGCATCCGTTGCATGGCAATCCCTATTCACTCACATTAATATCTATTGATGGGTATCTCCATAGCCCGTTGATACGCCTAGTTGATGTGAGACTATCTTCCCTCCTTTTGTCTTCTCCACAACCACCGTTCTATTCCACATATAGTGCTATATCCATGGCTCACGCTCATGTATTGCGTGAAGATTGAAAAAGTTTTGAAAATGTTAAAGTATGAAACAATTGCTTGGCTTGTCATCGGGGTTGTGCATGATTTAAATACTTTGTGTGGGGAAGATGGAGCATAGCCAGACTATTTGATTTTGTAGGGATAACTTTCTTTGGCCATGTTATTTTGAGAAGACATAATTGCTTTGTTAGTATGCTTGAAGTATTATTATTTTTATGTCAATATGAACTTTTGTCTTGAATCTTTCAGATCTGAATATTCATACCATGATTAAGAAGATTTACATTGAAATTATGCCAAAGTATCACTCCGCATCAAAAGTTCTTTTTTATCATTTACCTACTCGAGGACGAGCAGGAATTAAGCTTGGGGATGCTTGATACGTCTCCAACGTATCTATAATTTTTGATTGCTCCATGCTACTTTATTAACCGTTTTAGGCAATATTGGGCTTTATTATCCAATTTTATATTATTTTTGGGACTAACCTATTAACCGGAGGCCCAGCCCAGATTTGCTGTTTTATGCCTATTTCAGTGTTTTGAGGAAAGGAATATCAGACGGAGTCAAAACAGAACGAAATCAACTGGAGAAGTTAATTTTGGAAGGAAACCAATCTGTTGGGCTTGGAGTGCACGTTAGGGATTCGGGCTGCCCACGAGGGTGGGGCGCCCTCCCCAGGCACGCCCACCTCGTGAGCACTCAGGGTCCACCGACGCACCCCTGCACCCATATATACCTACGTACCCTAAAACTTCCAGAACAGAAGATAGATCGGGAGTTCCGCCGCCGCAAGCCTCTGTAGCCACCAAAAACTAATCGGGACCCTGTTCCAGCACCCTGCCGGAGGGGGATCCCATCACCGGAGGCCATCTTCATCATCCCGGCGCTATCCATGACGAGGAGGGAGTAGTTTACCCTCGGGGCTGAGGGTATGTACCAGTAGCTATGTGTTTGATCTCTCTCTCTCTCTCGTGTTCTCTCCCGTGTTCTATGGCATGATCTTGATGTAACCCGAGCTTTGCTATTGTAGTTGGATCTTATGATGTTTCTCCCCCTCTACTCTCTTGTGATGAATTGAGTTTCCCCTTTGAAGTTTTCTTATCGGATTGAGTCTTTATGAGAACACTTGATGTATGTCTTGCTGTGATTATTTGTGGTGACAATGGGATATCATGTGCCACTTGATGTATGTTTTGGTGATCAACTTGCGGGTTTCGTGACACTTGGGAACCTATGCATAGGGGTTGGCACACGTTCTTGACTCTCCGGTAGAAACTTTGGGGCACTCTTTGAAGTACTTTTATGTTGGTTGGATGAATCTGAGATTGTGTGATGCATATTGTATAATCATGCCCACGGATACTTGAGGTGACAATGGAGTATCTAGGTGACATTAGGGTTTTGGTTGATTTGTATCTTAAGGTGTTATTCTAGTACGAACTCTTTTATAGATCAATCCGAAAGAATAACTTTGTGGTGGTTTCGTACTCGACCATAATCTCTACGTTTGTTCTCCGCTATTAGTGTCTTTGGAGTGACTCTTTGTTGCATGTTGAGGGTTTGTCATATGTTCTATCTATGTTATTATTGTTGAGAGAACTTACACTAGTGAAAGTATGAACCCTAGGCCTTGTTTTCTATCATTGCAATACCGTTTACGCTCACGTTTATCACTTGTTACCTTGCTGTTTTTATTATTTCAGATTACAAATACCTTTATCTACCATCCATATTGCACTTGTATCACCATCTCTTCGCCGAACTAGTGCACCTATACAATTTGCCATTGTATTGGGTGTGTTGGGGACACAAGAGACGTTTTGTTATTTGGTTGCAGGGTTGTTTGAGAGAGACCACCTTCATCCTACGCCTCCTACGGATTGATAAACCTTAGGTCATCCACTTGAGGGAAATTTGCTACTGTCCTACAAACCTATGCACTTGCAGGCCCAACATCGTCTACAAGAAGAAGGTTGTGTAGTAGACATCAAAATACCTCTCCGAAACACGGAGTGACAAATTATAATCTTGATCTATGCCAACCCAACAAACACCTTTAGAGACACATGTAGAGCATCTTTATAATCACCCAATTACATTGTGACGTTTGATAGCACACAAGTTGTTCCTCCGGTATTCGGGAGTTGCATAATCTCATAGTCTGAGGAACATGTATAAGCCATGAAGAAAGTAGTAGCAATGAAACTGTAACGATCATAATGCTAAGCTAACGGATGGGTCTTGTCCATCACATGATTCTCCTAATGATGTGATCCCGTTTATCAAATGACAACACATGTCTATGGTCAGGAAACATAAGCATCTTTGATTAACGAGCTAGTCAAGTAGAGGCATACTAGGGACACTCTGTTTTGTCTATGTATTCACACATGTACTAAGTTTCCAGTTAATACAATTCTAGCATGAATAATAAATATTTATCATGATATAAGGAAATAAATAATAACTTTATTATTGCCTCTAGGACATATTTCCTTCACGCCAGCGTGACACCTTCCACCCAAATCACGGTCCCATCATCCAAATAAGCGCCGCCCTAAGCCATGGTGCACGCAGCATAGCCAGGAGCTCAAAGAGCATTTGGCAATGGAGAAGCAAATCGCGGCCGCACGCGCGGATGAGGTTGCGATGGCTGCCATGCGTGTAGACCCCTAGATCTTTGAGGATCACCTCGCTGTCGAGTCCACCATCAATGCCTCGTGCATAAACACTGCCACTCCGTTGGCTATTTGAAATTACAGTTCGTGGTGTTTTCTCAATGCCACCGTTGGTGCCTTCAACGAAGACTACATGGTGTTTTCTCAGCGTGCCCGTGCCTACCTCAACTCCAGAGACAACAGGTTGGTGTTTGGAGTGGCTTAGGTGACTCATCACTACGAGGAGGGCACCCATGATGTGGAGGCCTCGTCCTCTTCCAATTCTAAGGATCCCATCGTCATCGATATCTCCGACGATGAGGAGTAGATTGTTTTTTAGCTTACTATGAGGACCTATGTTGAGCTAGCTAGCTACGCCGGTTAAGCATGTTCGGTTTACCTATTGCATGTGCTGCTCCTGCCTTTCCTTTACAGATTCTAGTGAATATTTCTATGTAATGTTACTGTGCAATCTGATCCTCTAATATATATGTTCTATATATTGTGCAATGTGCTGCTCAGTTAACTATTTAGTTAATTTGTTGTCATGTTTTGTCCACTGTTTGGTTCAATTCTACAACGTGATGTTCAATTCTTGTGGGTGCAATTTTGTATTGTTATGCATGTGAGAAATATATCGAATTTGGTTGTACTAAATACATGAGGCATATATGCAATTGCTATATTTCCAAGTTGACAAGCATGCTTAGCTTCATTAAATGTGATGATCTTCTAGTATGTTCTATTGTGCAATGTGGTACTTAGTTAACTATTTGGTTTATTTGTTGTGGTGTTCAGTTAGCTATTTTGTTCAGTTTTGCAACGCGATGTTCAATTGTTGTGGGTACAATTTTGTATTGTTATGCATGTGGGAAATAAATCAAATTTGATTGTACTAAATATGTGAGAAACATATAAAATTGCTACATTTCCTAGTTCTTAAGCATGCTTGGTTTGGAAAATTGGCTTTTCCACATGGCTCGAATTAATCTACCGAATTTGCAATGTGTTTATTTTTCATCAACATATTTTACTGATAGTATGCTGATACGTCTCCAATGTATCTATAATTTATGAAGTATTCATGCCATGGTTACAACAATTTTATATGGTTTTGGTTGATTTGAATGAAATTAACCCGGACAAACGTTGTTTTCAGCAGAACTACCATAGTGTTGTTTTTTGTGCAGAAATAGAAGTTCTCCAAATGCAGCGAAACTTTTTGACGATTTTTTACTCAAACCTAAAATATTTTCTTTTATTATATTTTATTTTCCAAAAATAGTTTTCTTCAGAGTTTCCCGTTGTTTGATTTTCTCTCGCTCATCTTTGTTTCTTTGAGTATTTGTTTTAATAATTTCCTTTTGGGAATTATTTCCTATTTAACCCTTTTAGGTTTTTCTTTAAGTTTATGTTTCTACCATTTTATGTTTCAACCATAGTCTATCTAGGTTTCAACTAGTTGTATAGGGCCTTTAACCCTCCTAGGTGATCAATCAAATCAAGGTCAAACAACAAGCAAATCATAGGCAATTTTGCTAACTAGCAAACAAGCAAGAGTTTTTCTAGATTTTTTTAATTCCGTCTAAATTTTTAAACATTCCAGATTTGGAGAAAAAATCTGGGATCTGACATTATCCAAATAAATTTAGGTTCTTGCAGTCATAATGCATAACTCTATCTCAGCATCTGAATTTAAGCAATGCACTTTGTTAATTGTCTGGTCCTATCAGAGAAAGCCGCAGTAATATTTGGTTTTCGTTGTTCCTGTAGGTTGAACGACAGTTTTGTTCTATTTATGTTGTATAAAACTGTGACCAATTCACATTCTTATGATAGTGCTTTTCATGCCTATAAATGACTAACAATGTTCATGCATGTGTTAGATATTATAGTGTAAATAGATCGTGAAACCTACAAACAAGAATTCTGAATATGAGGAAAAAATATTCTGCTTCATCTACAAGGTAAGAGTTATATTGTGTAAGGTACATGTAAATAGATACAAGCTTTTAGTGAAGGTTTGCTAAAACTTGGAAAAGTTGCTAATCTCTGGGCTCTCTAGAAGTAGGGAGCTCTTGGTGCTGGGTTGTGTTTCCTCTAGGGGAAATAATAGTTTGGTCTGAGCCCAACTGTGAGCCTCCTGAAGGAAATATGCCCTAGAGGCAATAATAAAGTTGTTATTTTATATTTCCTTATATCATGATAAATGTTTATTATTCATGCTAGAATTTTTATTAACCGGAAACTTGATACATGTGTGAATACATAGACAAAACACTGTGTCCCTAGTATGCCTCTACTTAACTAGCTCGTTGATTAAAGATGGTTAAGTTTCCTAGCCATGGACATGTGTTGTCATTTGATGAAAGAGATCACATCATTAGGAGAATGATGTGATGGACAAGACCCATCCGTTAGCTTAGCATAATGATTGTCCAGTTTTATTGCTACTGCTTTCTTCATGTCAAATACATATTCCTCCAACTATGAGATTATGCAACTCCCGGGCAATGGAGGAATGCCTTGTGTGCTATGAACGTCACAACGTAACTGGGTGATTATAAAGATGCTCTACAGGTATCTCCGAAGGTGTTTGTTGGGTTGGCATAGATCGAGATTAGGATTTCTCACTTCGAGTATCGGAGAGGTATCTCTCGGCCCTCTCGGTAATGCACATCATATGAAGCCTTGCAAGCAATGTGAATAATGAGTTATTTGCGGGATGATGCATTACAGAACGAGTAAAGGGACTTACAGGTAACGAGATTGAACTAGGTATTAAGACACCGACGATCGAATCTCGGGAAAGTAACATACCGATGACAAAGGGAATAACGTATATTAACATAGCAGTTCGACCGATAAAGATCTTCATATAATATGTGGGAAGCAATATGAGCATCCAGGTTCCGCTATTGGTTATTGACCGAAGAGGTGTCTCGGTCATGTCTACATAGTTCTCAAACCCGTAGGGTCCGCATGCTTAACGTTCGATGATGATATGTATTATATGAGTTATGTGTTTTGGTGACCAAAGGTTGTTCGGAGTCTCGGATGAGATTACGGACATGACGAGGATTCTCGAAATGGTCTAGAGATAAAGATTGATATGTTGGAAGGTAGTATTCGGACACTGGAAGGGTTCTAGAGTGTATCGGTACATACAGAGTCTGGGAGGGTTACTGGAACCCCGAGGGAAAGATATGGGCGTCAGAGACCCACGGGAGGGAGGCTAACCAGCCCACAAGGGGCTGGAGCCCCCCCCACAAGGTAGGAGGCCAAATTGGACTAGGGAAGGGGGCTCCACCCCCTTTCCTTCTCCTACTCCCTCTCCTTCCCCCTTCCCCCTCCGGTAAAAGGAAGGGGGAGAGGGCGAATCCAACTAGGAGTCCAAGTGGGACTCCTTCCCACTTGGGGCGCGCCTAGGCCGGCCTCCTCTTCCTCCCTCCTTTATATACGGGGGGCACCCCTAGAGGACACACCAATTGCTCTAAGCTGTGTGTGGTGCCCCCCTCTACAGTTTATGCCTCCTGTCATATTCTCGCGGTGCTTAGGCGAAGCCCTGCGCGGATCGCATCACCATCACTGTCACCACGCTGTTGTGCTGACGGAACTCATCTACTCCTTCGACCCTTTGCTGGATCAAGAGCTCTAAGTACGTCATCGCGCTGAACGTGTGTAGAACTCGGAGGTGTCGTACGTTCGGTACTCGATCGGTCGGAACGAGAAGACGTTTGACTACATCAACCGTGTTGAGCAAACGCTTCCGCTTTTGGTCTATGAGGGTATGTGGACACACTCTCCCCCTCTCGTTGCTATGCATCTCCTAGATAGATCTTGCGTGAGTGTAGGATTTTTTTGAAATTGCATGCTACGTTTCCCAACAGTGGCATCCGAGCCAGGTCTATGCGTAGAGGATATGCACATGTAGAACACAAAGAGTTGTGGGCGGTGATCGTCATACTGCTTACCACCAATGTCTTATTTTGATTCGGCGGTATTGTTGGATGAAGTGGCCCGGACCAACCTTACATGACCACGTTCATGAGACCGGTTCCACCGACAAACATGCAACTAGTTTTGCATAAAGGTGGATGGCGGGTGTCTGTTTCTCCAACTTTATTTGAATCAAATTTGACTACGGCCGGTACTTGTTGAAGGTTAAAACATCGAACTTGATAAATCACCGTTGTGGTTTTGTGTCGTAGGTAAGAACAGTTCTTGCTAGAAGCCCGTAGCAGCCACGTAAAACTTGCAACAACAAAGTAGAGGATGTCTAACTTGTTTTTGCAGGGCATGTTGTGATGTGATATGGTCAAGACATGATGTGATATACATTGTTGTATGAGATGATCATGTTTTATAAAAGTTATCGGCAACTAGCAGGAGCCTTATGATTGTCACTTTATTGTATGAAATGCAAACGCCATGTAATTGCTTTACTTTATCACCAAGTGATAGCGATAGTTGTAGAAGCAATAGTTGGCGAGACGACCACGACGCTATGATGGAGATCAAGGTGTCGAGCCGGTGATGATGGAGATCATGATGATGATGTGGAGATGGAGATCAAAAGCACACGATGATGATGGCCATATCATGTCACATATTTTGATTGCACGCTATGTTTATATTTATGCATCTTATGTTGCTTAGTACGGCGGTAGCATTATAAGATGATCCCTTAACTAAATTTCAAGGTATAAGTGTTCTCCCCGAGTATGCACCGTTGCGACAGTTCTTCGTGCTAAGACACCACGTGATGATCGGGTGTGATAGGCTTTACATTCACATACAACGGGTGCAAGACAGTTTTGCACATGCGGAATACTCGGGTTAAACTTCACGAGCCTAGCATGTACAGACATGGCCTCGGAACACTGGAGATTGAAAGGTCGAACGTGAATCATATAATAGATATGAGCAACATAGAGATGTTCACCATTGATGACTACTCCATCTCACGTGATGATCAGACATGGTTTAGTTGATTTGGATCACGTATCATTTAGATGACTTGAGGGATGTCTATCTAAGTGGGAGTTCTTAAGTAATTTGATTAATTGAACTTAATTTATCATGAATTTAGTCTTGATAGTATTTGCAAATTATGTTGTAGATCAATAGCTCACGTTGTAGCTACCCTATGTTTTTTGATATGTTCCTAGAGAAAACTAAGTTGAAAGATGCTAGCTAGTAGCAATGATGCAGACTGGGTCCTTGATCTGAGGATTATCCTAATTGCTGCACAGAAGAATTATGTCCTTGATGCACCGCTAGGTGACAAACCTATTGCAGGAGCAGATGCAGACGTTATGAATGTTTGGCAATCTCAATATGATGACTACTTGATAGCTTAGTGTGCCATGCTTTACGGCTTAGAATCGGGGCTTCATAGACGTTTTGAATGCCACAGAGCATATGAGATGTTCCAAGAGCTGAAATTGGTATTTCAGACTCATGCGTGTGTCGAGAGGTATGAGACCTCCGGCAAGTACTTTGCCTACAAGATGGAGGAAAATAGCTCAGCTAGTGAGCATGTGTTTAGAATGTCTGGGCACTACAATCGCTTGAATCAAGTGGGAGTTAATCTTTCAGATAAGATAGTGATTGACATAGTTCTCTAGTCACTATCACCAAGCTACTAGAACTTCGTGATGAACTATAATATGCAAGGGATGACGAAAATGATTCCCGAGCTTTTCGCGATGCTGAAATCGGCGAAGGTAGAACTCAAGAAAGAGCATCAAGTGTTGATGGTTAACAAGACCACTAGTTTCAAGAAAAAGGGCAAGGGAAAGAAAGGGAACTTCAAGAAGAATGGCAAGAAAGTTGTCAATACCGTGAAGAAGCCCAAAGCTGGACCTAAACATGAAACTAGTGCCTCTACTACAAAGGAAATGGTCACTGGAAGCGGAAATACCCCAAATATTTGGCGGATAAGAAGGATGGCAAAGTGAACAAAGGTATATTTGATATACATGTTATTGATGTGTACCTTACTAGTGCTCGTAGTAGCCCCTGCGTATTTAATACCTGTTCGGTTGCTAAAGATTAGTAAATTGAAACAGGAGTTGCAGAATAAATGGAGACTAGTTGAGGGTGAAGTGACGATGTGTGTTGTAAGTGGTTCAAAGATTGATATGATCATCATCGCACACTCACTATACTTTCAGGATTAGTGTTGAACCTAAATAAATGTTATTTGGTGTTTGCCTTGAGCATGAACAAGATAAGATCGTGTTTATTACAATACGGTTATTCATTTAAGACAGAGAATAATTGTTATTCTGTTTACATGAATAAAACCTTCTATGGTCATACACCCAAAGTTAATGTTTTATTGAATCTCGATCGTAGTGATACACATATTGATAATATTGATGCCAAAAGATGCAAAGTTGATAATGATAGTGCAACATATTTGTGGCACTACCGTTTAGGTCATATTGGTGTAAAGCGCATGAAGAAACTCCATGCAGATGGACTTTTGGAATCACTTGATTATGAATCAATTGATACTTGCAAACCATGCCTCATGGGCAAGATGACTAAAACTCTCCGAAACAATGGAGCGAGCCAATGACTTATTGGAAATAATACATACCGATGTATGCAGTGTGATGAGTGTTGAGGCATGCGGTGGGTATCATTATTTTATGATCTTCACAGATGATTTGAGCAGATATGGGTATATCTACTTAATGAAACACAAGTATGAAACATTTGAAAAGTTCAAAGAATTTCAGAGTGAAGCGGAGAATCATCGTAACAAGAAAATAAAGTTTCTACGATCTGATCACGGAGGCAGATATTTGAGTTACGAGTTTGGCCTTCATTTAAAACAATGTGGAATAGTTTCACAACTCATGCCACCTGGAACACCACAGCGTAATGGTGTGTCTGAATGTTGTAACCGTACTTTATTAGATATGGTGCGATCTATGATGTCTCCTACCGATTTACCACTAACATTTTAGGGCTATGCATTAGAGACAGCCGCATTCACGTTAAATAGGGCCTCGTCTAAATCTGTTGAGACGACACCGTATGAACTGTGTTTTGGCAAGAAACCTTAGCTGTCGTTTCTTAAAGTTTATGGTTGCGACACTTATGTCAAAAGGCTTCAGCTTGATAAGATCGAACCCAAATCAGAGAAGTGTGTCTTCATTGGATACCCTAAGGAAACAATTGGGTACACCTTCCATCACTGATCCGAAGGCAAGATATTTGTTGCTAAGAATGGAACCTTTCTAGAGAAGGAGTTTCTCTCGAAAGAAGTGAGTGGGAGGAAAGTAGAACTTGATGAGGTAATTGTATCGTCTCACAATTCGGAAAGTAGCTCATCCGATAAATCCGTTCCCATGATGCCTACACCAACTAGAGAGGAAGCTAATGATAATGATAGCTTCAGATCAAGTTACTACTGAACCTCTTAGGTCAACCAGAGCACAATCCGCACCAGAGTGGTACAGTAATCCTGTTCTGGAAGTCATGTTACATGATCATGACAAACCTACAAACTATGAAGAAGCTATGATGAGCCCAGATTCCGATAAATGGCTTGAGACCATGAAATCTGAGATAGGATCCATGTATGAGAACAAAGTGTGGACTTTGGTGGATTTGCCCGATGCTCGGCGACCCATAGAGAATAAATGGATCTTTAAGAAGAAGAATGACGCTGATGGTAATGTTACTATTTATAATGAAGGAAATATGCCCTAGAGGCAATAATAAAGTTATTATTTATTTCCTCATATCATGATAAATGTTTATTATTCATGCTAGAATTGTATTAACCGGAGACATAATACATGTGTGAATACATAGACAAAACTATGGTCACTAGTATGCCTCTACTTGACTAGCCCATTAATCAAAGATGGTCATGTTTCCTGACCATAGACATGTGTTGTCATTTGATTAGTGGGATCACATCATTAGAAGAATGATGTGATTGACATGACCCATTCATTAGCCTAGCACTTGATCGTTTAGTATCTTGCTATTGCTTTCTTCATGACTTATACAAAGTTCCTGCAACTATGAGATTGTGTAACTCCGTTTACGGAAGAACACTTTGTGTGCTACCAAACGTCTACAACGAATCGGGTGATTATAAAGGTTCTCTCAGGTGTTTCGAAGGTTCATGTTGAGTTGGCATAATTGAGATTAGGATTTGTCACTCCGATTGTCGGAGAGGTATCTCTAGGCCCTCTCGGTAATACTCATCACTTAAGCCTTGCAAGCATGTAACTAATGAGTTAGTTATGAGATGACGTATTGTGAGCGAGTAAAGAGACTTGCGATAACGAGATTGAACTAGGTATTGGATACCGACGATCAAATCTCGGCAAGTAACATACCGATGACAAAGGAACAAAGTATGTTGTTATGCGGTTTGACCGATAAAGATCTTCGTAGAATATGTAGGAACCAATATGGGCATCCAGGTCCCGCTATTGGTTATTGACCGAGACGTGTCTCGGTCATGTCTACATTGTTCTCGAACCGTAGGGTCCGCACGCTTAAGGTTTCGATGATGTTATATTATGAGTTTATGTATTTTGATGTCTTCAAGGTTGTTCGAGTCCGGATGTGATCACGGACATGACGAGGAGTGTCGAAATGGTCGAGACATAAAGATTGATATATTGGACGGATATATTTGGACACCGGAAAGGTTTCGGAAGAGTTTGGGAATATACTGAGTTCGGGAGGTTACCGGAACCCCGATAAGTATATGGGCCTTATTGGGCCCAAGTGGAAGGAAGGAGAAGGAGCAAGGGAGGCGCGCCCCAAGCCCAATCCGAATTGGGGAGGGGCCGCCCCCTTCCTTTCTCCTTCCCCTCTTCCTTCCTACTACTAGTACTCCTTCCTTCCCTCCAACTTGGATTAGGAAAAGGGAAACCTACTTGGAGTAGGTTTCCTCCTCCTATGGCGCGCCCTCCTTGGGCAGCCACCTCCTCCCTCCCTCCTTTATATACGGGGTAGGGGGCACCCTAGACACACAAGTTGATCATTGATCGTTCCTTAGCAGTGTGCGGTGCACCCTCCACGATATTACACCTCGGTCATATTGTAGCGGTGCTTAGGCGAAGCCTGCGATGGAGAACATCAAGATCGTCACCACGCCGTCGTCTTGTGGAACTCCCCTCGGCGCCTCTCTTGGATTGGAGATCGAGGTGCGTCATCAATCAGACGCTGCGTGTCAAGAACTCGGAGGTGCCGAGTAACGGTGCTTGGATCGGTTGGACCGGAGGACATACGACTACTTCCTCTACGTTGCGTCAACACTTCCGCTTCGGTCTACGAGGGTACATAGACAACACTCTCCCCTCGTTCATATATCATCACCATGATCTTGCGTGTGCGTAGGAATTTTTTTGAAATTACTACGTTCCCTAACATATAAAGCTCGACTTGTCGCAAAAGGTTTTCGACAAGTTCAAGGAGTTGACTACGATGAGACTTTCTCACCCATAGAGATGCTTAAGTCTGTCCGAATCATGTTAGCAATTGCCGCATTTTATGATTATGAAATCTGGCAAATGGATGTCAAAATTGCATTCCTTAACAGATTTCTTAAAGAAGAGTTGTATATGATGCAACCAGAAGGTTTTGTCGATCCTAAAGGTGCTAACAAAGTGTGCAAGCTCCAGCGATCCATTTATGGACTGGTGCAAGCATCTCGGAGTTGGAATATACGCTTTGATGAGGTGACCAAAGCATATGGTTTTATACAGACTTTTCGAGAAGCCTGTATTTACAAGAAAGTGAGCGGAAGCACTACAACCCTGCTGATAAATATATTTGAATGACATATTGTTGATTGAAAATGATGTAGAATTTTCTGGAAAGCATAAAGGAGAGCTTGAAAGGAGTTTTTCAAAGAAAGACCTCGGTGAAGCTGCTTACATATTGAGCATCAAGATCTATAGAGATAGATCAAGACGCTTGATAAGATTTTTCAATGAGTACATACCTTGACAAGATTTTGAAATAGTTCAAAATGGAACAGTCAAAGAAGGAGTTCTTGCCTGTGTTGCAAGGTGTAAAGTCGAGTAAGACTCAAAACCTGACCACAGCAGAAAATAGAAAGAGAATGAAAGTCATTTCCTACGCCTCAGCCATAGGTTCTATAAAGTATGCTATGTTGTGTACCAGACCTATTGTGTACCTTATCATGAGTTTGACAAGGGGGTACGATAGTGATCTAGGAGTGGACCACTGGACATCGGTCAAAGTTATCCTTAGTTACCTAAGAGGACTAAGGAAATATTTCTCGGTTATGGAGGTGATAAAGAGTTTGCTATAAAGAGTTACGTTGATGAAAGCTTTTACACCGATCCGGATGACTCTGAGTCTCAATCTGGATACATATTGAAAGTGGGAGCAATTAGCTAGAGTAGTTCCATGCAGAGCATTGTAGACATAGAAAAATTGCAAAATACACACAACTCTGAATATGGCAGACCCGTTGACTAAACTTCTCTCACAAGCAAAACATGATCACACCTTAGTACTCTTTGGGTGTTAATCACATAGCAATGTGAACTAGATTATTGACTCTAGTAAACCCTTTGGTTGTTGGTCACATGGCGATGTGAACTATGGGTATTAATCACATACAGATGTGAACTATTGGTGTTAAATCACATGGCGATGTGAACTAAATTATTGACTCTAGTGCAAGTGGGAGACTGAAGGAAATATGCCCTAGAGGCAATAATAAAGTTGTTGCTTTATATTTCCTTATATCATGATAATTGTTTATTATTCATGCTAGAATTGTATTAACCGGAAACTTGATACATCTGTGAATAGATAGACAAAACACTGTGTCCCTAGTATGCCTCTACTTGACTAGCTCATTGATCAAAGATGGTTAAGTTTTCTAGCCATGGACATGTTTTGTCATTTGATGAACGGGATCACATAATTAGGAGAATGATGTGATGGACAAGACCCATCCATTAGCTTAGCATAATGATCGTTCAGTTTTATTGCTACTGCTTTCTTCATGTCAAATACATATTCCTCTGACTATGAGATTATGCAACCCCCGGACACCGAAGGAATGCCTTGTGTGCTATCAAATGTCACAACGTAACTGGGTGATTATAAAGATGCTCTACAGGTATCTCCGATGGTGTTTGTTGGGTTGGTATAGATTGAGATTAGGATTTGTCACTCTGAGTATCGGAGAGGTATCTCCGGGCCCTCTTGGTAATGCACATCATATGAAGACTTGCAAGCAATGTGACTAATGAGTTAGTTGTGAGATGATGCATTACAGAACGAGTAAAGAGACTTACCGGTAACGAGATTGAACTAGGTATGAAGATACCAACGATCGAATCTCGGGCAAGTAACATACCGATGAAAAAGGGAATAACGTATGTTGACATAGCGGTTCGACCGATAAAGATCTTCGTAGAATATGTGGGAATCAATATAAGCATCCAGGTTCCGCTATTGGTTATTGGCTGGAGAGGTGTCTCGGTCATGTCTACATAGTTCTCGAACCCGTAGGGTCCGCACGCTTACGTTCGATGACGATATGTATTATATGAGTTATGTGTTTGGTGACCGAAGGTTGTTCAGAGTCTCGGATGAGATCACGGACATGACGAGGAGTCTCGAAATGATCGAGAGGTAAAGATTGATATATTGGAAGGTAGTATTCGGACACCGGAAGGGTTCTGGAGTGTATCAGGTACATACGGGAGTACCGGCGGGGTTACCAGAACCCCCCGGGAAAGATATGGGTCATATGGGCCATAGAAGGGAGGCTAATCAGCCCACAAGGGGCTGGAGCGCCCCCACAAGGGAGGAGGCCGAATTGGACTAGGGAAGGCGGCGCCACCCTCCTTTCCTTCTCCTACTCCCTCTCCTTCTCCCTTTCCCCCTCCGGTAAAAGGAAGGGGGGAGGGCAATCCAACTAGGAGCCCAAGTGGGACTCCTTCCCACTTGGGGCGCGCCTAGGCCGGCCTCTTCTTCCTCCCTCCTTTATATACAGGGGGCGCCCCTAGAGGACACACCAATTGCTCGAAGCCGTGTGCGGCGCGCCCTCTACAACTTACGCCTTCGGTCATTTTCTCGCGGTGCTTAGGTAAAGCCCTGCGTGGATCACATCACCGTCACCACGCCGTCGTGATGACGAAACTCATCTACTCCTTCTACCCTCTGCTGGATCAAGAGCTCGAGGGACATCATCGCGCTGAACGTGTGCAGAACTCGAAGGTGTCGTATGTTCGGTACTCGATCGGTCGGAACGAGAAGACATTCGACTACATCAACCGCATTGAGCAAACGCTTCCTCTTTTGGTCTATGAGGGTGCGTGGACACACTCTCCCCCTCTCGTTGTATCTCCTAGATAGATCTTGCGTGAGCGTAGGATTTTTTTTGAAATTGCATGCTACGTTTCCCAACACCTCCATCTCGGTTGTTTTCGGCTTTTTGTTGTGTTTGACGAAGGTCTTTTAGGGGTGGTGTTGCGTTCGATGGCATTTTGATTGCATTGGGCGTACATTCCGCTTGCAAGTTCTCCAGTGTGGTGTTGCTTCTTCCATGTGCTCCATCTTACTGCGACAATTGTTTTTATTTGCATAGGGGGATTGATGCGAGGGGCTGGTTGGGGTGTTAGGTTGATTCTTTTTGCAACCGGGGCGCTGGATTTTATCGAGCGTGGTCGTTGTGTTGTTGCGCTAGTGGAGGCACACAAAAAGACAAACAAATCAAACGAACAAGCAAAAGGGAAACCATAAAAAATACATATCCAGCAAATAATCGTTACGGATCAAACGAGGCAACAAAACGCATGTCTACTTCTAGTTAGAGAAGAATGTACCCAACCCAACTCGAAGCAACCATTGACAAACGGGGAACCACGCGATCCTCACCCAGCGAGCGTCATTTCTAGGGAGTTTAGCTCTAGTTATCAAAATCACAGATAAAATACACAATTGGACACCTCAGTTGATTGCGTGAGATTCAAACTCAGGGAGCGTAGTGAGTTTAAAGACACATTGTCTTGAGAGGACCAATACAACTGTGACGATCGTTGAGCTGAATCTTATTTTCACCGGCATGCACTTCATCTTCATGTATAATTTTCATACTATTTCCTGACCAAATCAGGATGAAACAGTCTTTCGTTTTGTGACAACACAACAATGATTAAATTGTACTAGTACACCATATGATGAGCATGCTTCAGAACGGATGCAACGTTTGTTGACATTGCTGTGCCGACCTGGTCGATCTTGGGGCGCCTGCATTTCCATTGACTCGGGCACGTGCAGTCTGATGAATATGTGTCTGCCTGTCTCCGCGTATGTTGATGTGCTGTGCTGTGCTGTGCAGCTCATCTCAATCAACTCCCCTCCCACAATTCACTCCCCAATTTACTCACTTCACCACCCCCACGATTTATGGCCGCGTTCCTACCCTGCTCTGCTCCCCCCTCCCTTCTCTCCCCCAAGCACACACCGGCACCGCAGTAGCCACCAACGCGCCAAGAGAAGCACTCGAGGGAGAGAGGGAGAGAGAGCACGCGTGCGCGCGCCTCTCGCCGTCGCCATGGGCCGCGGCGGTGCGGCGTGCGGCGTCGCCTCGCTCTTCTTGGCGGTGGCGGTGGCGGCGGCGGCCTGCTGCGCGGCGGCGGCTCAGGAGCCCAACACGGACGCCTACTTCGTCGCGCGCTTCTACGCCAAGATGGGCCTCGCGGCGCCGCCGTCGGGCGCCGGCGCGGTGTGCTCCTGGCCCGGGGTGTCGTGCGACGGCGAGGGGCGGGTGCTGGCGTTCGCCGCCGCCGGGATGGGCCTGTCGGGCCCCATCCCGGAGGACACGGTGGGGAAGCTCGCCAGGCTGCGCTCGCTGGATCTCAGCGCCAACCGCCTCACCGCGCTCCCCAACGACCTCTGGGAGCTGGGCGCCTCGCTGCAGACCCTCAACCTCTCCCGCAACGCCATCCGCGGCGCGCTCCCCAACAACGTCGGCAACTTCGCGCGCCTCCAGGTGCTCGATGTCTCCCACAACGCCTTCTCCGGCGCGCTGCCGCCGGCGCTCGGCTCCATTGCCGGCCTGCAGGTCCTCAACGCCAGCCACAACCAGTTCCAAGGCCAGGTTCCGAGCGCCGGCGGGGGCCTCGTCTCCATGGATCTCTCCGGCAATGCGCTGGACGGCGACCTGCCTGACTTGTCGCCGCTGCGGTCGCTGACCTACCTCAACCTGTCCGGCAACCAGCTCCGCGGCTCCATTATCGGGGCGTTCCAGGAGCAGTTGAGGGTCATAGACCTTAGCAACAACCGCTTCTCGCGGTTAAATTTTAGCAGTGGGTATTCTGGTACGTCCCTCGCGTACCTCGACCTGTCAAGTAACGAGCTTCTTGGGGAATTCGGCCTCCCTGGCCGGTTCCGGAACCTGAGGCACATGAATCTTGCATTCAACCAGTTGTCCACGAACAATTTGCTGGCGTCCATTGGTGAGATTTCTTCATTGGAGTATGTCAATCTGTCAAGCACTGGGTTGCATGAGCGAATCCCTGGGTTGTTGGCTTCCCGGTTGGTTGGCTTACATGTGCTGGATTTGTCACGGAACAATATCAGCGGGGTGGTGCCGGACATGAGCACTTTGCCGCTGCGGGTGCTGGACCTGTCGGTGAACAACCTTACTGGGGAGATCCCTGTGTCACTGGTCAAGAAGTTGGCATCGATGGATCGATTCAACTTCTCATACAACAATCTCACCGTCTGCGCCTCCGAGCTCTCCCCGGAGGCGTTTGCAGCCGCGTTTGCTAGGTCCAGGAATGACTGCCCGATTGCTGTAAACCCGGACAGCATCAAGAAAAATGGGGGGCACCGCAAGGGGATGAAGTTGGCGCTGGCCATTGTGCTCACGCTCTTCTTCTCGGTTCTTGCATTGCTTTGCTTGGCACTTGTGTGCAGGAAGCCGAGGAAGAAGAGGGGTGACACATTTCCCGTTGATAAGCAGCCATCGTCATTCAAAGACGAGCCTGGGACATCAGGGCCATTTGCGTTCCAGACTGATTCCACAACTTGGGTTGCCGATGTCAAGGTTGCCACATCCGTTCCAGTTGTCATATTTGAGAAGCCATTGCTGAGCTTCACCTTCGCCGACCTCTTGGCAGCCACATCAAACTTTGACAGGGGAACTTTGCTGGCAGATGGGAGATTCGGGCCAGTGTACACAGGGTTCCTCCCTGGTGGAATTCAGGTTGCTGTGAAGGTGTTGGTCCATGGTTCGGCAATGGCAGATGAGGATGCCGCGAGAGAGCTTGAGCGGCTGGGACGGATCAAACATTCTAACCTGGTTCCTTTGACCGGCTACTGCTTAGCAGGAGGCCAAAGAATCGCGATATATGAGTACATGGAGAATGGCAATTTGCACAACTTGCTGCATGATTTGCCACTAGGCTTGCAGACCACTGAAGACTGGAGCACCGACACATGGGAGGACAACAATGGTGGCGTGGCCACTGAAAACATCACCCCAGAGGGCACTGCCGCATGGAGGTTCCGACACAAAATCGCACTAGGCGCTGCAAGGGCACTGGCGTTCCTCCACCATGGTTGCATTCCGCAGATCGTCCACCGGGATGTGAAGGCAAGCAGCATCTACTTTGACTATGCAATGGAGCCAAGGTTGTCTGATTTCGGCTTGTCAATGATCGCCGGGACTAGCACAGACGGCGACCATTCCCCTGGCTATGTGCCGCCGGAGTTCTCCGACCCAGAGAACGCCACGGCGACGTCGAAGTCCGACGTTTACAGCTTCGGCATCGTGCTGTTTGAGCTGATCACCGGCAAGAAGCCCCTGGGTGATGAGTACCCTGACCAGAAGGAGGCAAGCCTGGTGAGCTGGGCAAGGGCAATGGTGAAGGCAAATCAAGGGTCGAGCATCATCGACCCCAAGATCCGTGACACGGGACTGGAGAGGCAGATGGACGAGGCACTGAGGGTCGCCTACCTCTGCACCGCCGAGCTGCCATCCAAGAGGCCAACCATGCAGCAGATCGTTGGCCTATTAAAGGACATTGAGCCTAGACTAGCAGATGAGAACTGAAGCTATTTTATTTATTAGTGTATTTTAGGCGTGTGAGCAGCGAGTGAGGTCCTAGTTGTTTGCTGGTCCTCTGCTGAGATATATCTTCTTCTTCTTTCTTCTTCTTCTTTGATTGTTCATCTTCTGAGATGCTGCAATACAGCTTTGCCACACTTGCTCCTTCACTAACAGAGCAATGCTAGCATTGCAACAAGTAACCACGCATTGGTGGCGATGCCCACGTGTCCTGTAGGAACAGTATGAGATAAGTGTGTCGTGGATTGGGCAGCGCGGCCTCATTTTGTGTCGCTTGACGGGGACGGCGGTCTTGCGGACGCCGTCGCTGCTCAGATTGGTGACGTTGTTGCGGCTTGGTGGCTGGGATCGGTCATCAGCGACACCAAAGGTTGTCGCCGTCGCCGGTGGGGAAACAAGGTGAACTTCTTGTTCCAATATGTCTCCTTATTTCTTTCTCCTATCTCAGCTCCTTCTCAGTGCCTTAATCTTATTCCTTTCTCTGCATTCTTGTTTACGATTTTCTTCAACAGAAGCTCCGATTAGCAAGTGAAGAAGTAAATGTAATGGAGCTTGAAGAGAATGGGGGGCAAAGTTCCAAAACGATGAAGCATCACACCTATTCAGAGATTGAGACTGTTTGATCGTGTTATCTTCAATTTTCCTCATGCTTGATTCAAAGGACATTAGGACAAGAGCATGAGATGCATCTGCTCATGTACGTGCGCTCCCCTCCCACGGCTACGGCTATCTTAATTTTCTCAGTTAATATTTGACTGTCACTGAAATTTTACGTTAGTGCCATTTTTCATGTCGATGACGCGTGAACTTGTCCTTTGCGCAATTGTGTTGTGTTCTGTTGAAGAAGCTTGGGTAAGTTTCATCCTTTGTTGCAGCCTTCCAAAGAGAAAATGACATTATTACGAATCTGTTGGGATGATTATCAAAATCAAATCGCAGGCTATGATTTAGGACCCAACACTTTCTTGTAGAGTCCATAATTCCTGTTTCTTGTGGAGTGGAGGAGAGAAGAAGCTTGGGGAGGCAGCAACATCATTTCTATGATTTTCCACCATGACATCAATCACACCTTCACCGTAGTCATTAGTGTAGCACTGGAGGAGGACTGACGTGCGTTTCGTGTTTGGTTAAGACGGCCGGAATTTGCCATGCACGCCAACGATATTTTAATGAGGCAGCATAGCTGCCGTCCTTTTCCCGGCCTTTTTTTTGTTTTGCCCACTGGCAGTGGATGGACGGACAGCGAGCACCTTACTAGCAGTACCAGTACGTGCAGTCATAGAAAATCTGTCAAAACATAACTGCCCGCGCATTCAATCATATCATTAAGGCCATGATGGCCGGCTGCAAGCACCGCCCTGAAAGCGTGCTCTGCTCATCACTGTTTCTGTTGGAGGAAGATTAAAGCGCGTTCCATACCATCATTATGTTGTAACTTTTCCCCTCGCTCTTCCGGTTAAATTAGGGCAAAAGGTGGTGTAGTGGCTGGGTGGCTCTTCTTTACTCGAGGTTACGCTACCTAAAGGCGTTGATAATGGTTTCGTGCCATGCGCGGCCTGCACCTGCAGTCATGGCTTTCCGAGAAAGAGGCTGCGGCTCTCGAGCCTTGACTGTGGCATGGAAATCCCTGTCATCATGCATGCGCGCCACCCTTTGATGATTGTAGTGCTTTCTGTTTGTTTGCGTAGAGTGCAAGTGATTGATTTTGTTCATGCAAAAACCTGTTCTGTTGTAAGGCAAAAAAAAAAAACCACGAAAAGATTGTTGCTAGATTTAAATTCGAGTTGCTGACTGAGTATAGCTTAGATGGTGAGATTTGTTGTGGTGGAACCGGCCCTCGTAGTTAAGTTCTAGACTTGTGTTGGTGCTCGTATTTTTTATGGACTTAAGTTATGTTTGTTTAACGAGAGTTAAGTTATAGACTTGTGTTGGTGCCCATATTTTTATGGATTTAAGTTATTCGTTTAATGACAGGAGACATTTCTACCAGAGTTCAGTTTGCTTTCCATTATTTATGCCAACGTGGCAACACCATCTGCCTGTGTATGTGTCGGTCCTACCTGCCTGCTAGTGAGATGGAGCAAGAAAGTGTAGAATACCTCTTGGTTTTGGCCTCCTGTGACCAAGGCGCCAGGGTTCCCTTGCCTCTCGCTGGCGCCGCTGCCGGATCGCCCCGTCTCCTATGGTTTTTGGATCATGGAGGCACGTTGGATCCCGACCCTTATCGGCAGGAGGACTACATTTGTAGGTGTTTTTTTTTAAGTTTTGTTAGGGTTTGTGCCATGTTCAAGAAGACAGGGCGGTGACAGCTTCCTGAAGATGGAATAAGATCCTCCTCGTCTAGCCTCTGTCCCAATGGAGTTTATAGCGTCGTCAGAGGAAGTGTGGAGGTATTGTTCGCACACGAACACGTCACCATGTACCATCGACGCTGGGGGTGATACACCGCAACTGACGTCGAAGGAGACCCGACAGGAAACGCGGTACACAAGCAATCTGGCGAGCGCTTTTGTAGACCCAAAACCATACACGCCCGGGAGGGACCCCGTCAGGGCGTGCGACGGCTATGGGCTGCTCTAGGTCGGCCGGACCGCCCCTAAGGCCTCGTGGATTCGCTGCCTCCAATCTCAAAGAACGACGAAGAACGAGAAGTAAGATACAAGGGAGAGGGATAAAGATAGATGAACACGAAAAAGTATGATATATTGATTTATTCGATTGTGTGTTGTTTAATTGCCCATCACCCCTTTCATATATATATGAGGCGGCTGGATTTCCCATACAAGAAAAGGACTCAAATCACGTCTAAATCCTGAAAAGTTACCCTAACTCGACTACGAGGGCCGGAACTTCCGGTCTAGCCCAGAACTTCCGGGCTCAAATTATATCAAGTAGCCCTCTTGCACTGAATTTGCAGGTCGCGTGTGACTTCGGATCACGATGGTCTGAAAAGAAAAATGTAGATCTTGAAACGGAGAAAACTCGTTTGTTCATCACCTTTTCATTCGAGGTCTTCTTGAGGTTGAAATTAGGCCCGCAAATCTGAAAATAATGTTGAAAACCTCGTTTTTTGTGTGCGTCATGCAATGTCTCTGTTTAGCCCGGAACCTCCCCGGAAGTTTTTCCTAGAACTTCTGGGGCAGACTTCTGTCAGCACATTATTTTGGCCCTAACTTTTGCATACGAACCCGATTGAGACGTTTTTATATCAAAATCGACCTTCCGACGAGATGAAGACAATCCATTTAGAACACTTTCTCATATGAGGTCATCTTGGGGGCGTAATTGGCAGAATAACACTCTGCACACAAAATCCTAGTCAACTTATTAAGTTTTTAACCATGCCAAAATCTGGTGCCAACATATGCCCCCCTGTTTTTCGATAAAGCTTGCATGCCGAAAAATAATTTGCATGGACCTTGTTCTAAGGACGATGTCAATACTCCATGGTCCATTTGCATGTGCTTAGGACAATAAATATATATCGGTCATTTCTTGTTTGAACCTCTTGATGCAAACTTGTGTGAAAACTTCTCAACTTCTATAACAATCCGGCGATAAAAGTTCAATAGATATGCATCTCAATACCATCCGCCGAACCATCTCTTACACCCTTAGGGAGGATCTTGCAGATAATCAACAATGCAATTCCTCCAATCCTTGCTTCGCTTGCATAAAAGTTTCATTAGTGGGTGAAGTGGTGAGCTTCAATTCTGCCTTACCTACGTTGGCGAGAATAAGCATCGGCTATTGATAGATGTGCAATACACCATGAGCAACATTGTTGCCCGATGTTTGCTGTGCCAATCCATTTACTCTCCAATTATCATGTCCAGATATATGAGCAGTATTAAAGCAACCCAAGGTAAATTTTACATCTAGACATACCTCAAGATAAGTTATAAGTGTTCGTCAAAACATTGATAACCCTTGGATATTTGTTGCACTACTCCTAACGAATCAATGAACGCCTCAATATATGTAACACCTTGTCTCACTCTCCATTCGAACTAAAGACGATGTTAGGATACTACACCGGCCATGCTTTGACATATTCTTAGGGCGATAGATCAATATCGGCCATTACCATGAGGTGGATGTAGAATTCATCCACCAAAGCATGTATAGTCAAAATAAATAAATGAAATATTAATAAAATATGTCAGCCATTTTGTATTAGCAACAAAATTGTAACTAGCCAAATGTATAGTGATTTGGTAATGCCCTCCCATGATGTAGAAAATTATGTTTCGTCCATGGATCAAAATAAATCCATGGAGGGTAATTGATCATACCCGGGGATGAATTCCATGGCAAAGGCATCAATGGCATGATTGAAGAATATGGATGATGTGCTAACCGAAGATTTTGACGTTGTGATGCACACCTTAAGCTTAACCGTTTATTGCTTCCATCCTTCTATTTCTTGACTTTTATTGTACTTGTTGTAATGAAGCATGCACATAATTTTTGTGTTGATTGTCCCCCTTGGTAACCCATGCCATATTCTTCTTTCTCAGCTCTTGTGCACTAAGCTTTTGTAATTCCTTCTTTTGCCAATATAATAAGCCGAGTGGGCATCTCGGATGTGATTCTGTTTCAACCAACGACAATTCTTTTTTGGCCTTGTGCACTCTCAACTTCTCTTCTTCAGATTTGGCACTTTTACTCTCAACAATTTATTGCTTCATCTCATTGCCTTTAGTAGTCAATGTTAGCACTTCAATTGGATCTTTTTCATTTGAGATCAAATCTGAACCAACACACTTACGACCATCTCTTTTAACGTGATAAACTTGCTTGACCAACTCTTTATTCTTCCTTGAGCTTCGGACCGATTCCTTATGATTGAAATGGTCTTTGACATGAGATTATTCATTGAATGCTAATCTTTCTGGAGCTGCATAATATTGGTGAGATGGTCTAAAATAAGATGGAGAATGTGCCCTTGTATCATATATGTCTCATGATGGATATGGATCTACATGAGTATAGGGAGGCAGCCACAACATTGGCATTGGCGGCTCAAAATAAGGATATGAATATGTTGCATTGAAATTCTCACTTTGCCAATACTGATCCTCCGATTTGCACCTAAAGGGTGATCTTGATGCTTTTGCATTAGTTGACCGATAAGCATTTTTCTCTTCACTCTTATGTTGATATTTATCTAATAATTGCGCAAATGTGACTTTAGATTTCTTGCATTTGTGCTTATTAGAGCCTTTATCTCCTTTGGCTTGAATTGATCTTTCGATCTTTCTTGTTGCCCCCCAGTCCTTGGCATCTTCATTGTAGCTTCGATGGAATTGTCGCCCTCAAGATTATGTCCATTGTGCTCTTCAACAACTTGTTTACTTGAAAGCTTGATCCCATCACCTGTAGTTTTTACCTCCTCTTTAAATGGGTCGGCTTGAAGCAGACGATGCATAAACTTTTTGCCATCAGGACCAATTGGAATAGACTGGTCATCTCCGGTGTTTCAACAAACTTCAATCGTCCTTTTCAATGACCTATTTAACTATTTGATGAAACATGTTGCAATCCTCAAAATTATGCTTGAACGAATCATGCAACTTATAATACATTCGTCCATGGATAGATGGCTCGACATGGTGATCAAGAATTCTAATATAATTATTTGTCAATAACAAATCAAAGATTTGATCACAGATGTTTGAATTGAAGGTATACCTTTTATTTTCTAGCCGATCTTGCTGAGAGATCGACTTTGGATGTAAGTGATACGTCTCCAACATATCTATAATTTATGAAGTATTCATGCCATGTTTACATCAATTTTATATGATTTTGGTATGATTTGAATGGAACTAACCCGGACTGACGCTCTTTTCAGCAGAATTACCGTCGTGTTGCTTTTTGTGCAAAAAAAGAAGTTCTCCAAATGCAACGAAACTTTTTGATGATTTTTTTGGCACAAAAGAGGCACTAGAAGCTTCGTGGGAGGGCCAGAAGAGCCACGAGGTGGCCACAACCCACCAGGGCGCGCCAGCCCCCTCAGGCATGCCCTAGTGTATCGTGGTCACCTTGAGGCCCATCTTCGCGTGAAACCGACGCCCAAAAATCATATAAATATAGAAACCCCAAAAAATAACCCTAGATCAGAAGTTCCGCCATCGCAAGCCTCTATAGCCACGAAAAACCAATCTAGACCCTATTTCGGCACCCTGCTTGAGGGGGAAATCATCACCAGTGGCCATCTTCATCATCCAGGCGGCCACCATGATGAGGAGGGAGTAGTCCACCCTCGGGGCTGAGGGTTTGTACCAGTAGCTATGTGTTTAATCTCTGTCTCTCGTGTTCTTGAGTTGGCACAATCTTGATGTATCGCGAGCTTTGTTAATATAGTCGGATCTTATGGTGTTTCTGCCTCTCTATCTTGTTGTGACGAATTGAGTTTTCCCTTTTAGATTTCACTTTTATCGGGTTGAATACTTTATTGGATTTGAGAGCACTTGATGTATGTCTTGGCACTCAACTCGCGGATTCCCGAGGTGACATTGGGGTAATCTATGCATAGGGGTTGATGCACGTTTTGGTCCTTGTTTCTCCGATAGAAATCTTGGGCACTCTTTGAGGTTCTTTATGTTGGATTGAGTATTATGAATCTGAAATTGTTTGATGCATATCGTATAATCAACTCATGGATACTCGCGGTGACATTGGAGTATCTAGGTGACATTAGAGTTGGTTGATGTGTATCATATGGTGTTATTTTAGTACGAACTCTTAGATAGATCGATCAGAAAGGACAACTTGGTGTTATTTTAGTACGAACTCTTGGATAGGTCGATAGGAAAGGATAACTTTGAGGTGGTTTCGTACCCTACAAGATACTTTTTATATTTTGGTTGCATGGTTGTTTGAGAGAGACCATCTTCATCCTACGCCTCCCACGGATTGATAAACCTTAGGTCATCGACTTGAGGGAAATTTGCTACTGTCCTACAAAACTCTGCGCTTGGAGGCCCAACACGAGTCTACAAGAACAAGTTGTGTAGTAGACATCAAGCTCTTTTCTGGCGTCATTGTCGGGGAGATGAGTTCTTGAAGGCATATCTTTAGATCTTGTAACTGAATCTTTTTGTTTCTTGTTTTATCACTAGTTTGGTTTATAAAACAAAACTACGAAAATGATGGAATTGAGGTTGCATAATATTATTCATCTTTATAATGTCTTTCGTGAAAATGATGGAAAGGAAAATTGTGCTCAATAGATAGAAGAAGAATTCTATAAAATGTTTGACAAAAAATCTTTGAATGATGAGCATGATTGCAATGTTGTTGGTATGAACTCTTTGAATATCCATGATGCTACCATAATCTAACTAAAGCATGAGAGCATTTCTTCAAAAATAGCAAAGCACACCGTGCTCAAAAAGATATAAGTGAAGCACTAGAGCAATTCCATAGCTCATAAAGATTTAAGTGAAGCATAGAGATCAATTCTAACAAGTCATAGCATAATTTTGGCTCCCTCAACTAGGTGATTCCAGCAAGGATAGATGACTTAAAACACAAAGCAAAAACAAGCAAAGACTCATATCAGACAAGACGCTCCAAGCAAAACTCATAATAATATGCACGAATAAAAATATAGCTCCAAATAAAATACCGATGGTCGTTAGAAGAAAGAGGGGATGACACTCGGGGGCATCCCTAAGCTTAGTTGCTTGATACTTCTTGAATAATATCTTGGGGTGCCTCAGGCATCCCCAAGATTAGCCTTTTTCTAATCCTTATTCCTTCATCCATCGCAATCTCACCAAAACTTGAAAACTTCCATCACACAAAACTCAACAAAACCTTCGTGAGATCCGTTAGTATAAGAAAGCAAATCACTACTTTAAGTATTGTTGCAAATTCATATTTTGTTAATGTATTATATCTACTGTATTTTAACCTTTCCATGGCAAAAGATCTTCAAAGAAAACCATAGAATCATCAAAACAAGCACATAACACAACGAAAACAGAATCACAAAAGCGTAGCAATCAGATAATCGAGGAACTTCAGATACTTAGAACTCTAGAAATTCTGAAAAATTAGGACCATGTGGGAAATTTGTATATTAATCTTTTGTAAAAATAATTAAATCAAAATCTCTCTTATGTTAAAAATGGGAATGTTTTCTGAGCGCAGAAGTTTTTGTTTTTCAGCAAGATCAAATCAACTATCACCCAAATCATCCCAAAGGCTTTGCTTGGCACAAACACTAATTTAAACCACAAAAACACATCTCATCAGAAGCATAATTGGGTATTTTATTGAAAATAGCAAGAAAAACAAAAAGTAAAAAGATACAAGTTGGGTTGCCTCCCAACGAGCGCTATCGTTTCACGCCCCTAGTTAGGCATAATGCGAAGGATCTAAGTGTTGTCATCTTTATTTCTAGATCCATATGATGCCCTCATGATTGATTTGTATGGTGGCTTAATTATAGTTCTAGGTAAGTGTTCCATACCCTTCCTTAGTGGGAATTTAAATTTAATATTGCCTTATTTCATATCAATCACGGCACCAATAGTACGTAAAAACGGTCTATCAAGAATAATTGGACAAGACGGATTGCAATCAATATCAAGAACAATAAAATATATGGGCAAGAACATCATTAATTCTTCCCATAGGTTTTTTAATAGTAGAATCCGCCAAGTGCAAATTTAGAGAACACTCTTCAATATCGGTAAGACCAAGCACATCACGTAAAGATTTCAGAATTGTAGAAACAATAGCACCCAAGTCACATAAAGCAAAACACTCATCATTTTTAATCTTGACTTCGATAGTAGGTTTCCATTCATCATGTAATTTTCCAGGAATTGATTCTAATTCCAACTTTTCTTCTAAAGCTTTCATCATAGCATCAACAATATGTTTAGTAAAAGCTTTATTTTGTTTATAAGCATGGGGTAAATTATCATGAATTGCAACAAAGAAATACAATCAATCAAAGAGCAACTAGCATAATTAAAGTCTTTGTAATCCAAAAGAGTGGGCACATCACTAGTTAAAGTCTTCGCCTCTTCAAACCCACTTTTATCAATTTTCTCAACAAGATTTTCACCCTTCAAATTATCGGGACGCCTTCTAGCTAAAGTTGACTCTTCTCCAGTCCCTTTATCATCAATCTTAATTTTACCAAACAAGGAATCAATAGAAGAAATGTCAATCATCTTAAGATCTTCATCACTTTTATGAAAGCAATCACTAGAAAACGCTTTTTCTAAAAATTCTCTTCTAGCTCTAAGCTTAGCGGTTCTCTTCTTACTTTCATCCATAGAAACATAAAGAGCTTTAATTGATTCTTCTATCTTAGGCACAAAAAATTTCATCTTGAGATTTTCTACATCATGAGAAATTTTATCAATATTCCTAGACATATCATCAATCTTATTCAGCTTTTCTTCTATTGTAGCATTGAAAACTTTTTGAGTATTGATAAATTCTTTAATATTGTTCTCAAGAAGAGAGGTGTTCCTATTATTATTATAGGAGCGGTTACCATAGGAATTACCATAATTATTAGAGGAATTACTAGGAAAAGGCCTAGGATTAAAATTACCTCTATAATCATTGTTATTAAAATTGTTTCACGAGATAAAATTCACATCTATGGCATCACTATTTTGCTCAATCAAGGTAGACGAAGGCACGTCATTAAAATCAATAGGACACTTTTATTTGCAACCAATTTCATAAGGGCATCAACTTTTTCACTCAAAGAAGAAATTTCTTCAACCGAATTAACTTTTTTTACTAGTAGGAGCTCTTTCGGTATGCCATTGTGAATAATTTGCCATAATATTGTCTAGCAATTTAGTAGCTTCACCCGAAGTAATTTCCATAAAAGTACCACCCACGGCGAAATCTAAAAGATTTCTTTAGACAAAACTCAATCCGCATAAAGTTTTGTATGATCATCCAAAGATTTAACCCATGAGTTGGGCAATTCCTTATCATCAATTTCATCCTTTCCCAAGATTGTGCAACATGCTCATGTTCAAGTTGCTTGAAATTCATGATCTGGGTTCTAAGGGAAATAATTTTTGCACGCGGAAAATATTTAGTAATAAAGGCATCTTTGCACTTATTCCAAGAATCGATACTATTGTGAGGCAAAGAAGAAAACCAAAAATTTGCACTATCTCGCAAAGAAAACGGGAATAATTTCAACTTCACAATATCATTGTCCACATCTTTTTTCTTTTGCATATCGCATAATCCACGAATGTGTTAAGATGGGACATGGCATCCTCATTAGGAGTACATGAGAATTGATCTTTCATAACAAGATTCAGCAAAGCGGCATTAATATCACAAGACTCTGCACTAGTGGCGGGAGGAGGAATCAGAGTGCTAATAAAATCATTGTTGTTGGTATTGGAGAAATCACACAACTTGTTGTTCTCTTGAGTCATTGTGACTACGCCACAAGATTGCACTTAAAAACATATCTGACGAGAAGATGGCGCACGGAAAAGAGGGCGAATAAAACGGCAAATTTTTGTGAAGTGGGGGAGAGGGAAACGAGAGGCAAATGATGTAAATTGCAAGGAGATGAGATTTGTGATTAGGAACCTTGTAGATGTTGATGATGCCTCCCTGGCAATGGCGCCAGAAATTCCTTTTGATGTTTGCTTGAACTACATCGGTATTTGCCCAAAGAGGAAGGGATGATGCAGCACATCAACGGTAGGTATTTCCCTCAGTTATGAGACCAAGGTTATCGAACTAGTAGGAGAACCACGCAACACTACGTAAACAACTCCTGAACACAAAGAACAAATACTTGCAACCCGACGTAAGAGAGGGGTTGACAATCCCTCACGGGTAAAAAGATAGATAAAATTGTAATAGATTGGATAAATAGATCTCGCGGGAACGCGAGATAAAATAAATTACTAAAAATTGCAGCAAGGTGTTTTCGTATTTTTGAATTAATAGATCTGAAAATAAAAACAAATAAAAATAGATCTCGAAGGCAAATATAATAAAGAAGAGACCCGAGGGCCATAGATTTCACTAGTGGCTTCTCTTGAGAAAAATAGCATACGGTGGGTAAACAAATTACTGTTGGGCAATTGATAGAACTTCAAATAATCATGACGATATCCAGGCAATGATCATTATATAGGCATCATGTCCAAGATTAGTAGAACGACTCCTGCCTGCATCTATTACTATTACTCCACACATCGACCGCTATCCAACATGCATCTAGTGTATTAAGTTCATGGAAAAACAGAGTAATGCAATAAGAACGATGACATGATGTAGACAAGATCTATTTATGTAGAAATAGACCCCATCTTGTTATCCTTAATAGCAACGATACATACGTGTTGGTTTCCCTTCTGTCACTCGGATCAAGCACCGTAAGATCGCACCCATCACAAAGCACCTCTTCCCATGGCAAGAAAAATCGATCTAGTTGGTCTAACTAAACCAAATATTCTAAAAAGAAATACAAGGCTATAATTAATCATGCATATAAGAGATCAAAAGACTCAAATAACTTTCATGGATAAAAACATAAATCTGATAATAAAACTCAAAGTTCATCGGATCCCAATAAACACATCGCAAAAAAGTGTTACATCAAATAGATCTCCAAGAGACATTGTATTGAGAATCAAGAGAGAGAGAGAGAGAGGAAGCCGCTACTAACTACGGACCCGAAGGTCTACAATGAACTACTCACGCATCATCGGAGAGGCACCAATGAGGATGATGAACCCCTCCGTGATTGTGTTTACATTGGATCTGGTGGTTCTAGAACTTAAGGCGGTTGGAATTGATTTTTGTCGACTCCCCTAGGGTTTCTGGAATATTGGGGTATTTATAGAGCAAAGAGGCGGTGTGGTAGGTCACCGAGGTGGGCACAGCCCACCTGGGCGCGCCTGAGCCTCCTGGCGCGCCCAGGTGTCTTGTGCTCACCTCGGGCCCCCTCTTCGGTACTTATTTGGCCCACTGATGTCTTTTGGTCCAAAAAAATGCACAAAAAGTTTTACTGCGTTTGGACTCCGTTTGATATTGATTTCCTGCGATGTAAAAAACAAGTAGAAAATAGCATTTACTGCGTTTGGACTCCGTTTGATATTGATTTCCTGCGATGTAAAAAAACAAGCAGAAAACAACAACTCACACTTGGCACTATGTCAATAGTTTAGTCCCAAAAAATGATATAAAGTAAAATAATTGTAAAACATCCAAGAATGATAATATAATAGCATGGAACAATCAAAAATTATAGATACGTTGAAGACATATCAAGTATATACTACTTGATTCCACTTTTTCAATCGAAGCGCTTTCATGTTCCGAGTCATCCTCCTTTTCATTGATTCTACCAATTGGCAATGCTTCTTTTATTTGAGCCAATTCTTTTTCTCTTCTGGCGGCGAGCGGCAAAATTGGTTTTAAGCATTTTTTCAATCTCACCCCACTCTGGATATAATTGCCCCTTAATGCTTTTAGATTCTTTCGGCAATGACACACGGGCGTTGCCGAAACTTTGCAATAGTGTAGGGCGTGTATAATATGATGTAGTACTAGGTGAAGGCATATGCATTGTTGTAAAACCATATTTTTGTTTGTTAATTTTATCAATTGACAAAGATTCATCTTCTTGCAAAACACTAGTTCTTATTGCATTATAATCAGGAACTAGTCCCTTATCGTGTTCTTCAAGGCAAGAGCATTAATCTTGTTATTTCCGGCTATACCCCTTTTTAATATAGCCACTTCCCATTCTGTAAGGAATTGCTCCATAATACTTTTAGATTCTTTTGGCAATGAGGTTTCTGCAATTGCGTAGAGGATGCATTAAATGCTCCAACATTAGATGATGGCATGTGCACTCTTGCAAAATTTTCACTTATTTGGCTATGACCATGAAGGTGCGGAGCCGAATTATGAGCATCTACAGTCGTATACGGTGCAGAAAAATGAGGTGTAGCATATGACGGTTGAGAGTAACTGGCTGAATAGCTAGTAGTAGCATGGTCAATTATCCCATCCATGGGCATGGTTGAACTAGTATATCGCAGATTAGTTGCCGATGAATAAAGAGGTGAAACACTTTGTCGCATGCTATTGAAAGTTCCTACGTATGGTGTTTCAACTTAATTAACCAGACCCATCATGTTTTTCATCGGCATATAAATTTGTGGGGTTGCTGATGCATGAGAGTTAGGATACATATGTTATATGTTGCTAAAATCATAAGAATTTGAAGCATGAAGATTATTTTGCATCGGCCCTTGCACGTAATTAGATGCATGATTGATAAAACTAGGGCTAGCTGATACATTATGCTCATTAAGTGATTTAGAACACGAAAAAGTACAATCGACTGTCACCCCTTACATATATATATGAGGCGACTGGACTTCCCGTACAAGAAACAGACTCAAATCACGTCCAAATCATCAAAAGTTACCCTAACTCGGACTACGAGGGTCGGAACTTCCGGTATGGCCCAGAACTTCCGGGCTCAAATTATATCAAGTACCCTCTTGCACCGAATCTGCAGGTTGCATAAGACTTCGGATCACGATGGTCCAAAAAGAAAAGTTGTAGATCTTGAAACGGAGAAAACTCGCCTATTGATCACTTTTCATTCAAGTTCGTCTTGAGGTTGAAACCAGGCCCACAAATCTGCAAATAATATTGAAAACCCGGTTTTCTATGAGCGTCGGTGCAATGTCTCTGTTTAGCCTGGAACCACCCCGGAAGTTTTGCCCGGAACTTCCGGGGCAGACTTCTCATATGAATTTCGATTGAGATGTTTTTTTATATCAAATCAATTGTTTTAACCAGACGGAGATAATCATGTAGAACACTTTCTCATATGAGGCCGTCCTGGAGGCGTAATTGGTTGAACAGTACTCTGCACACAAAATCCTAGTACTTTGAGCACAACTTCGGCCCTCGAGATGAGATCGGATGGTGATGGCCCAAACTTCCAAGATATTCATGTCAACACTACCGAACTTTTTCATTGAGAGCACTTCTTCATTTGAAGCCATCTTAATTAAGTTTTTGACCATCCCAAAATTTGATGCCACAGGTATGTCTCCGATGGATCTCGTGAGACTCTGTCGGTGTCTGTCTTTGTTGGACCCGCTTGGATCCGGTCTTCGTTTGTCTAGTATGTGTGTCTGCAAGTTGGATCCTTCCCATTCTGTTATGCTAGTCCTATGAAGTCTTAGCACGACGACTTCCTGACTGTCTACTACAACAATGTTTGCCCGGCTCCGATAAGGGAGGGGCGATGACGGCAGCACGCCTTCAGCTCGCTCCAGTGCTTGTAATCGTTGCTAGGTGGTCTACGGACCTGGATGTAAATTTTACTTCTAGTGTTCTTTGTACTACTGCTGATGAATAGATCGAAAGTTTTCTCACAAAAAAAGGTGTAGAACAAAAAGGGAGAGTGAAAAGGGAGAAAAGGAATTCGAACCCGAGACCCAAGACTTTCTCTTACATACACGAGCATACTATGAGCATCTCCAAGACTAAGCCGTCATAGCATCTTGAGATTAGCTAGGCTCATGAGCACGTCTAAGGACCGACCCAACATGTGTGTGCATTTTGCACGAACAATGCTCTTGTATACTTTTAGATAAAAGGCACAAGCAGCCCCCGGCTTTAAATTAACTATGAAAGGGCCAACAAAGTTTTACAATTGTTACATATTACAATCATGAGCTAGCAGGAAAGCAGACGGCTTTCTGACCAGGAGATCGCGCTTCGCAAAATGCTCAAGCAGAGGATCTTGGGTTTTGCGGCCATTGAAAGAACACGGAAGCGCCAGGCCTCGCGTATCACTTGGCTGTGTTCTGGAGATGCGAGCACGAAGCTTTTTCATGCAAGAATGGTGTCCAGAAGGCGGAAGAACTTTGTGCATGCACTGTCCCAAGGAAATCGCATCGCCTCCTCCCATGAGGACAAAGCTCACCTCGTCCACGAACACTTCTCCGGGCTACTTGGCACAAGGAAAAACCGTTCCAGCACCATCAACTGGGAGATGCTGAACCTGACGCAAGTTCAGGGAGACAACAATCGATCTGCCGTTCACCGAAGAGGAGGTGTGGAAGGCCATCAAAGCATCGCCAGTGGAGAAGGCGCCAGGCCCCGACGGGTTTTTGGGAGGGTTTTTCAGATCCTGCTGGCCGACAATCAAAGAGGATGTGATGAGGGTTTTCGACAAGTTTTACCACCTGGACAGAACAAACGCCGAGGCTATCAACACAGCTATGATTGTACTCTTGCCAAAGAAAGATGGGGTATCAGAGATCGGCCATTACCGGCCGATAAGCTTGATCCACTCGATAGGAAAATTGCTGGCAAAAGTGCTCGCACTACGTCTAGCAGGCGTGCTGCAGGACATCGTCTCGCCCGCCCAAAGTGCTTTTCAGAGAAAAAAGAGCATCCAGGACTCCTACTTATATGTTCAGAACTGCGTCCGCTCCCTCCACCGTAATAAGAAACCTGCGCTTCTAGTTAAGATCGACATAGCTAGGGCTTTCGACTCCGTAGCCTGGGACTACTTGCTAGAGCTTCTCTAGAGACTAGGATTTAGTGCAAGATGGCGAGACTGGATCGCCATCCTTCTGTCTTCCTCATCGTCATCCTGCCTTCTGAACGGCGTGCCGGGGAAGATCTTCGAGCATGCGTGCGGCCTTCGCCAGGGGGACCCGCTATCACCGCTGCTGCTCATTCTAGCAATAGACCCGCTGCATCGTCTTCTACAAGCTGCAACAGAGCACGGTATCCTAAATACACTCCCAGACAGAAAAATCACGGCAAGGGTTAGCCTCTACGCAGACGACACGGTCCTTTTCGCAAGCCCAACTAGACAGGAATTTGACAACCTCATGGGCCTATTGGCTCTCTTCGGCGATGCCACGGGCCTAAGAATCAACCCGGAAAAAACTTCTGTCGCCCCAATCCGATGCGAAGACATAGATCTACAGCTTGTGCTACAAAATTTCACGGGCAAGATTGTAGGTTTTCCACTGACGTATCTAGGTCTCCCGATCACCGTCTCCAGGCTGCGCATCATGCACCTTCAGTTCATCCTAGATAGGATCCGCGCACGCCTTGCGGGATGGAAAGGCCGTCTGTTATCCATCGCCGGCCGGAGGGTTTTGGTCAGGAGTGTACTGACGGCATTGCCAACATACGCGCTGTCCGTTCTCAGGGCGCGAGTCAAATTTCTCAAGGACATTGACAAGGCGCGAAGGCGCTTCCTCTGGGCGGGGGATGAGGAGCTGACCGGCGGAAAATGCAAAGTTAGCTGGCCACAAGTGTGCTCGCCGGTGCAGCATGGAGGCTTGGGCATCCTGAACATGACCAAATTTAGCCGCGCTCTCCGGCTAAGATGGTTATGGCTGTCCTGGCAGCAGCCCTGCCGGCCATGGGTTGGCACACCGGTGCCACGCGACGAGAAGGACCACAAGCTTTTCAACCAGGCAACAAGAGTCACCATCGGAGACGGAGCCACGACATCTTTCTGGCAAAACTCTTGGCTGGATGTTGGATCTCTCAAACAAGCGTTCCCAGCTCTGTATGCTCACTCCCGGCGAAAGAACCGATCGGTGGCTGCTGCCTTGGCAGATCACACCTGGGTAAAGAATCTCAGGCATGGCGACCGTGCAGAAATAGCCGTAGATTTTCTCTCCCTCTGGCGACTGCTGGCGGCCCAAAATGTGACCCTAATTGCTGGCTCCGAAGACTCGATCACATGGACTCAAAGCAGCTCAGGACAATACACGGCGAGTTTAGCATACAGCATACAATTTCAAACACCTGCAAGAAATGAGCTCTGCTCTGCCATCTGGAAGCCATGGGCACCCGGGAAGATGAAGATCTTCTCCTGGCTACTGCACCTTGATAGATTGTGGTGCAATGATAGGCTGCAGCGCCGGGGCTGGCCAAATGGATATTTCTGCCCTCTGTGCATCAGGCAGCTCGAAACATCGGTTCACCTATTCTGGGAGTGCAACTTGGCAAGGGAAACTTGGAGGAAGATGGCCACCAGGAACGGCTGTGGCCCTCTGAACCTTGATCTATGGAACAACACGGGAAACTCAACGCAAAGGGTGCAACGATGCCTGCAGATGTTTGCCAATGAGAAGACTCGAAAAGCCGCGGCATCCATCATCATGCTCACCTGCTGGAAAATATGGAGGGAGAGAAATGATTGCATTTTCAAGGGAAAAATTGCAAAAGCTGAAGATATTCTCAGTCGGGTAGCGCGATCGCTAGAGCTCTGGAGCATTGCGGGGCCAAAAAGTTTAGAGTGCCTTTTCGGGCCCCCGATTGGGAGATTTTAGTCTTTTTCTGTTTTCTGCCTTAGGGCAGGGTGTTGGCAAAACTTCTGTAACTCGTTTCAATCTTTCTCCTCTGTTAAATCAATGAAATGCCAGCAGGTGCTGGATCTTTCAAAAACAATCATGAGCTAGCTAAAAATAAGGAGCGCCTAACGATATGGAGGCATGTTGTACACGTAAGCAGTAAAATTAAGAATGCCAGTTTTTGTCGGCAATGAAAAGAAAGGAAGAAATAGATACCTGCGATATGGAGGAATGTTGTACTTACATGTACAATTTTAATAAGGTCTAGTTAAAAAAACAATTTTAATTAGGATTGCTTAATTCTAATTTAAGTTGTAGCCATTGAACTAACATTTGAGTGCGGATGGAAAAAAGAAGACCCTGCAGATCCAGTGCAATGTCTGGTTGAAGAAGTATCACCAGCCTACAATTGCAGGTAGTATGAAAACATCTTCAGAGAAACATCCTCGGATAGTAACATAAAGCAACAGACTATTTGTAAGAAAATGAACGGATCAAGATGATAATTAAATTGGGGGGAAATAATAGCACTATCATGGTGTGTGCAACACTACAATATTTTGGTTCTGAAAGTAAATCTGCATGTTGGTCACTTGCCACAGGAAAAAGATAGAAGGTGCAGTAATTGTACTTCTATTGTATGCCTGCTTCTTGGATGCATCAGGTACATAAAAACAGTTGAATATTCTCTAAGTGCAACAGCTCAGAAGCTTGATCAGGTTGAAGTAGAAGTTATGTATATGAATTAGTAGTTTAACTAAACCAGCCACATGCACAGAAAACTCATCGTGGGTTTAGTAAAGCGAGATGGAAATAACCGGCTGTGCGCCCATGATCATCTTATCACCAGTAGTAGGCAGTCCTCACCTAGACTCCTCCTACAACTACACAGAGAACGCCGAGCTGTCGCCGGCAAACGGGTTGGACGACACATCAATCTATGCATATTGTCCATACTGGAAGGATCATGCATTAACAGTTCCCAAACTCAGAACCCATGTTGGCAGTTTCCAGCAACCAAAGTGCCAATTAACTGAGCAAAACAAACCCAACCAGGCGCTGTGAAGAAGACAATAGTGTGGGCTCTTCTACCCTCAAAACTACAATCAAACTCTGCAGCGTTTCTGGATTGCAGCAGCAGAACACATAAAAGGATCCAATTCAGGGCAAGGGACGTGCGGAAGGCAATCCTGTAGGGAACACGGCAGATTCATTGCAGTCCTCCAGTAAGCTTCCTGGCGACGTCAATGGCCTCGAATCACCATGCACAACGGGCATGGACGGAGTTCAGAGTTGTAGCAGCCTGGTTTTGTCAGCTTAGCACAGCTCGTCCATGGCCGATGAGAATGGTACTGTACAAGTGTAACCAGTCAGCAGAGGGTTACAGCAGCGGAGTTCATGACAAAGGATTGTCAGGAGCTCAAGGTCACAGTGCTGCGAAAGTTCCAGGGTCCAGCTTGTCGCCTACTTTACAAGTCAGGCGCAAAACTGAAACTGCTGATTTCTACCGGGGAGAGAGTGGAGGAGAAAGTGTAATATCAGAACCGATAGGAGAAGCGTTGTACTGGGTCATTTGCAACTGTGGACTGCTCACATCAGGCGAATACTGGTGCTTTGTCACCTTCCCTTCTTCAGGAAACTCCGCATGCCCGCTGCTCTTGTCTCTGGAATCGACACCCCTGGGTATCCCCTCCACTTTCACAAATTCTTCCCAACTCCTCTCGTACTCGTACGGCTGTCCTATGCGATTTCTGTGGTCTTTCCATATTTCCCACAGCCGCTCCCCTACCTCCTCTATTCTTGGGCGATCATCCACTTCGAAACTTGTACACCAGGATGCTAAACCAAGCCAGTCTCCAAGAAATTCTTCATCCACATGATCCGCCAAACGGTCATCCAATATCTCACTGATGTGGCCTGCCTTAAATCTCTCGAGAGCCTGCATGCACAACAACATAGGCTAGTGTGTCATTCTACAGAATTTCGAAACACAAGGACAAAAGGCATTGGCCATTGCGGTTATGAAAACTGCACTAGACCTCCGAACGCATATCTACATGACATGAACTTCATTAGGATAGACACGTCAACTGGAGACAAAAGCATACGAGGTTCAACTTACCCATGCCACAATGCCAGAGCCAAGATGGTTGTCAAAGATCCCTGAGTCTCGCATGTCTTGATCCCACATTTGCGGTCCACGGGAAGATATAATTTCTAAGAGTATTACACCAAAAGGGTAGACATCGGATTTAGCTGTCAGCTCATAGTAATGGCTGTATTGTGGATCTATGTAGCCAATTGTCCCTATCACTTTGTCCATGTCACCACTTCCTGACAATTCAAAAGTACCCAACTTTGCTCTATAACTCTCTGTCAGAAGGATTTTCGTTGTCTTCAAATCATAACAGATCATTGTTTCCCCTGCTACAATCAAATCATGACCATAACGAAAAACTTCTCATCAAATACCCATGATCAAATAAAGCTATCAAATTAGTTGAGCAGTCGCAAGCAAGTATAAATGATCAACGATTTTGAGAACACATAATTTATCTGCTCAACATTTGAATTAGACAAAATGGAAAGACTAATTATTAAATAATTAAGTCAGCTGAATGAAAATGATATTAATTATTAAATAATTAAAGTCAGCTGAAGGAAAACTCGTCCTGATAAAAAGGGATAGCAATGTCTTTCTCACCCAAAAGTCAAGCTTGGTCCTTTCTCTGTCAAAAGGTCTCCCATGCCAGTTTATAATCACAGCATATCCTTCTCCAACCAAAAAAATCAAGCCTAGCCTTCACTCCAAAATTTTCGGATACCCCAGTTCATGTCTCTCTCACCTAGGAGCCCTATCTCATTAAAGACATGCAGTCTGGCTACATTTCACAAAACTGTAACTCTTACCGGAAAAGGCTTTCGCCCCGCTTTATATATAAAGCAACGATCATCAACAACCCGGTACAAACGCACGCCTCCACAACACACGCACACACCCAAGGCAGGATACATAGGCGCTGAGCGCAGCAACACCAACCCTAGCACTACAAGAGCAACCGAGGACTTCGACCGTGAACACGCCACTGCGAAGAGATGAAGCCGCATACGACGAACCGCGGGCTCCAAAGCGCCGCCTTCATGAAGGTTACGATACCAGAGCGCCGCCACCACCCGATCCGAGGATCAGAGTTTCCCCTGGAGCAACACGACGGGCAATGAGAGCCGCGACGACGCCTTCAAGAAGGGAACGAGCTTCGTTGCCGCCGGTCCGTCCGAAGATAGAACAGGTTTTCACCCCGGCCAACGCTCACCGCCACCGAACACCACACCCCGGCTACCACGCCGCCCACACGGCCATGGCCACCGGGCAGCACCGAGCTAGGGGGGACCCTAGCCGCCGGCCCAAGGCCTCTAGAGTGCATGCAGTCAACCTAAGTTATTTTAACTTGGCCATGTAAAAACGAATCGGGTTCGTTTTTCAAAAATATATGATGATGCAAATTTGTAGTCAATTTTTAATTTGGAAATCGTGCTAACGTTCAAAATCATTCACCCTTTTTCTACTGAAGTGAGTCTGCATTGAAGTACTCGGTTTTTTTTGTTGAGAAACTGAAGTGCTTGAATTTACAAATAGCAAAACTATATGGTGCAATTTAATCAATGTGTAATGAACCAATATTGACACCATGAGTTATCACTTTCTTACCAGCACATAAATGAAGATAAGTCAAGGCAATAGCAACATCAATAGCGATCGATATGCGTTGATCCAAATCCAGGATTTTCTGATGTTGGCCTGTGGATAAGTTAAAATTGATGCAGGTAATTCAAATTTCCCAACCAAAGGAAGAATAAATGAGCAACTTAACATACCATCCAGGTGCTGCCTTAGACTGCCATTTGGAACATACTCACTGACCATAATAAACTGATTTCCTTTATCAATAAAACATAGAGACCTCACCAAACTCCAGTGATTAATTGCTGTAAGGAGCTGCACTTTCTTGTGAACTTCCGCAGCACGATCACAGCCCTGAAAACAAAAGAAGACTAAATTACCACGTGCTGAGGAACAACATCGTTATTATTATTTGGGGAATTCTCTACACTAGGAATGACAGGCCGGCTGCAACTGCGACGCATGAGGAGGCTGCAGCAGCGTACCCGAGGCTACACCCTTTAGTATGATCAGGTTTCGGTAACGAGTCATGCTATTGTTCAGAAAAGGGAGTACCTTCCAGAGTTCAAATTAGGTACAGATTGACTTCGAACCAACTTGTCAATCATGCCATGGTTGTCCTATATAAATAGTCTGTACTCATTCGAGGAATGAGATAATAAAGAAGTTTACGCCCTAGAGTCTCCTTTTCCTTACCATTCTACCCTAGCAGCACCAGCTAAGGCACGGGCCGGCCAGATTACTGATCTCCGCCCTAGACCTTCCCCAGGAAGACCAAATTAGCATCTCTTGTCCTGGTACCGTGGTACACGTGATAGATATTTCCTTCAGTGTAAGATGCATCTAGCCTTTACACAGAAGTGAATATTTTCAACCGTTTACCTGTATTTTGCTAGTGAGGAAGCATCCTGCTCTTTGTTTGTATGAGGTATAATCATATGCTCTTTTCTCTTGAAACAGGCTTAGCCCCACTTTATATATAAAGCACAAATGACCGAACCGATACAAGGTGGTGGGGATAACCCCTTACAAGCAAGCCAAAAGATAGAAAAACGACAACCAAGACGGCAGCAAGAACGCCACCAACCCGAAGCCGAGCATGAAAACAGAGGGTGCCACACCTAACAAGATGCTGCCAAGACTACCGAACCGGAACTGAACCACGCCGCCTTGGGAAATCACCGTACCCCGACACACCGAACACACCAAGCTATTGCCGGAGAGGGCAAGCGTCTGCCCTCTCGCTCCGGGCCATGGAGCACTGATCCTGGCAGTGGATAGCGAGGACCGAGGACGGTGACGACGAGGACAGGTGTAAATGATAGGAGACCAACGAATCCACTTCAAGCCAGAGCCGAAGAAGCATCACGCCAGGATCAAAGCACGCCCAAGACGCTGATACGCTACAGCCGGATGATACTTGAGTTCCTCGACAATGCCCCCAGGATGGTAACAGCGCAAAGCGCGTGGCCGTCGAGCCCGAAATGATGAAGTAAGGTTTTCACTTGGAACCCTAACACGAAGAGGAACCCACAATGACGCCCCCAGAGCTAAGTGACACCCTTGAGCATCACCGTCGCCGGCGCCAAAGCACGGATCTTTCGCTCGGATTCTCACCATTTCCACCTAAGGCACCACCAAACCCAACCAAAGGGAGGGGCCGCCTTGCCAGCTCGACACCTCCAAATCCAGACCAGGGAGACGCCACCGCCAAGTCATGAGAACGGCAGGATAACCCGCCGCCCCTCCCATTGCTACCCACATAGCCAAGAGGAGGCACCACCCTCTGTCGCACTGCTTGCCGCAAAGCCAATCGCGCAGCCTCACCATCGAGGGCCACCGCCCTGGAATCCAAGACTGACCCACCACCGACACCGGAACAACATGTTGTCCGAGACTAGGCACCTAGACACGAACAACGCCCGGAGCGGAACCGCCGTCAGTCAGGACCGGACATTCCCGATGCCGGCCCACGTGAAGATACACCCCGGCCATGGGTACCAAATCCCACCTCGTTAAGAACATCGGGGACAACCAGCACCATGGAACGGGCCGATTGCCCGCCGCATGGTACCAGGCTAGCATGCCTCCATGGGCAAGATCCGTCCATCTGAATCCGGCCAAGGACAAACCCCGAGGCCTGCCACCGTCCAACCCTAGCTCCCCACTAGAAGACCAAATCGCCAGCCACTAGTTCCTGCGCGCATCCACCCGCGAACTGCCAGTCAATCAGGCCCACACCCGAGCGAACCCATGTCCCGCGCTGCCCAAAGTCTGCCGGCTGCAAGATCTAGCGCATAGGTGCCACTACCCCGAGCGTGCCAGGGCTCAAATCTGCTCGGCCATGTGGGGCACCACCCGCAACACACTACAGCACATCGGGCGCTGCCAGCCCGGACACGCAGCAGGGCACCGCCGACCATCACCAGATGTGAAGCCACTCGCTCCCGTACCTGTAGCACCGCAGCACGCAGCTCTGTCGCAGCGCCACTCACCAAGCATATCCCCGCCGACGAGCTGCCGCCCACAACGCCGCCACCATGTGAGGGAGGAGCGTCGATGCCTGCCGACCTTCGCTCGGTGGCACCCGCCAGCGGCGTCAAGGAGGAGAGTGGGAGGGGGAGGCGACGGAGGCCGGGACTAGGGGTCACCCGGCTGCCGCCCGCGGGAGCGACGGGGGCGAGGGGAAAAGTCACCATATGCGCTTTTACTTTCGCCATCTAAGTTTTAAGAGATTTCAGATTTGCAACTTCCAAATGACCAGTCAATTGTTCCTAGTGGGTTTTCGGCACTTCCTCACTGGAGAAGCTACAAAAACACGTGCATGTCACTTATGTAGGACACCCCTGTGCCATCATTTGCGGGCTCTTCTCCACCGCAGCCAGCGCCCTGCACCTGCTCATGCTCCTGCTGTTGCCACCAAAGGGGAGATGCCACGCTTCCCGATGGGTGTCATTGTTCGCCAGCTTTCCTCCATGGCGGCCAGCCTCTCAACACTACTCCCTCCGTTCATCACGATGATGCAGAGGCCAGGGTCAACCTCCATTTTGAAAAAAAACTACTCCCTCAGTTGCCGCAACTGAAAACCCATGCAGGCACTGCTGCTGTCCACCTCAGTCATGGTCGGCCACCCAGATCTAGGTTTCGATTTTCTTTTTTTTACGGGAAGTTAGTTTTCTTTTAACACGGTATAGACATAAACGCTCATACATATGCACATACACTCACCCCTATGAACGCAAGCACGCACACCCTATGAGCACCCAAGAGGCCGAGCAAGCACATCATCTTGAGATTGACGAGGTCACCATAGACGCCTTCATAGTTGACGGAAACGTCTCCTTCCACTGAAAACACATCGCTGGAAGGCCGAGCACCGGTGTCAAGTCTAGGGCTTGAACCCTGTTGGCTAGGTAAATGCCCTGTAGTAAGAGAGGTAGTTATGAACCCTGTGGACCACCCGCATGGTGGCGGTGAAGGGAAAGCTCCCATTGGGCTCGCCGTGCATTTGTATGGTCTGGAGAAGCTTACTTGTCTTATAGTTCCTCCTAACCATAAAACCACGGGTTGATTTCTAAAGGTCTAGTTCATGTCTTCTTTACGTTTGGTGGATTCCTAATTTTCAAAAGTTCACCAAAGATTGTTAGAATTAGTTGTGTATTTTTTAAGGCTTATCCAAAAAAAATTGGAAGTTCATCAATTTTTAAGTAGAGAAGTCCTCCATGAATGCTGATTTTATTTAATTTGTGAAGTCCATCCCTTGGGACTCGATCCATTAAAAAAGGTAGAACAAAGTTGCCCAATTAATTTGCGGAAACCCGAGCGTAAACCATTATGACACGCCCACAAGACAGGACACCCTAACCGATCTGGCTACCCACAAGACCCACACACATTGCCGAAGAGAGAAACACCATAGAGGTTGCCTACAAGGTGTCACCGTCATCACTTCTTCGGTTCTCCCCGAGCAAGCGACTCCGACTCCACCGTAGACGACCAACTAAGAGACCTTAGAACAAACATACGAGAACTTTGTCAGTCTACGCCAAACATGTTGCCACCGCATCGCCCCCCGATGCTACAGCTCCGACTTCACGCCCAGGGATAAGACGAATGGTTGACGATTAAGAGCATGCATGACCCTACTCCTCTTGCCACCATAATCATTGCCATAGAAGTCACAACGCCACCGAACGCGAGGCAACCGCCCCAACATCCGCACCGACATGGCCAGGCAGCCACTTGTCGAACCCGATGCAACGTGTGTACAGCCCCGGTATGGCGAAAGGGATCGATGACCTTCAAAGGCGACACCCCAAAGGGGGCAGCGGCATTGAAAACGACACGCCGCCCGACTCACACCGGAGTCTTAGGCTTTTGCCCCACGAACATGATCCGGAAGTGAAAAGATGAGGTGCTAAACATGATTCAGAAGTGAAGGATGAGGAGGTGCTCTGCAACCAGCCCCCCAAGGAAGACAAGCGTCGTCCACAGACGCCACGCCATCTGAGCGCCTGGAGCCATCCACCCCACCACCCCCACGCAACTCGCGGCGTGGCGCCACCGGCCCACACGCCCGCTGGCCCGCGCACCTCATATGTGATGGCAGCTCCGCATCACACACGAGCCACCAACCTCGCCGGAACCTCAGCACTAGCACTACACGCCACCCCCAGTCACCTTCATCCCCGACAGCCATTGTGTTGTGGTGGGGTGCATTTTGTACCCGGCCGTTGATGATCGTTGCTTCATATATAAAGCAGGGCCAAAGCCTTTTTCGGTAAGAGCGGGGACACCACAACTGCGCAACCGCGCCACTCCCCAGATCTAGCGCATGGAGCACCGCCACACCTCAGCGACGAGCGGAGAGCGTGGCCAGACCGCGGCTGCACCCTAGCGGTCCACACGCGCACCCGCGTGGGGATGTGCCACTGCCAGCCACCGCGCGCTGCAGAGCCTCCACCGCACACCGTCATCACTTCTCCCCGAACAAGCGACTCCGACTCCACCGTAGACGACCAACTAAGAGACCTTAGAACAAACAACATACGAGAACTTTGTCAGTCTACCCCCAAACAATCAGCCAAACATGTTGCTACCGCATCGCCCCGCAATGCTACAGCTCCGACTTCACACCCAGGGATAAGACGAACGGTTGACGATTAAGAACATGCCATGACCCTGCTCCTCTTGCCACCATAATCATTGCCACACAAGTCACAACACCACCGGACGCGAGGCAACTGCCCCAACATCCGCACCGACATGGCCGGGCAGCCACTTGTCGAACCCGATGCCATGTCCGTCCAGCCCCGGTATGGCGAAAGGGATCGATGACCTTCAAAGGCGACGCCCCAAAGGGGGCAGCGGCATTGAAAATGACCCGCCGCCCGACTCACACCGGAGTAAGCTTTTGCCCCACGAACATGATCCGGAAGTGAAAGATGAGGAGGTGCTGAACATGATTCAGAAGTGAAGGATGAGGAGGTGCTCTGCAACAGCCCCCCAAGGAGGACAAGCGTCGTCCACAGAAGTCACGCCATCTGAGCTTTCGCCCGGAGCCATCCACCCCATCACCCCCACGCAACTGGCGGCGCAGCGCCACCGGCCCACACGCCCGCTGGCCCGCGCACCTCATATGTGATGGCAGCTCCGCATCACACACGAGCCACCAACCTCGCTGGAACCTCAGCACTAGCACTGCATGCCATCCCCAGTCACCTTCATCCCCAACAGCCGTTGTGTTGTGGTGGCGTGCGTTTTGTACCCGGCTGTTGATGATCCTTGCTTTATATAAAGCCGGGCAGAAGCCTTTTTTGGTAAGAGCAGGGACACCACGACTGCACAACCACGCCACTCCCCAGATCTGGCCCGTGGCGCACCGCCACACCTCAGCGACGAGCGGAGAGCGTGGCCAGACTGCGGCTGCCACCCAGCGGTCCACACACGCACCCGCGCGGGGACACGCCACTGCCAGCCACCGCGCGCTGCAGAGCCTCCACCGCACCACCCAACGAGCGGCGGCGGCAGCTAGGGTTCTCCGAGTCGCGCGCCTAGGACGACACGGGGCCAGGAGGGATTTTTTTCATTTATTCCTTATGTGAAACAGTTCAGCCACACCCCTGATTTTTTGAAAGTAGTTTCAGAATTCTTGGAATTTCTTCCAACCATGTTGGAAGGTTGCCCCAAAAAAACTGGAAGTTTATTTCAAAAGCATTTTAAGACCTGTTTCAAGAATTGTTGAAACTATGGAGACGGCCATGAATGACGGTCGGGGAAGAGGGGATGTGTACTTTCTAACAGCACACACAAGGGGCTGTAAGAAATTGACTGTGCCAGGAAGACTGACAGCAAATTAGCATCCCCCATGATCCCAGTCCCCAACCTTTTCTCTCTTTTATCCCCATGTCATGGGGCCTATCCTTGCTCCTCATACCTCTGGTATCATTGGTCCTCAAGACCCTTACCAACCCCAGCACGTGACATAAATATAAAGTAACAAAATTAAGACCTACCAGAAGTAGTTTGTCAGCAAAACAAAGCATCATGAATAATACCGTAAATGAGCGGCAAAGAAACAGCAAGTTTTTATTAGAAATAAATTGTGAAATGATGAGAAATGACACAAATCGAGAAAATAAGAGAATAGGAGAATGTGGAGACAACCTTTTTAGCTCTCCTCACGGCAACAATTTGGTTATTTGGTAAGATACCCTTGTAGACTTCCCAGGATCCACTTTCACTTAACTTAAGTGCAGGTGAAAATCTCCGAGTAGCCTTCTGAACCTGCTTAAGGCTTAAGCTCAAGGATCGTACTCGAGGTATTTGTGCAGGCATTTTGGACCTAGACAGCTGGTGAGAGGTTGGTGGAGTCTCCAGTGATGGCATGCTTACTGCAGAGGATGTAATACGCTCCAATGGAAATGAAAAATTGTTAAGCACAACAGTCAAACAAAGTTTAATTCTTCCTAATGTTTCCACTTCCAAAATAATTTCGCAAATAAGACTTCCAGATGTACCCTTGTTTGCTTTTCAACATAGTAGTCTGGTAGAGTATATGAACATAGAAGGTGGGCCACAGCAAAAAGATTGGTAAACGAACTGTACTGAATGCTCGCTGGCGCAAAAGCATTGAGGCGGCTGCCGCTGCGTGCCCGCCCCCCCTGACCTGGTTTTCTAGTTGCTTCAGCCCTTCCTGTACAGTTTCTTTTTTGTGCCTTTTGGCTTTTTCTCTGTTTCTTCTTTGTTGCTTTAGTCATTGTGCTATTTCGGCGCTTTCTACTATTACAAAATGACATGCATTTGATGCATGTTCGAGGAAAAAATATTAGGTAAAGTTGGAACCATGCCCCTACACAGTCAGCAGTTTTAAAAATGCCACTGGCTGTGAGAATGACATATGGGTCCACCTAGGTACAAGTTTGCAGTGCTCTGGTTTCAAATATTAGAGATGTATGTTTTGTAGTAGGACACTTATTTGTATTTCCTTTTGTATTAGGATTCCTGCTTTATCTCTTCCCATGTACATGTATATATATTGGCCTTGAGCCCATGGAATTGATCAATTTGCTATTCCTAAAAGTTAATGTTTTTTTTCTCGAGAAAACACAAAGCTTTCGTCTCGAAGCATTCATAGGACGTTAATGCTTTTTAAGCTGCAATAATAACGTTTAATGAAGGCACAACATTTATGTCATACTTCAACAAGCCACAAAAGAAAGCCATCTAATAGCACTTAAAAGAATCTAAAGCATTGTTTTATCCCTTGAGAATAATTATGCATATATCTCCACTGATCAATGCATACTTGATCTGATTCATAAGCTTAGATCCAATTGAACCATTCAGTTTCTGAAAATAGCTAAATCCTTCTATTCTCTTCTACTTGTCCTATCAGACATCAACGTGGTCAAACAATACACAGCTTTGGCCATTACTACTTTTAGTTATATATTAAAATTACTAGAAATATAATGACATAGAAGAACAGGATGCTCTTACTTTTATTGTGTGGAGCATCTATGCAGTCTTTAGTTGTGACACGGCATAAATATTAGCCCAGAAAAATACCTTACCACAAACAGGAGTATTCTTTCCTTATGCAGAGGTGTCATTAATACACACGAAAACAACTTAATGTCAAACAAATATATGTTCAGTTTAGAATGACAAATAAAATGCAGTAACCTGAGTTGACAAAAGGTTTTCTATTCAGTCTAGAGTGGCAAATATTTTATGTGCTAACCTGATTGTCCCAAACTGGTATTAAACTTGGGGAAAATTTTCCGGATTATTGAGGTACCAAGGCCTGTTGTGGCTGGGGTTTGCTGTAAAGATATCAAGGATGGTTCACCGGAGGATTGCCAGCCCGATGAGTCCACGTCCACAACATGGCGAGTATTCGTATAGGCATCATCCTGTATTTCCGTAAGATAACTGGATGTGAGGACCAGTGGACCACAGAAAAGTGTGAAAAGTAATATGTTTTTAAATATTATGTCATTAACCTGACATATTTTGTACAGCTAAGTAACGGGAGAAGAAAAGTAATATGTTGAAGAAATAAGTACAGCAACAAATGAAGCACGCAGTTACTTGCCTGAGTGGTCAATTCATTTAAAATCCTTGTCCCAGATGAACTTTGGTTCCTTTTTTCGTTCGGAATCTTTCTACTGGATGATTCTTGAGTGCATTTTACCCCTAGGAGCTTGAAAGAGGTTACTGCTTCACCATCATCCCCCACACATGCATCAATTACTATTTTCTCGATAGTCTGCAAGGATTCAAGCCATTGCAACCAACTGGAAGACATCCTGCACCCAGTAATCATTATGTTTGCTGGTGATGGAGATGACGGTGGCCCCAAAGGTTCCCCACATGACAGAATCATGTTACTATCTTTTATTCCATATTTCTGACACTTCGGCAGAGATGGTTTGAACATAAGATTAGGGCACGATAGCACGGACAATTCCTCAAGAGCAGGGAACATGAACTGCTGATTCCCATTGTTTGTCAACAACAGTATAGGCAACTCTTCTAGGTTTAGTAAATTTTCCAATTTGAGGTGTAATAATTTCTTGAAGGGCTGTGTGCCCCCAGAAAGACCCATACCTAGATTTACGAGGTTAGGCATATCTTCTATATGCAAGTGCCGCAAATTTATTAGCTGGCCCAGTGGAGGAAGATCTTTACAGTTTCCAAGGCAGAGCAGATGGAGTCTGACAACGTTGGGAAGTAAAGTCACCATGTTGTTCATCATCCATGTAGGCCATGCAAATCCTGAATACCCAACTAGCTCAAAATGCTCTAAACTCTGGTGTGGTTGGAGCTTTTCCAGAACTTCTTCACCTAAATCTTCATCTATTCCATGTACAGCTGGATGAGAAGTATTAGTCCACTCCAGCTTAAGGAAACGTAGCTCTGGTCGATTCTTCAGATTTGCTCTCTCTGCAATAGTTAAGCCCCTGGACCCTCTTGTGAGGTCTGGAATAACAAGCTCGTCGGTCGCTAAGTGCCAGTTTTCATCAATCCTAACAGAGCACCGGATGTATGGTGGAAGACAGGCCACTATCATTGGATCTTTCGTCAACAGAAATTTCAGTCCTGTCATTTTATGTATGGTATCTAGGAACATTTGAGGTAAACTATGGGATGGATGCCCAAGAGCACAACCAGTGAGGTCCAACGTATGCAGCTTCTGAAGCCTCACAAAAGACACAGGTATGATGAGAGGATTTTGCGACAAGTTCAGATATTCTAGATTGAACAAGTAGCCAAGAGATTGCAGACAGTCAATGGTAGGGATGCACTGTGAGAGATTCAAAAACTTCAGTCCAGTGAAGTTATTTAAACAGTTAGGCCGAGTCGGCAGCTTAAGACATTGCTGTAGATTCAGATACTCCAAATTGGTTGTTAACATCCCAACACTTACATGAAGTGCCTCGCAGCCAGTTAGATCCAAAATTCGAAGATTCTCGATATTCCCAAAGGACGGAGGGAGGTTTTGAAGTCTACGACACCTCCTAAGTATAAGGACTTCCAACTTGACGAGATTACAAAAAGATCCAGGCAATTGTTCGAGCTCATAGCAGCTCGACATGTTCAGAGACCTAAGAAAATAAAGGTTGCCAAAAGATTCTGGTAGCTGCTTGAGGTTGAAGCAACTAGATAGGTTTAGATCCTCCAATTTCATTAAATTACCAAATGAACAAGGCAACTGTGGAAGCTCAGTGCAGCTTGACAAATCAATAAACCGAAGATCCTGAAGATTGCAGAGAGAGTCAGCTAGCTCACCAATATCATAACGACATGACACCCTAAGATGCTCAAGTGTTTGGAGATGACCAAGGGTTGCAGGCAAGTTTTTAAGTATGTCACAGCCTTGCAGGTTCAAATATTTTAGCTTCTCTAAAGAACCAATGAAAGAGGGCAATTCCTTGAGAGAAGTATTTGATAGATCCAACGCCTCAAGATTTATCAATGTACTCATGGAGGAAGGTAATGTCTGAACCTTTAAGCCAGAAATATCAAGGTATCTTAGATGTTTCAAATGGCCAATGGAAGCGGGTATTTCTTCAATGCAGCTTCCACTGAGATTCAAAACACGCAGATGCCTCAGTAGTTCAAATGCTTCTTGATGGAGCTTTATAGCCTCAGCATTCAGAAAGTGTAATGCCCTTGCCCTTGTGAGCAGTGCACTGCAAAGTGTTGATTGCCCTTTGTAATGGGTCAACAATGCATATTGGAAGGAGAGCTCTTTTGCATTATCATTCATTTCTTTATCGTCCAAAATAATAGTATCATTGCAAGCAACATGCCTTGCAAATTCATGGACGAAGTTATGCATGTAGAGTGTTGTAGGAAGTGTACTGATCTCCATTCCATTAACCTGGAAACAAACAGAACATAAATCATATAATTCCCCAACATAACCACCTTATTTGAATTTGGACTAGTTTACAACCATCCGTGGGAGAACCTAACTATGATACAGAACATGAACCAAGAAAGTGTGATAGGAAAAGGCTAAAGGTGGGTGTCAGTGTTTAAAACCTCCTGGCAGCATTTTTTGGGTGAATACTCACGGGGCAACAACTAGCAGATAAATATCCAGTGAATTTCGAAATCCCTTTTTTTTTTTCTGGAAACCTTCATTCTGAGCCTGAAGCTCTCAAGCACAGAAAGATACAGGCAAGACATGCATGCATAGTCAACCTTCTAGAGCAATAAGGAAGGAGGTAGTAGTAGGCAAGCAACATGACCACATGAATGGTCATCCTGAAAGTCAATCGAAATGGAAGCTCCCAAAGATATTCCAAACTAAAGCTATGACATCTTTGATGCATTCAAATCTAACTAAATTATTACTACCTCCGTTCTAAAATACAAGACCTCCTAGAGAGCATGCTGTCAAGCTTCTCTCTCTCTTTCGTAACTAATGAACAAAAAACTACTTAGATTTGTTTGGTACAAACTGTAGCATTACATTTTTCATCAAAAATAGCTTCAAAATTTATTTACTTTACTAAGATATACATATAAAAAAAGGTGCTCAAAGTTGCATCTTGAGACTGTCCATATTTAAAACGCCATGTATTTTCAAACGGATGGAGTACTAACTAAAGGCTAGATAAGCTCAATATACTACATACAGATACCAGAATCTTGTAATACGCATGATTCATCGTGAACCTATTGGTTAGTCCTTTACCATCTGATAAAGAAAGTACCATTGATTCTAAAGGATAATAACCTTGATCATATATTCATGAATGACAGGCGAAGATTGTTGAGAACAAAAGTTACATATTTACTCATCAGTCGAAGTTCATAAATGAAAACCGTAAACAACAATAAGTAAATATGAACTTACTAAGTAGGCAGCAAATTTTCACAATGGTATATCCGTAAATGGTTGAAAAGCATACTTCAAACAGTAAAAGAAAAGACTGTCAATCCAACAAATACTTGGTGACTTACTGAATGTGTCTTCCTGACTTGGAGGAAATGTATTGACAGAAGGTCCTGAATGTACATCTCCGCCTGCACATAGGATGGCAAAGTTCCATGTTTTGATCCAATAATATCAAGCGCAATCCACTGTCTGATAAGTTTTTCTTTATCAATAATAGATCCCTTAGGAAATACTGATAAATATAGAAAGCATAGTTTCAGCGCTGAGGGCATGTCATAGTATATTTGATTCAGTGATGAAAACACTTTAACTTTCATGGAATATGTGCTCTCTAATTTCCATATTGGTTCATCCCTTGCTGCTAACCAGACATCCATGACTTGATTGTGCACTACTGAACCCAGAAAATGAGCTAAAGATGGTATTCCATCACATCTTTTCACAATTTGCTTCCCAATTTTCTTCAGGCGTGCATTAACAGTACCTCCATCCCCAAAAGCTTTTTCAGAAAATATTTCCCAGCAGTCATCTTCAGACAATGGAAACAACTTGTACGGTGGGAAAGTGTGCATTAGCTCTGCAGTTATTTCACTGGAAGTGGTCACCAAAACCTTGATCCACTTGTTCGTACGCCTGAGCATTTCCTTCAGTTCATCCAACTGGCTTTTATCTATGCTACAAAGGTCATCCAAGACAATTAGACAACGTTTGTCATGAAGTGTCTTCTGCAAACGATCCTTTAGCAATTGGAGATTTTCATGGATCTGAATGTTGGTATTGATTTCTGAGGGTCCTTCTTTTGTTCCATTAGCTTGTGAGATTATATCAGCAGCAATGTTTTTAAGGTCAAATTTCCTATTTAAGTCAATCCAAATACGAAGATCTAAATTCCACCCTTCTCCCTGGTCATGGAAAATTAATCTGGCAAGAGCTGTTTTCCCCAAACCCACAAGGCCAACTATGGGAATGATGGACAATGTTTCTGTATCATTTTCCAACATTAATTCCTTTATCTTTTCTTTGTCATAATCTCTTCCAACAATTGCAGCTCTATAGAACTCTTCTTGGATATCAGATTGCTGAAGATCAGACTTTGGGTGCTGCATCAAACTGAAAACCACAGAATCTCTTGCTAAAAGATCCAACCTTTTTCTGAGTATCTTCATTCTATTCACTCTGGTATCGTACAAGAAAAATGGACATGAAGAACACAATGATGTTGCCTGCAAAATTTATTTTAAAAATGATCAATCAACGAGTGTTTTAACTAATCTAGATGGTGCAATATAGCTGATGCGTTGCACCGCCAAATCAGTTGTACAAATATATATACAGCAGCAGCTCCATTTCAAACATTGATTGTAGAAATACTAGTATATGACAGGAGCAAATGTAAACTGTAATTGGCAATAAATCTAGAAAGGATCGAGTGTAGCACCGTAATAACCTAAAGAGTAGCATTTTCGACACAAAACGAAAAGGAAATTTTAGTAATTTGCACTAGCGGTTATCCATTATAAAGAAGATGCCTGGGCAAGGCGCATTTGGGGGTTGGGACTATCGAACCTTTGTAATACAGCCGGTCCTCTCAGATCCGATGCCATTTTGGTCTTCAAACTCGTCCAAGAGATGTTCAGAATCATAGACAATCTGATTTATCTTCGCCATCCAATCCTGCACCTCCGTACGCGCCCTAAAATATCTCTCCACACTTAGCAGCACATCTTGCAACCCCGACAGAGTTCGCCATAGATGCGCCACGTGCTCGTCTACGCCCGAGGGTAGCTCCGACCGGCGAGCGTCGGAGGCCAACCGGCGTAGGAGCCGGTCAACGACGGCGCCGGCGGTGGCCATAAGGCATGTGGACTTGGCTTATGGATATTCCACGGTAGAGGCGAAGAAGAAGACCGTGTGTCCGTGTCCATTTAAGTGTGATCACAGTGCAAAGCGATAAAATTGTTATCATGCATGTCAACTATAAACAATTTTCATAAAACACTGTTCAAAACAGACTCTGGACCTCATACAAACGCGCTCGACACAGCCTTCAAGACCAACCATCGCATGCTTCACCTGTTTGCAGGAGGAGGATAACATTGATCACATCCTCGCCCAGTGTGCCTACGCGAGAGAGGTCTGGCACCATTGTTTTAAAGCTCTTCAGGTCAACATCCAGATCCCACTTTAGACTGACACATTCAGAGATTGGTGGCTACCAAAGAGGAGGAGATTCTCTGGTAGAATCTTGCTTGGTTTTGACTCCTTCTAATCGAGACAGCGTGGGTCCCTATGGAAGCAGAGGAACGCAAGGGTATTTAACAGACAGCAGGACCAAAGATCACCTCCTGAACTAGTCACTCAGATGCTTGCAGAGATCAGAGAGTGGAGACTTGTGGGTTTTGGTGTTGGAGGTTTAGATCCTTTTGTGAGAGAGTGACTTAGTGTGTGTAACTGGTGAGGGTGTGGGGTTCGCCAGTCAGGTTGTTCACAACCAGATTTGGCATCTTGTAATTACAACTCTCTGCCTTCTATAAAAATATGGTACGCCATTGGTGTACTCTCGAAAAAAACAATTTTGATAAAATGACATAGAATTAAATGAAGAAAAAAGGTTGTTCCAATCTTGCTAATACCCCTTCCCACCCCACCCCCACCCCCCCTCCCCCTCGGCCATCTGAGTGAATGAACCCATGGTACTTAACATTGTTTTTTTTCAAAAAGATCCGATCTATTATAAAGGTTAACTGGAAGTACAAAACACCTAACATAATAAAATTACATCGAGGTTCATGGACCACCGAGCGACCATTGCCGCCGCCAGAACGAGCCTCCGACGCGTCGATGCCGTCGCTCCTATACCAGAGTCGGCCTGACCTTGTCGATGAAAGCTGAGAAGTTGGGTGCACGTGCCCTAAGGACCAGCTTCCCGGAGCCGCAGTCATCGTTGTTGAATCCATGAATTGATCTAAAGAATTTGACACTAAATATCGTCTTTGCATACGCATGACGAGAAACCCTAACCTCGCCGCCCCGAGGAGCTGGCAGGAATCTACGCCAGAGCTCCGTCTAATCCGTCCCAGAGGACAAACGTGAGGATGATTGGAGCCCGGAAGACTGACTCGAAGAAGACGCGCCGCCATCCATCCAAACGCTGCCCCTGCGAGAACTAAAACCCTACCTGTCTACTAGCCAGAGACAAGTCACTAGAAACCCCCTCCCCGCCACCGGCTGCCGGAGCGGCAGACAGAGGGGAGGAAAGCTTTTCCTAGTCGCCTTACGAGAGGGGAAGAAAAGCAATCCTACTTAACAATGTTTATCTTCAGAGAGATATCCGCAGTTAATGTGATCTTCCGAGGGGTGCTCGAGTCCAAGCGCGCCCAGAAGTAGTACAACAATACCTGGACTGGTCCAACTCTACGATCTCCTTCGACATGTCCGACCATCGAGATTTCATCCCTAATCCCGGGAAGAACGCCCTAGTGCTGAATCCAATCATCAAAGTACTCCAGCCCACAAAGGTGCTCATGGACGGCGGGAGCGACATCAACACCATCTATGTGTTGGGGAACGTAGTAATTTCAAAAATTTTCCTACGCACACGCAAGATCATGGTGATGTATAGCAACGAGAGGGGAGAGTGTTGTCCACATACCCTTGTAGACCCGGCGGAAGCGATCACAACGTAGAGGAAGTAGTCGTCGTTCTCCTCGCGATCCGACCGATCCGGCGCCGTTACTCCGGCGCCCGAGTTCTTGACACACGTCAGTTCGATGGCGTCCCTCGTACTCGATCCAGCCGAGTGTCGAGGGAGAGTTCCACAAGACCTGACGGCGTGGTGACGATCTTGATGTTTCACGGCGCGAGGCTTCGCCTAAGCTTCGCGACGGTATAACCGAGGTGGAATATGGTGGAGGGGCACCGCGCACGGCTAAGGAACGATCTCACGATCAACTTGTGTGTTCCAAGGTGCCCCCCGCCTCGTATATAAAGGAGCCGGGGGGGGGCCATGGCCTAAGGAGGTGCGCATGCAGGAGTCCTACTCCTCTGGGAGTAGGATTCCCCCAATCCTAGTTGGACTAGGATTCCTGGAGGGAAAGAGAGAGGGGCGGCCCCTTCTCCTAGTCCTAGTAGGACTAGGGAAGGGGAGGCGCGCCCTCCTAGGGCTGCCCTTCTCCTTTCCACTAAGGCCCATCGAGGCCCATTTACCTCCGGGGTTCCGTAACCTCCGGTACTCCAATAAATTCCGTTTTAGCCCGAACCATTCCGAACTCCAAACATAGGCTTCCAATATATCAATCTTTATGTCTCGACCATTCCGAGACTCCTCGTCATGTCCGTGATCACATCCGGACTCGAACTCCTTCGGTACATCAAAATACATAAACTCATAATAACATCCATCGAAACCTTAAGCGTCACGGACCCTACGGTTCGAGAACAATGTAGACATGACCTAGAACCATTCACGGTCAATAACCAACAGCGGGACACGGATGTCCATATTGGTTCCTACATATTCTCGAAGATCTTTGTCGGTCGACCGCATAACAACATACGTTGTTCCTTTGTCATCGGTATGTTACTTGCCCGAGATTCGATCGTCGGTATCAATACCTAGTTCAATCTCGTTACTGGCAAGTCTCTTTACTCGTTCCGTAATACATCATCTCACAACTAACTCATTAGTTGTAGTGCTTGCAAGGCTTCGATGATGTGCATTACCGAGAGGGCCCAGAGATACCTCTCCGACTATCGGAGTGACAAAACCTAATCTCGAAATACGCCAACCCAACATCGCCTTTGGAGACACTGTAGTACTCCTTTATAATCACCCGATTCACGTTGTGACGTTTGGTAGCACCAAAGTGTTCCTCCGTAAACGGAGTTGCATAATCTCATAGTTACGGGAACATGTATAAGTCATGGATAAAAGCGGTAGCAACATACTAAGCGATCGTGTGCTAAGCTAAGGGAATGGGTCATGTCAATCGATCATTCTACTAATGATGTGACCTCGTTAATCAAATAACAACTCCTTTGTTCATGGTCGGAAACATAACCATCTTTGATTAACAAGCTAGTCTTAGTAGAGGCATACTAGTGACATCTTGTTTTGTCTATACATTCACACATGTATCATGTTTCCGGTTAATACAATTCTAGCATGAATGATAAACATTTATCATGAAATAAGGAAATAAATAATAACTTTATTATTGCCTCTAGGGCATATTTCCTTGATCTCCCACTTGCACTAGAGTCAATAATCTAGATTACACAAGAATGATTCTAACACCCATGGAGTCTTGGTGCGATCATGTTTTGCTCGTGGAAGAGGCTTAGTCAACGGTGCGCAACATTCAGATCCGTATGTATCTTGCAAATCTCTATGTCTCGGTCTGGACTAAGTCCGGATGGAATTGAAGCGTCTCTTGATGTGTTTGGTCCTCTTGTGAAATCTGGATTCCTTTGCTAAGGCAATTGCTCGATATTGTCACGAAGATTTTCATTGGACCCGATGCACTAGGTATGACACCTAGATCGGATATGAACTCCTTCATCCGCACTCCTTCATTAGCTGCTTCGGCTGCTATGTATTCCGCTTCACATGTAGATCCCGCTTCTGACGCTTTGTTTAGAACTGCACCAACCGACAGCTCCTCCGTTTAGTGTAAATACGTATCCGGTCTGCGATTTAGAATCGTCCGGATCGTTGTCAAAGCTTGCATCAACGTAACCGTTCGATGAGCTCTTTGTCACCTCCATATCTGAAACATATCCTTCGTCCTTTTCGGTATTTCAGATGTTCTTGACCGCCGTCAAATGATCCACTCTGGATTACTTTGGTACCTCCTGCTAGGCTTATAGCAAGGCACACATCAGTCCGGTACACAAGATTGCATACATGATAGAGCCTATGGTCAAGCATAGGAACATCTTTCATTTTCTCTCTATCTTCTGCGGTGGTGGGCATTGAGTCGACTCAACTTCACACCTTGTAACACAGGCAAGAACCCTTTCTTTGCTTGATCCATTTTGAACTTCTTCAAAACTTTGTCAAGGTATGTGCTTTGTGAAAGTCCAATTAAGCGTCTTGATCTATCTCTATAGATCTTGATGCCCAATATGTAAGCAGCTTCACCGAGGTCTTTCATTGAAAAACTCTTATTCAAGTATCCCTTTATGCTATCCAGAATTCTATATCATTTCCGATCAGCAATATGTCATCTACATATAATATCGAAAATGCTCTGAGCTCCCACTCACTTTCTTGTAAATCTGAGCTTCTCCAAAAGTCTCAGACAAACCCAAATGCTTTGATCACACTATCAAAACGTTTATTCCAACTCCGAGATGCTTGCACCAGTCCATATATGGATCGCTGGAGCTTGCACACTTTGTTAGCTCCCTTTGGATCGATAAAACCTTCTGGTTGCATCATATACAACTCTTCTTCCGTAAATCCATTCAGAAGGCGGTCTTTACATCCATTTGCCAAATTTCATAATCATAAAATGCGCAATTGCTAACATGATTCGGACGGACTTAAGCATCGCTACGGGTGAGAAGGTCTCATCGTAGTCAACCCCTTGAACTTGTCGAAAACCTTTTGCGACAAGTCGAGCTTTATAAACGATAACATTACCGTCGTCGGTCTTCTTCTTGAAGATCCACTTGTTTTCTATTGCTTGCCTACCCTCGGGCAAGTCAACCAAAGTCCACACTTTGTTTTCATACATGGATCCCATCTCAGATTTCATGGCCTCAAGCCATTTTGCGAATCTGGGCTCACCATCGCTTCTTCATAGTTCGTGAGGTTCATCATGATCTAGTAGCATGACTTCCGAACAGGATTACCGTACCACTCAGTGCGGATCTTACTCTGGTTGATCTACGAGGTTACAGAGAAACTTGATCTGAAGTTTCATGATCAACATCATCAACTTCCTCACTACTTGGCGTAGGTGTCTCGAAACCGGTTTCTGCGATTTAACTACTTTCAAGTAAGGGAGAAGGTACTATTACCTCATCAAGTTCCACTTTCCTCCCACTCACTTCTTTCGAGAGAAACTCCTTCTCTAGAAAGGATCCATTCTTAACAACGAATGTCTTGCCTTCGGATCTGTGATAGAAGGTGTACCCAACTGTCTCCTTTGGGTATCCTATGAAGACACATTTCTCCAATTTGGGTTCGAGCTTATCGGGTTGAAGCTTTTTCACATAAGCATCGCATCCCCAAACTTTAAGAAACGACAACTTTGGTTTCTTGCTAAACCACAGTTCATAAGGTGTCGTCTCAACGGATTTCGACGGTGTTCTATTCAGGTGAATGCGGCCGTCTCTAGAGCATAACCCCAAAGCGATAGCGGTAAATCAGAAGAGACATCATAGATCGCACCATATCTAGTAAAGTGCGATTCGACGTTCGGACACACCATTACTGTTGTGGTGTTCGGTGGCGTAAGTTGCGAAACTATTCGCATTGTTTCAAATGTAGACCAAACTTCGTAACTCAAATATTCACCTCCACGATCGGATCGTAGAAACTTAATTTTCTTGTTACGATGATTTTCAACTTCACTCTGAAATTCTTTGAACTTTTCAAACGTTTCAGACTTATGTTTCATTAAGTAGATATACCCATATCCGCTTAAGTCATCTGTGAAGGTGAGAAAATAACGATATCCGCCACGAGCCTCAATATTCATCGGACCACATACATACATATGTATGATTTCCAACAAATCTGTTGCTCTCTCCATAGTACGGAGAACGGTGTTCTAGTCATCTTGCCCATGAGGCACGGTTACGCAAGTGCCAAGTGATTCATAATCAAGTGACTCCAAAAGTCCATCGAGATGGAGTTTCTTCATGCGCTTTACACCGATATGACCTAAACGGCGATGCCACAAATAAGTTGCACTATCATTATCAACTCTGCATCTTTTGGTTTCAACATTATGAATATGTGTATCACTACTATCGAGATTCATCAAAATAGACCATTCCTCAAGGGTGCATGACCATAAAAGATATTACTCATATAAATAGAACAACCATTATTCTCGATTTAAATGAATAACCGTCTCGCATCAAACAAGATCCAGATATAATGTTCATGCTCAACGCAGCACCAAATAACAATTATTTAGGTCTAAAACTAATCCGAAGGTAGATGTAGAGGTAGCGTGCCGACCGCGATCACATCGACTTTGGAACCATTTCCCACGCGCATCGTCACCTCGTCCTTTGCGAGTTAAGCAATCAGTAGTCCTGTTTGAGTTGCAAATATTAGCAATGTAACCAATATCAAATACCAGTGCTACTACGAGCTCTAGTAAGGTACACATCAATAACATGTATATCACATATACCTTTGTTCACCTTGCCATCCTTCTTATCCGCCAAATACTTGGGGCGGTTCCGCTTCCAAAGGACTATCGCTTGCTTGCAGAGAAGCACTCGATTTGTGTTTAGGGCCAGACTTGGGTTTCTTCTCTGAGCGACAACTTGCTTGCTGTTCTTCTTGAGATTCCCTTCTTCTTCCCTTTGCCTTTCTTCTTGAAACTAGTGGTCTTATTGACCATCAACACTTGATGCTCCTTCTTGATTTCTACCTCCAGCCTTTAGCATTGCGAAGAGCTCGGTATAGTCTTTACTAACCCTTGCATATTATAGTTCATCACGAAGCCTTTGTAGCTTGGTGGCGTGATTGAAGAATTACATCAATGACACAATCATCCGGAAGATTAACTCCCAATTGTGTCAAGTGATTGTAGTACCCGGACATTACGAGTATATGCTCACTAATGAACTATTCTCCTCCATCTTACAGCTATAGAACTTATTGGAGACTTCATATCTCTCAATCCGGGCATTACATTTGGAATATCAACTTCAACTCTGGAACATCTCATATGCTCCATGACGTTCAAAACGTCGTTGAAGTCCCGGTTCTAAGCCGTAAAGCATGGCACATCGAACTATAGAGTAGTCATCGCTTTGCTCGCGAGACGTTCATAACATCTGCGCTTGCATTAGCGGCGAGTTCTGCACCTAGCGGTGCATCCAGGGCGTAGCTCTTACGTGCAAAGAATGAGGATGATCCTCAAATTACGGACCCGTCCGTGTAATTGCTACCATCATCTTTCAACTTTGCTTTCTCAAGGAACGCATTAAAATTCAACGGAACAACAAAGACGAGCCATCTATCTACAATCAAACATAAACAAGCAAGATACTATCGGTACTAAGTTCATGATAAATTTAAGTTCAATTAATCATGTTACTTAAGAACTCCCACTTAGAAAGACATCTCTCTAGTCATCCAAGTGATCACGTGATCCAAATCAACTAAACCATAACCGATCATCACGTGAAATGGAGTAGTTTTCAATGGTGAACATCTTATGTTGATCATATCTACTATATGATTCACGCCGACCTTTCGGTCTCCGTGTTCGAGGCCATATCTGCATATGCTAGGCTCGTCAAGTATAACCCGAGTATTCTCGCAGTGCAAAACGGCTTGCACCCGTTGTAGATGGACGTGAGAGCTTATCACACCCGATCATCACGTGGTGTGCGGGCACGACGAACTTTGGCAACGGTGCATACCGGGAGAACACTTCTTGATAATTTAGTGAGAGATCATCTTATAATGCTACCGTCAATCAAAGCAAGATAAGATGCATAAAAGGATAAACATCACATGCAAATCAATATAAGTGATATGATATGGTCATCATCATCTTGTGCTTCATGATCTCCATCTTGTTGCACCACCATGATCACCATCGTCACCGGCGCGACACCTTGATCTCCATCGCAGCATCGTTGTCGTCTCGCCAAACTTATGCTACTACGACTATCGCTACCGCTTAGTGATAAAGTAAAGCATTACAGGGCGATTGCATTGCATACAATAAGCGACAACCATATGGCTCTGCCATTGCCGATAACCGGTTACAAAACATGATCATCTCATACAATAAAATATAGCATCACGTCTTGACCATATCACATCACAACATGCCTGCAAAAACAAGTTAGGCGTCCTCTACTTTGTTGTTGCAAATTTTACGTGGCTGCTACGGGCTTAAGCAAGAACCAGTCTCACCTACGCATCAAAACCACAACGATACTTCGTCAAATAGACTCCGTTTTAACCTTCTCAAGGACCGGCGTAGCCACACTTTTCGGTTCAACTAAAGTGAGAGAGACAGACACCCACCAATCACCTTTAAGCAACGAGTGCTCGTGGCGGTGAAACCAGTCTCGCGTAAGCGTCTGCGTAATGTCGGTGCAGGCCGCTTCATCTCACAATACCGCTGAACCAAAGTATGACATGCTGGTAGGTAGTATGACTTGTATCGCCCACAACTCACTTGTGTTCTACTCGTGCAAAACATCAAACCATAGAAAAAACCTAGGCTCGGATGCCACTTTGTTGGGGAACGTAGTAATTTCAAAAATTTTCCTCGCACACGCAAGATCATGGTGATGTATAGCAACGAGAGGGAGAGTGTTGTCCACATACCCTTGTAGACCCGGCGAAGCGATCACAACGTAGAGGAAGTAGTCGACGTTCTCCTCGCGATCCGACCGATCCCGCGCCGTTACTCGACGCCCCGAGTTCTTGACACACGTACAGCTCGATGGCGTCCCTCGTACTCGATCCAGCCGAGTGTCGAGGGAGAGTTCCACAACCGACGGCGTGGTGACGATCTTGATGTTTCACCGCGCGAGGCTTCGCTTAAGCTTCGCGACAGTATAACCGAGGTGGAATATGGTGGAGGGGGCACCGCACGGCTAAGGAACGATCTCACGATCAACTTGTGTGTTCCAAGGTGCCCCCTGCCTCGTATATAAAGGAGCCGGGGGAGGGGCGGCGGCCTGGGGAGGTGCATGCAGGAGTCCTACTCCCTCTGGGAGTAGGATTCCCCAATCCTAGTTGGACTAGGATTCCTGAGGGAAAGAGAGAGAGGCGGCCCCTTCTCCTAGTCCTAGTAGGACTAGGGAAGGGGAGGCGCGCCCTCCTAGGGCTGCCCTTCTCCTTTCCACTAAGGCCCATCGAGGCCCATTTACCTCCGGGGGTTCCAGTAACCTCCGGTACTCCATAAATTCCGTTTTAGCGGAACCATTCCGAACTCCAAACATAGGCTTCCAATATATCAATCTTTATGTCTCGACCATTCCGAGACTCCTCGTCATGTCCGTGATCACATCCGGACTCGAACTCCTTGGTACATCAAAATACATAAACTCATAATAAGCATCGCCATCGAAACCTTAAGCGTGCATGGACCCTACGGTTCGAGAACAATGTAGACATGACCTAGAACCATTCACGGTCAATAACCAACAGCGGGACCTGGATGTCCATATTGGTTCCTACATATTCTCGAAGATCTTTGTCGGTCGAGACCGCATAACAACATCGTTGTTCCCTTTGTCATCGGTATGTTACTTGCCCGAGATTCGATCGTCGGTATCCAATACCTAGTTCAATCTCGTTACCGCAAGTCTCTTTACTCGTTCCGTAATACATCATCTCACAACTAACTCATTAGTTGTAGTGCTTGCAAGGCTTCAGATGATGTGCATTACCGAGAGGGCCCAGAGATACCTCTCCGACTATCGGAGTGACAAAACCTAATCTCGAAATCGCCAACCCAACATCGCCTTTGGAGACACTGTAGTACTCCTTTATAATCACCCGATTCGTTGTGGCGTTTGGTAGCACCAAAGTGTTCCTCCGTAAACAGGAGTTGCATAATCTCATAGTTACAGGAACATGTATAAGTCATGGATAAAAGCGGTAGCAACATACTAAGCGATCGTGTGCTAAGCTAAGGGAATGGGTCATGTCAATCAGATCATTCTACTAATGATGTGACCTCGTTAATCAAATAACAACTCCTTTGTTCATGGTCAGGAAACATAACCATCTTTGATTAACAAGCTAGTCTTAGTAGAGGCATACTAGTGACATCTTGTTTTGTCTATACATTCACACATGTATCATGTTTCCGGTTAATACAATTCTAGCATGAATGATAAACATTTATCATGAAATAAGGAAATAAATAATAACTTTATTATTGCCTCTAGGGCATATTTCCTTCACTATGGACACAATTAAGAAGATGGGCCTCCCTTTGACCGGCCTCCGGCCCTCACCGACGCACTCCCATGGTATCATACCAGGAAACACTAAAAAACACTTTCGTGATGATACGTGTTTGTCACAGTAGGTCACGTTTTCTGTCATGCATATTAGCATATACATCCATGACGTTTTTATGATAGAATCAAGATAGTCATACATGTGCTATTGTAGAAGTGTTCCATGACAATACCAAAATTTTCGTCACGAAAGTGTCCACTTCCATGACGATAAATGGCGCGTCATGGAAGTGTTTTCATCCAGGGTAACCGACACGTGGCATCCACCGTAACGGGTTGTCGTTAAGCTATCGGGTTCCGGTTTGGATCCGATAACCCGTTAACAGCCCGGACCAATGGGGATTTCCACGTGTAAAATTCTCATTCGTCGGAGATCCACGTGTCGGCTCAACGTTGGACAGGTGTCATCCACTCATTGTACGGAAGACGCCTATGATACGTTGACATGTGGCAAAGCCCAACAATGGCCCATTTAGGTGAAAGAGGTCGGCCTAGTTAAAATTAGCAGGCCAGACCATATAGGGCCTACTTGTGTCTGGTCTATTTAGGCCCACGACCCATACGAGATGTGCCAATTCAGCCCATCAACGGCCCGTTAACTATTTGACACCATTGCAGCCTATCGTCAGTTTGAGCCCGTTAACAGCCCGTTATATATTTGGGCTAAATATCGGCCCGACGTAGTTTCAGCTATTAACAGCCCATTCAAGGGATGGGCCAATTTTCAGGATGTACGTCTTTCAGCCTTTTAGCGGCCCATTTAAGTGTTGGGCCAATTTATAGCCCGGTATGTCTTTCAGCCTGTTAACGGCCCATAAAGGAGTTGGGCCATTTGCAGTCTAACCTGAGTTTTGGCCTCTTAACGGCTCATGCTCTTCATGGTCCAATACCAGCCCAGTTTCTCTTTCGGCCTGCTAAAGGCCCACAACACAGTTGGGTCATATACAGTTCGACCTGACTTTCAGGCTCTTAGCGGCCCATGCTCTTTATGGTCCAACACTAGCCCGCTGTCTCTTTCGGCCTGCTAAAGGCCCACAATACAGTTGGGCCATATATAACCCAACCTTAGTATTGGCCTGCTAACGGCCTGTGAAATCAAATGGGCCCACTTATTGCCCGCTTCAATTTCGGTCTATTAATGACCCGAGAGGTAACTGGGCCAAGCATTAACTGTTGGCGCATTTCAATTATAGAGGCCCAATAGAGCTTTTGGCCTGGTTACGGCTCATCAACTTATTGGGCCCGCTAAAGTTTGAACATGTATGTAGGCTCAATTAGACAAAGTCGATTTCGGTCCAGCTATAATCTGAGGCCATAACGACAAGCATTTATGGACAGGACCAAAACCGATCAATCAAATGCCTAAAAGAATTTTGGCCCCTGCGAGCCCATTAGGGGGGGCCATTAAGGGCAGTGGGCTGCTATCCTTCATATAGGGCCCATGATGGTTCGTGCCAGCTATTAATTTCACTGCTTTTTTGGCTTCCTAGCGACCAGTTAGCTGGAATGTGAGGCGCGCTGAGCAAATGAACGGCATACAAAGGAAAAATGTTTCACATCCAACATATATTATAGGAGATTACATCCATTGGGCAATCAAAAATTGATGCCAGTGCAAATAAATGAACAGAACTTAATGATCTACAACCTCACAATCTGCAATCTCAGTGTGGATGACGCCCATAAGCATGTGAGCAAGTTCTTCCTTCTTTGCCACATTGTCTCTGAAAACATTGATAGTTATTGTTGCGCAAGAATGTGCACCTCTGATTCCTCCATTATTTCTATCATTGCTTCAGCCAGTAATTGGTTCACAAACATACATTTTTTCCGTTGGATTTGAGATAGAGGAAACTAAATAGATTCATATGGCGATTTAAGGCAGGCTTGTATTATTGATAGTGGAGCGTGTCTCGACCACTGCATCATATCATAAATTAGGAGGGTAACCGAACAGATTAATCAAGAGTTATTGCCATCTTACCTGCCCTAGATTTATTGGAAAGAAATAATGGGGTTGCCTTGCTGTTTTCAGAGTTTGTCTTCTTATCTTCAGCAGCTTGCACCAAATTAACACACTAGCATTGCTATCATTGGCCAGGTTAGATAATAGGAAAGCAATTGACACAATGAATGTTTGGGCAACCAGACCACACCAGCCTTCACCAAACTAACAAAATATGTCACAGCTATCATCAGCCAGGTAAGGTAGTAGGAAAGTAACATTGACAAAATGAATGATTGGGCACTAGACCACAACACTACAATTTAGTAATGTGCATGATATGGAATAGTACTCTCATGCAGCTCAGTATGCAACTACTAGACAGTTTTCCTTACAAAAATCAACATTATCGCCTTTAATTATAATTTTGCTACAAGTAAATTTAGATCAGATATAGGTTGTATTCACACCGATTAACAAAATACATGTTGATGTAAAAATATAGTGATATACATTAGGTACTTACATCAGCATTGGAGCACAGAGAATTCCCGCAAGATACTTTCCTTGAGCATGATCCCAGTTTAGAAAGTCTTATATCCTTTAAGCTTATTTTATAAAAGAGAGATGGGTAAGAAACATGTAGAAAATATGATATGAATGCTATAAAATTTCATGATGCGAGGATACGCACACGCTTCTTAGAAAGGAGTTGTCATATTTTTGTTGGACTGGAGCGGACTAGTTCTTTGGGCACTGGAATATGCTTATTACCAGGAGAAGTTGGGTTTCTTTGTGCTGGAGCGGTATCTATGGATACTGGAGTTGGTTTACTATCCCCTGGCGTTTGGATCTTTTGCAAAGACAGTAGCCCTTCAGATTCTAACATAGCCGTCTTCCCCTTACATGCCTTATATAGAAGAATGATGCTTCAATTATAAAACATGCTACGACAGAGAGATGGAAAGATACTGAAGAATAGAAAGGCATGACATATTGACATGTATTCAAATTATGCTAGCAAAGCTAGTCACACCTTTGTTAAAATTAATGTTCATTATGTTATCAGAGGAGGTCTGCATGTTTGTCTCTCTTCTCGATTACATACATGACATCATGATGTAATGGTAAGTCATCTTTTTGTACATTGTCACCGAATTGTCAAGGTGGTGATGGCATTTTATTTTAGTTGAACTGCACAAAAAATTCTTAAAAGAAGAGGAAAGGTCGGGAATGGTTCAATCTTTCAGAAAATACTATGTGTGCCTTCCTGACATCAGTCGATGTTGCCTTATTTATTCCTTCAAACGGGTGGTTAGAAACAGTCCTGCTACATTTTCCCAGTAAGAAATTGGAATGCTTATATTTGTGAGTCTATGCTTCAACTAGTGTCACTTTTATAGTAATCACACTTTCAATATATGTGCAAACATGGATGCTCGATTTTAGTGGAACTGCATAATACGTCTCCAACGTATCTATAATTTTTTATTGTTCCATGCTATTATGTTATCTATTTTGGATATTTTATATTATTTTTGGGACTAACCTATTAACCTAGAGCCTAGTGCTAGTTTCTGTCTTTTCCTTGTTTTTGAGTTTTACAGAAAAGGAATATCAAACGAAGTCCAAACGGAATAAAACTTTCGCGATGATTTTTCTTGGACCAGAAGACACCCAGAAGACTTGGGGAGGGGGTCAGAAGACTCACGAGGAGCCCACAAGCCCTCAGGGCGCGCCCTAGGGGGCGTCCACTGGCTTGTGGACCCCTCGGGTGTCCCCCAGCCCAAATCTTTGCACTATAAATTCCCAACTATTCCCCCAACATCAGAAGCATCCACGAAAATACTTTTCCGCCGCCACAAGCCTCTGTTCCCGTGAGATCCCATCTTGGGGCCTTTTCCGGCACTCTGCCGGAGGGGGATTCGATCACGGAGGGCCTCTACATCAATCTTGTTGCCGTTCCGATGAAGCGTGAGTAGTTTACCACAGACCTACGGGTCCATAGCTAGTAGCCAGATGGCTTCTTCTCTATCTATGATCTTCAATACGATGTTCTCCTTGATGTTCTTGGAGATCTATCCGATGTAATATTCTTTTATGGTGTGTTTGTCGAGATTCGATGAATTGTGGATTTATGATTAGTTTATCTATGAATATTATTTGAGTCTTCTCTGAACTCTTTTATGCATGATTAAGATATCTTTGTATTTCTCTTCGAACTATCGGTTTGGTTTGGCCAACTAGATTGGTTTTTCTTGCAATGGGAGAGGTGCTTAGTTTTGGGTTCAATCTTGCGGTGTCGTCACCCAATGACAAAGGGGTAGCGAGGCATATATTGTATTGTCGCCATCAAGGATAAAAATATGGGTTTTATATGATATTGCTTGGGTTTATCCCTCTACATCATGTCATCTTACTTAAAGCATTACTCCATTCTTATGAACTTAATACTCTAGATGCTTGTTGGATAACGGTCGATGTGTGGAGTAACAGTAGTAGATGCAGAATCATTTCGGTCTACTTGTCACGGATGTGATGCCTATATTCATGATCATTGCCTTAGATATCGTCATAACTATGCGCTTTTCTATCAATTGCTCAACAATAATTTGTTTACCCAACGTATGTTTTCTTTTAAGGGAGAAGCATCTAGTGAAACCTATGGTCCTCCCGTGAGATCCCATCTTGGGAGCTTTTCCGGCACTCTGCCGGAGGGGGATTCGATCACGGAGGGCCTCTACATCAACCTTGTTGCCGTTCCGATGAAGCGTGAGTAGTTTACCACAGACCTACGGGTCCATAGCTAGTAGCCATATGGCTTCTTCTCTATCTATGATCTTCAATACGATGTTCTCCTTGATGTTCTTGGAGATCTATCCAATGTAATATTCTTTTGCGGTGTGTTTGTCGAGATTCGATGAATTGTGGATTTATGATTAGTTTATCTATGAATATTATTTGAGTCTTCTCTGAACTCTTTTATGCATGATTAAGATATCTTTGTATTTCTCTTCGAACTATCGGTTTGGTTTGGCCAACTAGATTTGTTTTTCTTGCAATGGGAGAGGTGCTTAGTTTTGGGTTCAATCTTGCGGTGTCCTCACCCAATGACAAAGGGGTAGCGAGGCATATATTGTACTGTCGCCATCAAGGATAAAAATGTGGGTTTTATATGATATTGCTTGAGTTTATCCCTCTACATCATGTCATCTTACTTAAAGCATTACTCCATTCTTATGAACTTAATACTCTAGATGCATGTTGGATAACGGTCGATGTGTGGAGTAATAGTAGTAGATGCAGAATCATTTCGGTCTACTTGTCACGGACGTGATGCCTATATTCATGATCATTGCCTTAGATATCGTCATAACTATGCGCTTTTCTATCAATTGCTCAACAGTAATTTGTTTACCCAACGTATGTTTTCTTTTAAGGGAGAAGCATCTAGTGAAACCTATGGTCCTCGGGTCTATTTTCCATCATATATTTTTAGATCTATAAACCAAAAAATGCAAAAAATACTTTGTTGCACTTTATCTATATTTAGTTTAGTTTGCTCTTTTATTTATATTTTATGCCTATCTCTATTAGATCTCACTCTTGTTCGTGTCAGTGAAGGGATTGACAACCCCTTTTTCGCGTTATGTGCAAGTGTTTGTTAGTTTGTGCAGGTGCATATTTGGGGACTTGCTTGTGCCTCGTACTGTATTGATACCTTGGTACTTAACTGAGAAATACTTATCTCTACTTTGTTGCGTCACCCTTTCCTCTTCAAGCGAAAAATCAACGCAAGCTCAAGAAGTAGCAGAAAGAATTTCTGGCGCCGTTGCTGGGGAGATTCTACATCAAGCCTACCAAGTACCTATCATAAACTCTCATCTCTTACACATACATTATTTGCCATTTGCCTCTCGTTTTCCTCCCCCCCCCCACTTCTAATTTTTTTAGAAAAACACAAAAATATTTTCCTTTTTATTCGCCTTCTTTCCGTATGCCTTTTTGCTCGTTTGATATCTTTGCTTTTATTGCTATCTTCCTTTTATTTGCTTGCATCTTTGCTTGCTAAAAATCTATTGATATGGATCCACTTAAAGTTTTCTACTTGGATCATCTTTGATCCATATGTGCTCATGTTGAAACCCCAACTAGTTTAGTTGAGGGAAAATCATTAGATGAGCATGCTCATTTTGTGCGTCACCGTTTTTCTCAAAAAGGGGGACTATTATGGAATCAAATAAATTGTTTGCTATGCTTGGAATCTATGTGAAATTTATGATTTTACTTGTTGCTCGGAGAACCCTAAAAAACACCTTCCCTACCTATGTGAGTTTAATGATAATGAAATCCTATCTTCTTATGCCAAAGGTGTTTTATAGTTACTATGATATTGAACAAATTGAAGAATTTCTCGCTTTTAAGGGTGCTTATGTAGTTGCTTCTTTGATTGAAAAGTATGATAGTACTCTCTACAAATCTGAAAAATTTTACATACTTAAATTTTGCTATGAAAACTATGCTTCTGATGCCTATGTTAAAGAATTTATTAAGAGAATGTCCGCTGCTTTGGAAGAAAATAATGATATGCATGAATCTATAGATAATTATGATTCCTTTGATTTGATTGAAATATTCCCCCTTGATGAACATGATGCTTGCTATTCTTATGGCCATGATGACAATATTAATTATGCTTATGGAGATGAACTTGCTATAGTTCCTTCTGTTAAACATGAAATTATTGCTATTGCACCCACACTTGATAGTTCCTTCAATCAAAATCATGATTGCAATGATGTTATTATAAATTCTATTAATGTCAATTGTGCTAATAATATGCAAAACCCTAAGCTTGGGGATGCTAATTTTGCTATATCCACTACTTAATGAAATGATCATGATTGGAGTGATAGTGCTTTTTATGATCTTGAAAATTTATTTAAGCCTCATGATGAATATGTTTTTGATAATATTTAAAGTGAGTTTGGAAGAGTGTCGACTATAGGTAATAATAATCCCACTATTTTGGAAGAGTGTCAACTTTGCATGCATGTCGACCTTGAAGAGAAAATTTTATGTGATAGCTATATTGTTGAATTCGATTACGATCCTACATGTAATTATTATGAAAGGGGAAAATATGGTTGTAGAAATTTTCATGTTACTAAATTACCTCTCGTTATGTTGAGATTGCTATTGTTTCTTTCTTCTTCCTTGCATATGCTAGTTTTTGTTTGTCTTGATAAATCTTTTCCCTATAAAATGCCTATGCATAGGAAGTATGTTAGAATTAAACTTTTTTTTCACAAGTTACATGATGCTCTCTTTGTGCTTCAATTTCTTGTCTTTCATGTGAGCATCATCAAAATTATCAATGCCTAGCTAAAAGGCTTTAAAGAAAAGCGCTTGTTGGGAGACAACCCAATATTTTTCTTTTCTGTTTTTATGAGATTACACATTATTACTTCTGTAGTGATTTTGGTTTCGTGTTTCAGTTAATGTTTGACCCGAGTAAGACCTTTGTGATGGTGTATGGTGATAGTTGATTTGATCTTGCTGAAAAATAGAAACTTTTGTGTCCGGTAGCAGAATTATTTAAATTCATTGAAGCGTGATAAAATTCTGAATTTTTTTACACAAGATTGATATAAAAATTGCCTAGGTTGTCCTAATTTTTCAGAATTTTTGGAGTTTAAAAGTATACGAAGTTTCCAGATTACTACAAACAGTTCTATTTTTGACAGATTATGTTTTATATGTGTTGTTTGCTTATTTTGATGAATCTATGGGTAGTATCGGGGGGGGGGGTATGAACCATGGAGAAGTTGGAATACAGTAGATATTATACCAATATAAATTAAGAACAAGCTCACAACAGTACCTAAAGTGGTGATTTATTTTATTATACTAACGGATCTTACGAGTTTTCTATTGAGTTTGTGTTGTGAAGTTTTCAAGTTTTGGGTAAAGATTTGATGGAAAACGGAATAAGGAGTGACAAGAGCCTAAGATTGGGGATGCCCAGGGCACCCCAAGGTAATATTCAAGGACAACCATGATGGAAATATTCCCTCGAGGCAATAATAAAGTTGTTATTATTATATTTCCTTAATCATGATAAAGGTTTATTATTCATGCTAGAATTGTATTGATCGGAAACTTAAATACATGTGTGGATACATAAACAAATACTGTGTCCCTAGTAAGCCTCTACTAGACTAGCTCGTTGATCAAAGATGGTTAAGGTTTCCTAACCATGGACATCTGTTGTCACTTGATAACGGGATCACATGATTAGGAGAATGATGTGATGGACAAGACCCATCCGTTAGCTTAGCATATGATCATTCAGTTTATTGCTACTACTTTCTTAATGACAAATACATATTACTTCGCTATGAGTTCATGCAACTCCCGGATACCGGAGGAATACCTTGTGTGCTATCAAACATCACAACGTAACTGTGTGATCATAAAGATGCTCTACAGGTATCTCCGAAGGCGTCTGTTGAGTTGGCATGGATCGGTATTGGGATTTGTCACTCCGTGTATCAGAGAGGTATCTCTGGACCCTCTCGATAATACAGATCACAAGAAGCTTGCAAGCAAAGTGACTAAGGAGTTAGTTACGAGATGATGTATTACGAAACGAGTAAAGAGACTTGCCAGCAATGAGATTGAACTAGGTATGAAGATACCGACGATCGGATCTCGGGCAAGTAACATACCGACAGACAAAGGGAATTACGTATGTTGTCATAAAGGTTCGATCGATAAAGATCTTCATAGAATATGTAGGAACCAATGTGGGCATCCAGGTCCCGCTATTGGTTATTGACCGGAGAGGCATCTCGGTCATGTCTACATCATTCTCGAACCCGTAGGGTCCGCACGCTTAATGTTCGTTGACGATATAGTATTATATGAGTTATGTGATTTGGTGACCGTATGTTGTTCGGAGTCCCGGATGAGATCACAGACATGATGAGGAGCTCTGAAATGGTCCAGAGGTAATGATTGATATATAGGACGATGCTATTTGGTCACCAGAAAGGATTCGGAATGTATCAGGTAATCATCGGATCACTGGAAGGGGTTCCGGGAGGCCCCGGGAGGTTATTGGGCCATATGGTCCAAAAAAGGGGAGCACACCAGCCCACAAGGGGCTGGTCGTAAGTGCATCTAGTGCCCCTTAGTGATTTTGGTGTATTGAAGACTTATAGGTTAAGTGACTGATGCGTTTGTGAGTGTACACAGGTCTATAAGTCTATGAGGAGTTTGATATTCTGAGAGAAAGTCGACCCTAAAAATGAAGTTCTTCAATCAAGACTTTGATATTCGAAGACTTTACGAAGACTTTGAAAGTGAAGAAATTGGTGTGACCTTGAAGACTTGGTATTCATTCGAGGAATATGAAGCGTGAAGACTTTTGTTTTCGTAGTTTCTTTTCTCTTTCTTGAGTCATAGGAAACACCGTCTTTGTTAAAGGGGTCGAGGAAATACTAAGGAAAAATTTCCATATGATGCTCAACTCAAAATCCTACACCGACCAATCCCTTGAGTGAAGCCATTGGAAATCTCATACAGATTCGATCAATTTCTTGATGATGAGACGCAGTTCTTGATCACCGAGGACTTTGCTCGATCGAGGAGTTAGGAATTCGCCAGTCTGAATTGCCTACACATGAGGAACATGATAGCCACGAGGAATTTGAGAGTCAAATTTCCGACCGTTGCCGTCTTCTTGCCACCTGTCCAAAATATCTTATCCACCTAACGGTCATATCATTGAAGGGCATTTATGTCTTATCATGTCGGGCTGCTCCTAGGCTATAAATAGCCGCCCCTACAACCACTAGCTGGTTGGCTGCTTCGAAGAACTTGACACTTGTCATCTAAGAGCAACCCATCCTCCGAGGACTTTGGCGAAAATCATCAAGTGAGGAAAATCCCAAAACCAAACCCCCACAAACCCAAAGTGATTGAGCATCATCAAGAAATTGATCTGCGTGGATCCGGCGCTTGTTACCTTTGAAGACTGTGCTTCCAGACGGTTAGGCGTCAAGGTCTAGAGCATCCAAGAGGAATTGTGGATCGCCGAGTGACCAAGTCTGTGAAGGTTTGGAAGTCACTGAAGACTTACCACGAGTGATTGGACGAGGCTGCGTGGTCTTAGTTCAAGGAGAATACGGTGAGGACTGGGTGTCTGAGTTGTGGCTCGAGGCGGGTGTCCGGACTGCGTGTCCTCGAGTTTAAATATTCACCGCTCCAACCAGACGTATAACCGAGACAGCAGCTTGAACTGGTTTACCAAATCATTGTCTTCACCAACTAACTGGTTCTATTTCCTCAACTCTTTCATTTCCTCATTCTTGTGTTGTATGTTGTTCATATCGTGCTTGAAGACTTTGATGAATACTTTCACAAATTCCTCGATTCAGCTTTCTTGATTTGTTCGTCTTCATCTTGTTATCCTGTGTTTACGCTTTACGTACTCTGTGCTAGTCTTCATTTCATCATGATGACTATGTTTGTATCTGTTATGTTTACTTGAGTACTTATTCTCGCTGCAAGTAGTTCTTAGCTAAGGAATTTCCTCACCAGCAAATTCCTCGATGAAGAATTCATAAAATCGCCTATTCACCCCCTCTAGTCGATATAACGCACTTTCAATTGGTATCGAGCAAGGTACTCCTTGTTACGTGTGATCTTAGTTTAACCGCCGGAGTTTTAGTTATGTCGACCGCAGTATGAAGAAAGTGACATGCCCTATCTTTGACGGTCATGACTATCCCAAGTGGAAGGCCATGATGAGGAAGCGCCTCATGGCAAAGAACAATGAGTGTGGACCGTCACTAAGATTGGTCTTCTTGATTTATGCAAGATGGCGAATCTGATGATATTCGCAAGTACACTCAACTTGACATCATAGCGAAGGATATCATCTGCTCCTGCCTATCCGGAGATCAATTCGCGAATTATGCATCTTGGCAATTGAAGCTCATCTGGGACCGAATCTCTGATGTCTATGAAGGTCATCGAACTCGTCATGATCCCTGGTTTGAGGACTTCAAGGAATCTCTCAAAACGATGACTTTCGAGCCAGAATCATCATCTTCTGCATGTTGTCTCATGGCAAATGGAGCTGAGGTAACCGAATGCTCCTCATCCGAGTCTTGTGATGATGAATCTGATAATGATGAATCTGACAATGATGAATTTGATGATGATATTGAATCCTGCTATACCAAACTTATTTGCATTGCCACTAAACAACAAACGGCTTTAGAACAAACTCAAGATATGCTAGAAAAAAGTGATAATATGTTGCGCAAAGAAATGGATCAGCCAAAAGCATTGGGTGAATGTCTTCAGAGAATTCACTCCAAGTCTGACGCCCTTCAAGATCAACATAATACCCTCTTGACTGATCACGAGAAGCTTTCTCTTGAATCTCTTCAAAGAAAGGAAGATCTTGAAAAGCTAAGGGTGTGTTATGAAGATCTTCAGAAGGAGCGCGATTCATTACTAGCTCAACAAATCAGCGCTTCTCAGGAAGAATTTATTCCCCCATGCTTAAAGTGCATTGAACGTGAATCTGCTAATTCTTCACCTGAATGTTCAAATGCTTCAACTGTTACAAATTCTTCATCTGCCTCTGCTATCACTAATTCCTCACCTAAGGACATTGCTAGTATCACTGACAATGCAGGGCTGAAGGAATTGTACATGACAGGCATGTACAAAAGTCTCAAAGGACATCAGACACTTTGTGATGTGCTCAAAAAGCAGATCCTCAACAGAAACCCTAGGAAAGAGGGTATTGCCTTTGAGAGGAAACTCAATGCTGATGGAACATATTGGAAGCCTGAGCGTACCCAAAACCTCATGGGTTGTCTGCAAAGGGACCTCCATTGATCCATCTAACTTATCCGGCTTTACATGTGAATCTCCTCATTCTTCTGATGAGTCTTTTGACTCCAACTATAAACTGTTCAAAAATCAGAATGGTGAAGTATTTGCTAGATATGTTGGCACTAACTGCAGGAACGATTCCCCTATGAAGAAAATCTGGGTTCCCAAAAGTTGTGTTGAAAATCTTCAGGTGAATGTACTCATGACACCACCTGTGAAGAACAGGAACCCCAGATCAAATTCTTCATATGGACCAAATTCTTCATATGGATCCAAGTCCTCTTATGGACCAAATTCTTCACATGGATCAAATTCCTCAACTGGATCAAAGTCCTCATATGATTATCATCGTGCTAACAACTCTGTCTCGCAGGGTAGAGCTAAGGGTTATGAATATGTGCATTATTCTTCAAACCATTATGTTCATAAGTCTTCAAGGAATTACTCTGCTTATTCATATGCTTACCCTAACCCCTCTTATGTGAAGCGAAATGATTTGGCATCTTTGCCACCTTTCTCATATGGTGCTCGCAGAATGATGAACTCTTTGCCACCCCTCCAGATGTGGGTGGTGAAGAAAAAGAACTAATCTCTTCTGCGGGTCGGTCTCGGGCGTGCTCTAACGTCTCAAGAATTTCTGGACCTCGACAAAATGCTCAAGGGGCGCAGCGAATCATGATGAAATGAACTTTCATTTCACACGTCCTCATACTGCTATATTTGTTTACTGCTTGATGAAATTCATTTGATGAACTTGATATCATATTCTTCACTGATGAAGCATATGAGATTGTAAGCTACACTAATTCATCTGCAGGATGATCAACCCAAAACCACTGAATAGGTCCTCGATAGTGGATGTACAAATCACATGACTGGTGACAAGAATCTATTGTTGGATGCTCCCTTATCACCGTCACCACTGAAGCATATCATCTTTGCTGATAAAGGAAAAAGTCAGGTATTGGGTCTTGGTAGGGTTGCTATCTCTAAGGATAAGCACATGGACAAAGTCATGCTTGTTGAGTCCTTAGGATACAATCTCATGTCAGTCTCAATGCTTTGTGATCTTGATATGGTTGTTGTCTTTGGCAAATATCGCTGTGTTGTGATTATGGAAGTGACAATTCCAAAGTCTTGAAGGCTTTAGGAGAGGAGATCAGATATTGTTGATTTCTCTCAGGGACCACAACCAGCCGTGTGTCTACTTGCAAAAGCTTCGAAAGGCTGGCTATGGCATCGACGACTTGGTCATGCAGCATGAGGAATTTGAACACGCTTGCGAAGAAGAAGCATGTCATTGGCATTGAGAATGGCAAATTCCTCAAGGATCACTTATGCGGAGCATGTGAAGCGGAAAATGACCAAGGCCAAGCATCCAAATGAAGACTATCATGGCCACTACCCGTCCATTGAATTGCTTCACATGGACCTCTTGGACCTAATCATTACTCAACTGTCACTAATGATGCATCTCTATATGGTTTTGTCATTGTTGATGATTATTCTCGATATACATGGGTACACATTGTTACTTACAAACATGAAGTGCGGGAAGTCTTCAAGCGATTTTCCTCGAGGGCTTCAACCAACTTTGGTGTGAAGATCAAGCATATCGAAGTGACAATGGGCCGAGTTCAAGAATTCGGTCTTGATGCATATCTTGATGAACTTGGTATTACTCATGAGTTATCTGCTCCCTATACTCCTCGTGAGAATGGCGTCGTGGGCGCAAGAACGAACTCTTGTTGAGATGGCTCGCACTATGCTTGATGAATACAAAACGCCTCGGCGTTTTTGGATTGATGCAATTGATCTTGCTTGCCACATCATCAGCAGAGTATATCTTCACAAATTCTTCAAGAAGACGCCTATGAACTCCTCACCGACAAGAAACCCAATGTGAGTTATTTCAAAGTCTTGATGCTAAATGTTGGATTAGAGATCCTCACCACAACTCTAAATTTGCACCGAAAGCACATGAAGGTTTTATGCTTGGTTACGGAAAGGACTCGCACACCTCTGAGTCTTCAACATTGTTCTTCACAAGATTGTTGACATTTGTAGATGTGCGGTTCAATGAAACTAATGGCTGCAAAGAGAGCACCTACCTTCATGTTAGATGAACCAGACCGAGGATGCTATCAAGCTCAAGGCAACCGAGGATGTCATTACGATCAAGAATCTGCTTGAAGAATTCATTCCTATTCATGAAGAACGTCGAGTGATGCACGAAGAACAAGATGAGGAAAATGGTCTTTGAAGAAAATGCTGATCAAAATCCTCGGCGACAACCAACTCATCCACGTGTTGCAAAAGAAGTGCAAGTGGAGAAGATCATCGATGACATTAGCACACCAGTCCTCTCACACGCTCAAAAGCATCACATTTATCTAACTTTTGTGGGCACTATGCTTTTGTCTCTATCACAGAGCCCACTAAGGTAGATGAAGCATTTACGGAGTCGGAGTGGATTCAGGGCTATGCAAGAAGAATTACATCGATTCGAGCTGAACAATGTCCGAATTGGTCAATCGCCCGGATCCTCGCAAGCATAATATCATTGGCACAAAGTGGATCTACCGCAACAAGCAAGATGAAAATGGCCTTGTGGTGAGGAATAAGGCACGATTAGTAGCTCAAGGCTACACACGAGTTGAAGGAATTGATTTCGATGAAACTTTTGCACTGTTGCTAGACTTGAGGCTATTCAGATATTACTTGCTTACGCTAACCATCATGATATCATCTTATATCAAATGGATGTGAAAAGTGCATTCCTCAATGGTAAGCTTAAGGAAGAAGTATATGTTGCTCAACCCCGTGTTTTGAAGATCCAAAGAATCGACAAAGTCTTGAGACTCAATAAGGCCCTCTATGGCCTCAAGCAAGCCCCTCGGGCATGGTATGATACATTGAAGGAATTCTTCGTGAAGAATGGCTTCACACCCGGTTCACTCGACCCTACTCTTTTTACTAAATCATATGATGGTGAACTGTTTGTGTGCCAAATATATGTTGATGATATTATCTTTGGCTGTACTAACCAACATTATAGTGATGAATTTGCCTATATGATGAGTGAAGAATATCAAATGTCTATGATGGGAGAGTTGAAATTATTCTTAGGTCTTCAAATTTGTCAGCAGCGCAATGGCATATTCATATCTCAGGAGAAATACCTCAAAGATGTACTGAGGAAATTCGGCATGCAAGATTGCAAAGGCGTCAAAATTCCTATGCCCACAAATGGCCATCTATGCAATCGATGAAAATGGTATTGACTTGATCACAAGGTATACCGCTCCATGATTGGTTCCTTATTGTACTTATGTGCATCTAGGCGGATATAATGCTTAGTGTTTGCATGTGTGCCCGATTTCAAGCTGCACCGAAGGAATCACACCATAAGGCTGTGAAGCATATTCTTGATATCTAGCTCACACACCAACACTAGGATTATGGTACCCCAAGGGCTCTGCTTTTGATCTCATTGGATATTCTCGACTATCTTTGGTGATCGTGTGGACCGCAAGTCAACATCGGCACTTGTCATTTCCTCGGACGATCTTTGGTGCATTGGTCCTCGAAGAAAGCGAATCTGCGTATCACCGCTCTCTCACTGAAGCTGAATACATTGCTCTTGGCTCATCTTTGTGCTCAAGCTGCTTTGGATGAAGCAAACCCTCAAGGACTATGGCGTCAGCGTGAAGAATGTGCCTCTCCTCTGCGACAATGAGAGTGCCATCAAGATTGCTCACAACCCGCCAAGCACTCAAGACTAAGCACATCCAGATTCGTCATCATTTTCTTCGTGATCATGCATTGAAGGGCGACATCTCCATCGAGCATGTGAAGACTGAAGAATAGCTAGCTGATATCTTCACTAAGCCCTTGGACGAAAAGAGATTTAGCAAGTTGCGGTGTGAGCTAAATATCTTAGAACTTCGAATGTTCTTTGAAAAGGACACACATCCTAACCCTTATGCAGAATTGATGACTTAGATGTGCAACACATGAAGAAACGTTTTTCTTCAATCAATGAAGAATAACACTCTAAGTGTGGAGAAATTAGTGAAGAATTTGATTCTCAGAACCCTACGACAATTGTACGCAGTGTCTGAAATCATCATTCTTATACCGTGGGTCACGCCACCACAAAAGTTGAAAATCTTCAATTTGAGTTTTTCCTCATTTTTGAAATTCTTTAGTCTTTCAAATTCTTCAACTTTACAAAATCTTCACTATTTCCGTCGTTTTTCTTCATTGGCTATATATATATATGTGAGTTTATGTCCTCTACAGCATTCACTTATTGCTATTTCTTCAAGTTACGATTTCTGCTAAGTGAATGTGATCGGACCCTTCCCCCTCTATGCTACACTCAACCCAATCTATTCACAAATTCTTCATGTGCGTTCTGATTGAAACTCGTTCAAAGTCTTCACTGTGTCCTTGTCAGCTGAAGAAATTGCGAACGAAACTTTAAAACAAATCTTATCCAGATTTTCGGTTTTACCGCTCAAACCATTCCGCATCCCACGATGCATTATTATAATCACCCACGATCTTACGATCTCATCTCGCACAAGATGCGTGGGTGACACATGTCGCGTGAAGAAGAAAGGTCAGGGGCATGTTCGTCCCAAAATCTTCGGGCGAACAGTTTTTACCGTGGCTATAAATACCCCTCTCCCCTTCCTTACTTCATTTACTCTGCTCGGTCGCTGTCTCTCGCTCGAGCTCTCCTCAAACCCTAGCGCCTCCGCTACTCCATCGCCGCCGGTGAGGAAGAGCTTCACTGCCTCGACCTCGTCGCCGTCGTACTCGCGCCGGCTGCGGAAATCTTCACTCCGCCGCCACCGTAGCTATCTCCCTCTGCCAAGTTAGGGTGTGGGAGATCTAACTTGACGAACTTCACCGTTGTTCATCTCTGTTCGTCGTGTTCTTCAGTTCGGGTAATTAAAAGTCACTTTTATTACTCGCTTTGATTCTCAAACTTTTCTGAAAATCTTCAAAGGTGTTTTATTCTTCAAATCTTCACATATGAACACCTCACACACTGTATGCTCTTGATCCATCTCTCTAAGCACTCATTTCTTCAAGATTCCTCAATTGTGCGGATTTTCGATCTGTACAACTCGGAACCTAAGACAAGAACGCTTAGTGAAATTCCTCAAGGCTCAACTAGTCAAATTCCTCAAAACTTGTCTTTTTGAAAAATCTTACGAGAACATATGACCTCTCCAAATTCCTCGCACCTACACTCTGCTCACAGGTACTCATGTCTCTTCTGAATCACTAGGTTCTCATCAACTTAACTCATTTGCAGCATTCCTCGAAGAAAAACTGCATACTTCTTGAGTGTTCAATTGTTCAAATTCCTCATCCAAGAAAATGGTGAAGGAAAGAGACCGAGAAGGAGGAAAGAAACCGGAGGTCATGATCGCTTCGAGATCCCTGATGAAATATATAAGGATTATTGCACACCTGATGAAGCCAAGTTTGGCAAAGAAAACAAGAATCAGCGCAAAGTGCGCATTCAGAGGATTGAACGAAGATGGGCACGCGAATGGAGAGAATATCGATATGTTACTCCAAAGTACATGAAGAAATTCGCCTTAAATCCTCCATGCCCAAGAGCTCCATTGGCACTTGGCCAAGTCGCTGATCCCACTAGCATCAAAAGTGGTGAAGACTTTCCTGAAGAATGGGCTAGGCGCCAAGCAAAATTGGCAAGACAAGCCATGGAGGCAGTGAGGAAATTCAATGAGGATTCTGCTGCTGCTGCTGCCGCTGAGACCTCGATCAAGCCGAGGAAATCAATGTCGAAGAAGCCTGCTCGCAAGCCAAGTGCTTCACCATCAGCGCCCTCACGACCAAGTTCCTCCGCCGCGCCCTCACGGCAAATTCCTCAGACTACTGCTGCTCCACCAAAGTCCTCAGCAGCTCCCTCCAAGTCCTCAACTCCTGTGCATTTGGCTACATGTCAAAGGACTCAGGGTTTCTCAATTGCTTCTGGTGTCTCAGCGAGTTCCTCAGCTGCACCAATGTCCTCATCAGGCCCCACTCTGCTGAAGACAAAAGCAACAGCTGGACGCGGTCCTCGGCCAAGTCCAAGAAACAAACAGGTTGCTTTCCAAGTGCCCTCTAATGACGAGGCTTCTGATGAAGAACTTGCAGAAATCATCAGAAACAGACAAGCAAAGGCCGCTAGAGCCAAAGGAACACCTGTGCCTCTGCTTCTGGATCCGAAGAAGATCCTCGACTACATTGACTTATGGCATAAGGATCCAAACACTCCAATGCCTGATCTGCCTCTGACTCCTGGTCAAAGTCATATGCTAACCCATTTCATTGCTAAAGAGAAATGTAAGTTTGAAAAGGCTCGTGAGATAAAGAGAGCACAAGCTAGAAAGGAGAAGCTTATGAAGAAGAACGTTGTCAGACTATCACCTGAAGAACTTCTCAAGGCTCAATCTGAGATCCAAGCCCTCAGCAAAGATTTCGATGCATACCATGCTGATTGGCAAGGAGCCAAAGTGAGATTCGTCAATTTGACGAAGAAAATGACAACTGTTGCAGCTCCATCGCAACAAGAAAATCCTCAGGCTGCAGACTTTGCTCACTCTTTGAAGAACATGCCAAGATCTTCTGATGACTTTCAGCCATCGATGAGAATACAAGTTCGTGGCTGATGATTCCATTCCACCATTGAAGAAATTCCTGGGCATCCACTAGTGGTGCGCTGAAGAAACTGAAGGATCGAGGCAATCGCACTAGTTGCGCTTGAAGAAAATGAACCACGATCCTCGGCTCCTCCGCCAACACCAACTCCAATTCTTCCTTCGCTATGAAGTGAAGAAGACCAAGGCTGCAGAGCGAGCTCAGAAGGAAAGGAAGGCATCACCAAGTCAAATTCTTGACCGCGAAGAAAATGAAGCCAATGACCAGCTCGCTTGAAAATCCTATTGATGCCATTCCGATTTCCTCCATGTCATCAAAGGAAATTGTTCCTTATGGAGAAGACTACAAGATCCCAAGCGGATCGATGAAGAAAATCATTCATTGCTACCTCGAGCAGTTTGATGAAGAAATTGAAGTGGAAACATTCCCTTCAACGCCAATCGTTTCTCACCTATGCCTCGGTTCATAGTCAAGAGGTGGTGTTGAGGAAATGAAAAGAAGATGAAGATGTGGATATTGGATGCACTACATCTGTGATGAATGATGACTTTTGGGAAAGTCAGCATCCCAATACTCCTCTCTTCACTCCTATTCAACAAATTCCTCAGTCCCCGGCTACAACTATTCAAATGGGCTCTGAAGAAACTCATCCCACATCGTCTGTTCATGAAGAAATTCCAGCCGCTAGTGCGGAAGAACCTGCTGCTGATCCCCAAACTGCACAAGAAGAGGAACCAGAAATTCCTCGGCTGAAGCACCGAGATCGCGATTCACGAGGTTGTCTTTGCAAATCAACGACACTCCTCTGCCCAAACCAAAGAATCCGTTCTCTAGCAAGCAAAAATTCAAGGCTGAAGACTTCTTCTCTGAGCATGTGTTCTTCACTGATTACAATCCATATGACTCTGCTCGCATAAGGAAGAGACGTTTCTGGACTGCTACTCAAGCTAACTTCTATTCCTCAGTGCTCTTTGACAAGGACAAAATCTTCGATCATGAGCATATTACTCATGTGGATATGGAATCTCTGCCGTGCTTCGAATCGGTCCTCCGAGTTATTCACGATGCAGGACTACTGAACTTCTGCACTGATATCTGTGATTGGAATGAAGAACTCATTCTTCAGTTCTATGCCACTTTGCATATCACGGAGATCTTTGAAGATGTCAATTCATGGGTGCTGGATTGGATGACGAAAACACTCACTACAAGGCACCAAAGAATGAATTGCTTTGTGTCCTTCCTCTTGATACTCCCCATGACGATTACGTTGCATCTACAATGACCGCGAATCGACAGATCATTATATGCAAGTGCTCATGAAGCCTTTGAAGCGTGGCAGGCCCTCGAACCAAATTCCTCGTCAAGGAATTGCTATATGTGCCTCGGATCGTCTATCGAATCTGATGAAGACAATGAGTCCTATCAAAGGCCACGACTCAAATGATGAAGATGTCATTGGCATCATGAAGAACATGCTTTTCAACATCATTCATGGCGTTCCCATCAACTTTCATGATTTCTTCATGAGGACTCTGGCTAATGTTGCAATGTCACCTTTTGAGCTGAAGCCCTATGCGCCTTGGATTATGAGATTCATAAGGGCAAGATCTTCACCAATTACAAGGTGACACTCGAACCATGGTAGCTACTTGCCGCCCATTGAAGTCCTCAGCGACCGGTTTCATCATCGATGATAAGGGCAAGGCAGCTACTATGATCGATGAAGGCACTCGTCCATTGGATGGTCAATTCCGTCTGGCTACATCTTACTCCACCAATGACGATTACGCAACACATGACACCGCCACAAATACATCAGCCAAGCAAAAGCCTCAAGCAACGGCACCGGGGTGATGGTGGACCGTGAGTTACTCCTCGGTCTTCATCGGAAGGTTGATCGCAATCACAAATGGGTAAAGCGTCAGTTTGCTGCCATTCTTCACAACATGACCTCAACCCATAATGCAGTGAAGAAAAATCAGTATCACCTTCATGAAACCCTCAACCGCACTGGGCTGTTCTCACTCATGTATATTCATGGAAGAATCAAGACTATGGGTCTCGGAAGCATTTGGTGATCTGCACCACCTCCAAGAAATTCAAGCGAGTCAAAGTTCCCGATCGGTGGCGGTTCTTATTCTTCATCGCATGAAACTGATGAACATGAAGATTTGGGCGACAACTGCGGCAGCCCTACTTCAACGAACAACCCGATAACGGCGCTCCTCCATCGACTTGAAATTCTTCAGGGGCGTTAGTCCTCAGTTTCGATCCTTTTGGTCATTTGATGACAAAGGGGGAGAAATCTGAGTTAGTCTTCAAGCGGGTTTATATTATGGGCGTTTTGTTAAGTTACAACTCTCGTTCTTCCGAAACTTTTATTGGATCGAGTTGTAATCTTAAATCCGATGGTACCCTGATGCTTTTGAACGGTGCATTGTGCTCTGACTTTGATGCACTGTGCTCTGATACTTTTGATGTGTTATTCCGCATGCTTATTCCTCGTTAATATTATTGCACGCATGCTGAATCTCATCAGGCACCATATTTCATCATGCATTTCAAATTCTTCATATTATATATCAAATCGTGTATGAATTACAAGATATAGGGGAGATCTCCATGATTCAATTCTTCAAATGTGCATTGCCTCAAAAGCAAATTCCTCACTATGCACACATTCGGGGAGTTCTTCTATATCTTGCAATCAAATTCCTCAATATCGTATTTACACTTCATATGTTTATCCCGTTGAAAACTTAACCTATGTTGTCATCAATCACCAAAAGGGGAGATTGTAAGTGCATCTAGTGCCCTTAGTGATTTTGGTGTATTGAAGACTTATAGGTTAAGTGATTGATCGTTTGTGAGTGTACAGGTCTATAAGTCTATGAGGAGTTTGATATTTACAGAGAAAGTCGACCCTAAAATGAAGTTCTTCGATGAAGACTTTGATATTCAAGACTTCAAAGACTTTGAAAGTGAAGAAATTGGTGTGACCTTGAAGACTTGGTATTCATTCGAGGAATATGAAGCGTGAAGACTTTTGTTTTCGTAGTTTCTTTTCTCTTTCTTGAGTCATAGGAAACACCGTCTTTGTTAAAGGGGTCGAGGAAATACTAAGGAAAAATTTCCATGTGATGCTCAACTCAAAATCCTACACCTACCAATCCCTTGAGTGAAGCCATTGGAAATCTCATACAATTCAGTCAATTTCTTGATGGAGAGACACAGTTCTTCCGATCACTTGAGGACTTTCTCTCGATCGAGGAGTTAGGAATTCGCCAGTCGAATTGCCTACACATGAGGAACATGATAGCCCCGAGGAATTTGAGAGTCAAATTTCCGACCGTTCTTTGTGTTGCTTGACTATCCAAAATATCTTATCCACCTAACGGTCATATCATTGAAGGAATTTATGTCTTATCATGTCGGGCTGCTCCCTAGGCTATAAATAGCTGCCCCTACAACCACTAGCTGGTTGGCTGCTCGAGAGAACTTGATACTTGTCATCCGAGAGCAACCCATCCTCCGAGGACTTTGGCGAAAATCATCAAGTGAGGAAAATCCCAAAACCAAACCCCCACAAACCCAAAGTGATTGAGCATCATCAAGAAATTGATCTGCGTGGATCCAATGCTTGTTACCTTTGAAGACTGTGCTTCTTCCGACGGTTAGGCGTCAAGGTCTAGAGCATCAAGAGGAATTGTGGATCGCCGAGTGACCAAGTCTGTGAAGGTTTGGAAGTCACCAAGACTTACGACGAGTGATTGGGCGAGGCTGCGTGGTCTTAGTTCAAGGAGAATACGGTGAGGATGGGTGTCTGAGTTGCGGCTCGAGATCGGGTGTCCGGATCGTGTCCTCGAGTTTAAATACTCGGCCGCTCCAACCGACGTACAACTAAGACAGCGAGTTGGAACTGGTTTACCAAATCATTGTCTTCACCAACTAACTGGTTCTATTTCCTCAACTCTTTCATTTCCTCATTCTTGTGTTGTATGTTGTTCATATCGTGGCAGAAAACCTTGGTGAAGACTTTCACGAATTCCTCGGTTCAATTTCTTGATCTGTTCGTCTTCATCTTGTTATCCTATGTTTACGCTTTACAGACTCTGTGCTAGTCTTCATTTCATCATGATGACTATGTTTGTATCCTGTTATGTTTACTTCTGAGTACTTATTCCGCTGCAAGTAGTTCTTCGCTAAGGAATTTCCTCACCAGCAAATTCCTCAGTGAAGAATTCATAAAAATCGCCTATTCACCCCCCCTCTAGTCGATATAACGCACTTTCACTGGTGCACCCACCTCTAGGCCGCTGGCCCTAGGGAAGGAAAGCGGGAGGGCTAGCCCCTCCTGCCTTCCCTCCACCTAAGAGAAAGGAAAGGGGGCGCCACCCTCTCCTGCCTTCCCCCCGCGCGCCTAAGAAGGAAGGGGGCGTGGCCAGGGCAGGTGCCCAAGGTGTCCGCTGGCCCCTTCGGGGAAACCTAGGCTATCTTCCCTCCTCCCCCCACCTATATATATGCCTGGAGGGAGATGGGAAACACACACCATGATCCCCAAGCCGTGTGCGGCGCCCCTCTCCCTCTAGTTCATCCTCGATTATATTTTCGTAGTGCTCGACGAAGCCCTACGGAGATAGTTGCATCACTACCGTCACCACACCGTCGTGCTGCCAGAACTCATCTACTACTTTGCCCGTCTAGCTGGATCAAGAAGGCGAGGATGTCATCGAGCTGAACCTGTGCTGAACGCGGAGGTGTCGTACATTCGGTACTTGATCGTGAAGGTGTATGACTACATCAACCACGTTGATAAACGCTTCTGCTTAACGGTCTACGAGGGTACGTAGACACACTCTCCCCTCTCATAGCTATACATCTCCGTGGATAGATATTGCGTGTGCGTAGATTTTTTTTTGTTTTCCATGCAACGTTCCCCAACAGTGGTATCAGAGCCAGGTCTATGCGTAGATGATATGCACGAGTAGAACACAAAGAAGTTGTGGGCGGTTATGGTCATATTGCTTACCACCAAGGTCTTATTTTGATTCGGCGATATTGTGGGATGAAGCAGCCCAGACCAACCTTACATGTCCACGCACATGAGACAGGTTCCACCGATTGACATGCAACTTGTTTTGCATAAAGGTGGTTGGCGGGTGTCTGTTTTTCCTACTTTAGTTGAATCAAATTTGACTATGGCCGGTCCTTGAAGAAGGTTAAAACAAAAAACTTGATAATCACCATTGTGGTTTTGCGTGGGTAAGAACGGTTCTTGCTAGTTACCCATAGCAGCCACGTAAAACTTGCAACAACAAAGTAGAGGACGTCTAACTTGTTTTTGCAAGGTATGTTGTCACGTGATGTGTGATACGTCCATTTTGCATCATGCTTTTATATCGATATTTATTGCATTATGGGCTGTTATTACACGTTATGTCATAATACTTATGGCTATTCTCTCTTATTTTACAAGGTTTGCATGAAGAGGGAGAATGCTGGCAGTTGGGATTCAGGGCTGGAAAAGGAGCAAATATTGGAGACCTATTCTGCACAGCTCCAAAAGTCCTGAAACTCCACGAAAGTCATTTTGGGAATTAATAAAAAATATCTAGCAGAAGAAACACCTGAGGGGGGCCACCCACCACCCACGAGGGTGGGGGGCGTGCTCTACCCCCCTGGGCGTGCCCCCTGCCTCGTGGGCCTCCTGGCAGCCCTCCGGTGCCCATCTTCTGCTATATGAGGTCTTTTACCCTGGAAAAAAAATCATAAGCAAGCTTACGGGACGAAACTCCACCGCCACGAGGCGGAACCTTGGCGGAACCAATCTAGGGCTCCGGCGGAGCTGTTCTGCCGGGGAAACTTCCCTCCGGGAGGGGGAAATCATCACCATCGTCATCACCAACGATCCTCTCATCGGGAGGGGGTCAATCTCCATCAACATCTTCACCAGCACCATCTCCTCTTAAACCCTAGTTCATCTCTTGTATCCAATCTTTGTACCAAAACCTCAGATTGGTACCTGTGGGTTGCTAGTAGTGTTGATTACTCCTTGTAGTTGATGCTAGTTGGTTTATTTGGTGGAAGATCATATGTTCAGATCCTTAATGCATATTAATACCCCTATGATTATAAACATGAATATGCTTTGTGAGTAGTTACGTTTGTTCCTAAGGACTTGGGAGAAGTCTTGCTGTTAGTAGTCATGTGAATTTGGTATTCGTTCGATATTTTGATGAGATGTATGTTGTATTTCCTCTAGTGGTGTTATGTGACCATAGACTACATGACACTTCACCATTATTTGGGCCTGGAGGAAGGCATTGGGAAGTAATAAGTAGATGATGGGTTGCTAGAGTGATAGAAGCTTAAACCCTAGTTTATGTGTTGCTTCGTAAGGGGCTGATTTGGATCTAGTTGTTTCATGCTATGGTTAGGTTTACCTTAATACTTCTTTTGTAGTCGTGGATGCTTGCAATAGAGTTTAATCATAAGTGGGATGCTTGTCCAAGAAAGGGTAGTACCCAAGCACCGGTCCACCCACATATCAAATTATCAATGTAACGAACGTGAATCATATGAGCGTGATGAAAACTAGCTTGACGATAATTCCCATGTGTCCTCGGGAGCACTTTTATCATTATAAGAACTTGTCCAGGCTTGTCCTTTGCTACAAAAAGGATTGGGCCACCTTGCTGCACCTTATTTACTTTCATTGCTTGTTACCCGTTACAAATTATCTTATCACAAAACTATCTGTTACCTACAATTTCAGTGCTTGCAGAGAATACCTTACTGAAAACTGATTGTCATTTCCTTTTGCTCCTCGTTGGGTTCGACACTCTTACTTATCGAAAGGACTACGAACTACACTTGTGGGTCATCAAGACTCTTTTCTGGCGCCGTTGCTGGGGAGTGAAGCGCCTTTGCTGAGTGGAACTTGGTAAGAAAACATTTATATAGTGTGCTGAAATTTACTGTCACTTGTTACTATGGAAACTAATCCTTTGAGGGGCTTGTTCGGGGTATCTTCACCCCGACCAATAGAGCAAAGAGTTGCTGCTCAACCTACTGAACCTACTGAAAATGTTTACTTTGAAATTCCTTCGGGTATGGTAGAGAAACTGCTAGCTAATCCCTTTGCAGGAGATGGAACATTGCATCCCGATTTACACCTAATCTATGTGGATGAAGTTTTTGGATTACTTAAGCTTGCAGGTATGACCGATGATGTTATTAAGAAGAAGGTATTCCCTTTATCTTTGAAGGGAGACACATTGACATGGTATAGGCTATGTGATGATACGGGATCCTAGGACTATAAACGATTGAAATTGGAATTTCACCAGAAGTTTTATCCTATGCATCTTGTTCATCGTGATCGTAATTATATATATAATTTTTGGCCTCGCGAAGGAAAAAGCATCGCTCAAGCTTGGGGGAGGCTTAAGTCAATGTTATATTCATGTCCCAACCATGAGCTCTCAAGATAAATGATTGTTCAAAACTTTTATGTTTGGCTTTGTCTCAACAATCGTACCATGCTTGATACTTCTTGTGTTGGGTCTTTTATGATGAAGACTATTGAATTAAAATGGGATTTATTGGAAAGAATTAAATGCAACTCTGAAGATTGGGATTCCGATGATGGTAAGGAGTCAGGTATGACACCTAAGTTCGATTGTGTTAAAAATTTTATGGATACTGATGCTTTTCGTGGATTTAGCACTAAATATGGGCTTGACTCTGAGATAGTAGCTTCTTTCTATGAATCATTTGCTACTCATGTTGATCTCCCTAAGGAGAAGTGGTTTAAATATAATCCTCCCACTGAAGTAAAAGTAGTTGCACCTATTAAAGTTGAAGAAAAGATTATCACTTAAAATGATCCTATTGTTCCTACTACTTATGTTGAGAAACCACCTTTCCCTCTTAGGATAAAGGATCATGCTAAATCTTCAACTGTGGTCCGTAAGAGTAATACTAGAACATATACACCTCCTGAGCAAATTAAAGTTGAACCTAGTATTGCTATGGTTAAAGATCTCTTGGCTGATAATATTGATGGGCATGTTATTTATTTCTGTGATGAAGCTGCTAGAATTGCTAGACCCGATGCTAAGAAACATAGACCTGTTGTAGGCATGCATGTTATTTCTGTTAAAATAGGAGGTCATTGTTATCATGGCTTATGTGATATGGGTGCTAGCGCTAGTGCAATACCTCATTCCTTATATGAAGAAATTATGCATGATATCGCACCCGCTGAAATAGAAGATATTGATGTTACTATTAAAATTGCAAATAGAGATACTATTTCACCAATTGGGGTTGTTAGAGATGTTGAAGTCTTGTGTGGGAAAGTTAAATATCCTGCTGATTTTCTTGTTCTTGGTTCCCCACAAGATAGCTTTTGTCCCATTATATTTGGTAGACCCTTGTTGAATACTGTTAATGCTAAGAATGATTGCGAAAAGGATGTTGTTACTATTAGTTTAGGGGATATGTCTCATGAGTTTAATTTTGCTAAGTTTCATAGACAACCCCATGATAAAGAATTGCCTAGTAAGGATGAAATTATTGGTCTTGCTTCTATTGCCGTGCCTCCTAATGATCCCTTAGAACAATATTTGCTACACCATGAAAATGATATGTTTATGAATGAAAGAAGGGAAATAGATGAAGTATTCTTTAAACAGGGTCCTATTTTGAAACACAACTTGCCTGTTGAAATCGTAGGGGATCCCCCTCCACCCAAGGGTGATCCCGTGTTTGAGCTTAAACCATTACCGGATACTCTTAAATATGCTTATCTTGATGAAAAGAAGATATATCATGTTATTATTAGTGCTAACCTTTCAGAGCAGGAAGAGGAAAGATTATTCAAAACTCTTAAGAAGCACCATGCTGCTATTGGATATACTCTTGATGATCCTAAGGGCATTAGTCCCACTTTATGCCAACACAAAATAAATTTGGAGGAAGATGCCAAACCAGTTATTGATCACCTATGACGCTTAAATCCTAAGATGAAAGAAGTGGTAAGAAAGGAAATACTAAAGCTCCTAGAGGTAGGTATAATTTATCCCGTTGCTGATAGTCAGTGGGTAAGTCCTGTCCATTGTGTCCCTAAGAAGGGAGGTATTACTGTCGTTCCTAATGATAAAGATGAATTGATCCCGCAAAGAATTATTACAGGTTATAGAATGGTAATTGATTTCCATAAATTAAATAAAGCTACTAAAAAGGATCATTACCCTTTACCTTTTATTGATCAAATGCTAGAAAGAGTATCCAAACATACACATTTTTGCTTTCTAGATGGTTACTCGGGTTTCTCTCAAATACTTGTGTCAGTGGATGATCAAGCAAAGACTACTTTTACTTGCCTTTCGGTACTTTTGCTTATAGACGTATGCCTTTTGGTTTATGTAATGCACCTGCTACCTTTCAAAGATGCATGATGGCTATATTCTCTGACTTTTCTGAAAAGATTTGTGAGGTATTCATGGATGATTTCTCCGTTTATGGATCCTCCTTTGATGATTGTTTGAGCAACCTTGAACGAGTTTTTGCAGAGATGCTAAGATACTAGTCTTGTTTTGTATTGGGAGAAGTGCCACTTTATGGTTAATGAAGGCATTGTCTTGGGGCATAAGATTTCTGAAAGAGGTATTGAAGTTGATAAAGCTAAAGTTGATGCAATTGAAAAGATGCCATGTCCCAAGGACATTAAAGGTATACGAAGTTTCCTTGGTCATGCCGGTTTTTATAGGAGGTTCATTAAGGACTTTTCTAAAATCTCTAGGCCTCTGACTAATTTATTGCAAAAAGATATTCCTTTTATCTTTGATGATGATTGTGTAGAAGCATTTGAAATACTTAAGAAAGCTTTGATTTCTGCACCTATTGTTCAGCAAAAGCTTTCTGCACCTATTGTTCAGCCACCTGATTGGAATTTACCCTTTGAAATTATGTGTGATGCTAGCGATTATGCTGTAGGGGCTGTTTTAGGACAAAGAGTTGATAAGAAACTAAATGTTATTCAATATGCTAGCAAAACTCTAGACACTGCCCAGAGAAATTATGCTACCACTGAAAAAGAATTCTTAGCAGTTGTATTTGCTTGTGATAGGTTTAGACCTTATATTGTTGATTCTAAAGTAACCATTCACACTGATCATGTTGCTATTAAATATATCATGGAAAAGAAAGATGCTAAAACTAGACTTATTAGATGGGTTCTCCTACTGCAAGAATTTGATTTGCATATTATTGATAGAAAGGGAGCTGAGAACCCCGTTGCAGACAACTTGTCTAGGTTAGAGAATGTTCTTGATGACCCACTACCTATTTATGATAGTTTCCCTGATGAACAATTAGTGGTCATAAATGCTTCTCGTACTGCTCCATGGTCTGCTGATTATGCTAATTACATTGTTGCTAAATTTATACCACCTAGTTTCACATACCAACAAAAGAAAAAGTTCTTTTATGATTTAAGACATTACTTCTGGGATGACCCACACCTTTATAAAGAAGGAGTAGATGGTGTTATTAGACGTTGTGTACCTGAGCATGAACGTGAATAGATCCTACGCAAGTGTCACTCTGAGGCATATGGAGGACACCACACTGGAGATAGAACTGCACATAAGGTATTGCAATCCGGTTTTTATTGGCCTACTCTCTTCAAAGATGCCCGTAAGTTTGTCTTGTCTTGTGATGAATGTCAAAGAATTGATAATATTAGTAGACGTCAAGAAATGCCTATGAATAATTCTCTTGTTATTGAACCGTTTGATGTTTGGGGCTTTGATTATATGGGACCTTTTCCTGCCTCTAACGGGTATACACACATTTTAGTTGCTGTTGATTACGTTACTAAGTGGGTAGAAGCTATTCCAACTAGTAGTGCTGATCATAACACCTCTATTAAGATGCTTAAAGAAGTTATTTTTCTGAGGTTTGGAGTCCCTAGATATCTCATGACTGATGGTGGTTCACATTTTATTCATGGTGCTTTTCGTAAAATGCTTGCTAAGTATGATGTTAATCATAGAATTGCATCTCCTTATCACCCACAGTCTAGTGGTCAAGTAGAATTGAGTAACAGAGAGATCAAATTAATTTTGCAAAAGATTGTTAATAGATCTAGAAAGAATTGGTCCAAGAAACTTGATGATGCATTATGGGCCTATAGAACTGCATATAAGAATCCTATGGGTATGTCTCCGTATAAAATGGTTTGTGGAAAAGCATGGCACTTACCTCTCAAACTTGAACATAAGGCATATTGGGCTATCAAAGAGCTCAACTATGATTTCGAACTTGCCGGTGAGAAGAGGCTATTTGACATTAGCTCACTTGATGAATGGAGAACCCAAGCCTATGAGAATGCCAAACTGTTTAAAGAAAAAGTTAAAAGATGGCATGACAAAAGGATACAAAAGCGTGAGTTTAACGTAGGTGATTATGTGTTGCTATTCAACTCTCGTTTAAGATTTTTTGCAGGAAAACTTCTCTCTAAATGGGAAGGCCCTTACGTTATCGAGGAGGTCTATTGTTCCGGTGCCATAAAAATCAACAACTTCGAAGGCACAAATCCGAAGGTGGTGAACGGTCGAAGAATCAAACATTATATCTCAGATAATCCTATAAATGTTGAAACTAATAGTATTGAAACTGTAACCCCGGAGGAATACATAAGGGACACTTTCCAGAATGTTTCAGACCCTGAAAAGGAATAGGTATGTGGTACGGTAAGTAAACCGAATCCAAAACAGTTCTAATAGCAATTTTTCTCTGTTTTGGAATATTTAAGAAAATAGGAAAATAAGAAGTAGTCCGGGAAGGACACGAGGCATCCACGAGGGCGGAGGGCGCGCCCCCTGCCTCATGGGCATCTCGTGTGATCTCCGGACTCCGTTTTCTTGCACAATACTTCTTTCAGTCGGTAAAAAATCATTATATAATCTCCTGAAGGTTTTGACCACCGTATCACGCAAATATCCTCTGTCTTTGTTTCGAGCTATTTTTCTGACAGATCTAGAGCACCATGACGTCTTCAAGCGCCCCCAAGGACAAGTTTTTCGAGAGGGTCATCAACCCCTACCTCGCGGAGGTGCTGCATCACCCTCAAACCATTGAGATGCGTGAGGGGGTGCTACACATCCGCGACATGGAGGGACCAAGGAGTACCAGAAGCGTGGAGGCAAAGCTCGAAACAATGGAACAACAAGTTTTCAAGTGCCAAGGGATGGTGTAACGCAGACTCAACGCCAGCCAGATGATGATCGCGGAGTTCACCAACAACCACAAGCTCGACGCCAAGAACATTGGGGAGACCATCTTCAAGCTTCATGATAAAATTGAGCACCTCCAAGCCCAGAATTATGACCTGCAAAACCAAAACTGTGAGTATGAATATAGATTCAAGAGGATGAGTTTGGCTGCAGATTTGAGGATCCCGGAGACTCGATCATCCTTCTATGATGGTGAGCCTATGCCTTGGAAGATGGACGACAAGCCTACATCATCAATAACTCCTTCATCACCTCCGAGGACATAATCACATGGGTATGGGCACTCCCCTTGGCAACTGCCAAGCTTGGGGGAGGTGCCCGGTATCGTATCACCATCACACTCCTATCTTTACCGTTTTACTTAGTTCGATCCTTTTGATAATATCTTTATCTAGTAGAATAAAGTTTTGGTATGAATTAGTTTTGAGTTTTGCATTGTGATCCCCCTATGTAATCGAGTCAGTGAGATATATATAATAAAGATTAGTGTTGAGTCAAGGGCTTTGCTATCTTGCTATGATCTTGAGAAAATAGAAAGAATAAAAAGAAATAAAAGAGACCATATAGATCTTATGGAGAGTAATGACTTCACACATAAAGAGTATGATACATAAAAGTTGTTGAGAGTTAGCAAACATAGTTTTGGTCATCGTTGCAATTAATAGGAAGTAATAAAGAAAGAGAGGTTCTCACATATAAATATACTATCTTGGACATCTTTTATGATTGTGAGCACTCATTAAAGTATGACATGCTAAAGAGTTGATGTTGGACAAGGAAGACAATGTAATGGGTTATGTTTTCTCACATCTCAGTTAAAGTATATTGTCATGGATCATTCAAACATGTTGAGCTTGCCTTTCCCCCTCATACTAGCCAAATTCCTTGCACCAAGTGGTGATACTACTTGTGCTTCCAAACATCCTTAAACCTAGTTTTGCCATGAGAGTCCATCATAACTACCCATGGATTGAGTAAGATCCTTCAAGTAAGTTGTCATGTTGCAAGCAGTAAAAATTGTTCTCTAAATATGTATGACTTATTAGTGTGGAGAAAATAAGCTTTATACGATCTTGTGATATGGAAGTAATAAAAGCGACGAACTGCATAATAAAGGTTCATATCACAAGTGGCAATATAAAGTGACATTCTTTTGCATTAAGATTTTGTGCATCCAACCCTAAAAGCACATGACAACCTCTGCTTCCCTCTGCGAAGGGCCTATCTTTTACATTATGCAAGAGTCAAGGTGATCTTCACCTTTCCTTTTTTATTTTATCCTTTGGCATGCACCTCATGTTGGAAAGATCCTGATATATATATATATATATATATATATATATATATATATATATATATATATATATATCCAATTGGATGTAAGTTAGCATGAACTATTATTGTTGACATTACCCATGAGGTAAAACGTTGGGAGGCAACACTACAAGCCCCTATCTTTCTCTGTGTCCGATTAAAACTCCAGAACCATAAGTTGAGTATGTTTTTTTTTGAAGGGGATAAGTTGAGTATGTTGAGTGTGTGGGCTTGCTGAAAAGCTCTTATGTTGACTCTTCCCTATGTTATGATAAATTGCATTGCTTCAATGACTAAGATTACAGTTTGTTAGTTCTCAATGAAGCTTGTGATTCATACTTGACATTGTGAATAGATTGTTACTTGAGCATAAGAAATCATATGACAAAATATGTATATTTTGCTGTTATAAGAATGATCATGATTCCCTCATGTCCGTATTTTATATTTGTCGACACCTCTGTCTCTAAACATGTGGGCATATTTTTCGATATCGGCTTCCGCTTGAGGACAAGTGAGGTCTAAGCTTGGGGGAGTTGATACGTCCATTTTGCATCATGCTTTTATATCGATATTTATTGCATTATGGGCTGTTATTACACGTTATGTCATAATACTTATGGCTATTCTCTCATATTTTACAAGGTTTACATGAAGAGGGAGAATGCCGACAGCTGGGATTCTGGGCTGGAAAAGGAGCAAATATTGGGGACCTATTCTGCATAGCTCCAAAAGTCCCGAAACTCCACGAAAGTCATTTTGGGAATTAATAAAAATATCCAGCGGAAGAAACACCTGAGGGGGCCACCCACCACCCACGAGGATGGGGGGGGGGGGCGCCCTACCCCCTGGGCGCGCCCCCGGCCTCGTGGGCCACCTGGCAGCCCTCCGGTGCCCATCTTCTGCTATATGAGGTCTTTTACCCTGGAAAAAATCATAAGCAAGCTTACGGGAGGAAACTCCACCGCCACGAGGCGGAACCTTGGCGGAACCAATCTAGGGCTCCGGCGGAGCTGTTCTGCCGGGGAAACTTCCCGCCGGGAGGGGGAAATCATCACCATCGTCATCACCAACGATCCTCTCATCGGGAGGGGGTCAATCTCCATCAACCTATTCACTAGCACCATCTCCTCTCAAACCCTAGTTCATCTCTTGTATCCAATCTTTGTACCCAAACCTCAGATTGGTACCTATGGGTTGCTAGTAGTGTTGATTACTCCTTGTAGTTGATGCTAGTTGGTTTATTTGGTGGAAGACCATATGTTCAGATCCTTAATGCATATTAATACCCCTCTAATTATGAACATGAATATGCTTGGTGAGTAGTTACGTTTGTTCCTGAGGACATGAGAGAAGTCTTGCTATTAGTAGTCATGTGAATTTGGTAGTCGTTCGATATTTTGATGAGATGTATCTTGTCTTTACTCTAGTGGTGTTATGTAAACATCGACTACATGACACTCCACCATTATTTGGGCCTAGAGGAAGGCATTGGGAAGTAATAAGTAGATGATGGTTTGCTAGAGTGACAGAAGCTTAAACCCTAGTTTATGCGTTGCTTCGTAAGGGGCTGATTTGGATCCAGTTGTTTTATGCTATGGTTAGGTTTACCGGGGAGTGAAGCGCCTTTGGTGAGTAGAACTTGGTAAGGGAACATTTATATAGTGTGCTGAAATTTACTGTCACTTGTTACTATGGAAACTAATCCTTTGAGGGGCTTGTACGGGGTATCTTCACCCCGACCAGTAGAGCAAAGAGTTGCTCCTCAACCTACTGAACCTACTGAAAATGTTTACATTGAAATCCCTTCGGGTATGGTAGGGAAACTGCTAGCTAATCCCTTTGCAGGAGATGGAACATTGCATCCTGATTTACACTTAATCTATGTGGATGAAGTTTGTGGATTATTTAAGCTTGCAGGTATGCCCGATGATGTTTTTAAGAAGAATGTCTTCCCTTTATCTTTGAAGGGAGATGCATTGACATGGTATAGGCTATGTGATGATATGGGATCTTGGGACTATAAACGATTGAAATTGGAATTTCACCAAAAGTTTTATCCTATGCATCTTGTTCATAGTGATCGTGATTATATATATAATTTTTGGCCTCATGAAGGAGAAAGCATCGCTCAAGCTTGGGGGAGGCTTAACTCAATGTTATATTCATGCCCCGATCATGAGCTCTCAAGAGAAATGATTATTCAAATTTTTTATGCTCGGCTTTCTCTCAGTGATTGCACCATGCTTGATACTTATTGTGCTGGCTCTTATATGATGAAGACTATTGAATTCAAGTGGGATTTATTGGAAAGAATTAGACGCAACTCTGAAGATTGGGATTCCGACGATGGTAAGGAGTCAGATATGACACCTAAGTTTGATTGTGTTAAATCTTTTATGGATACCGATGCTTTTCATGGATTTAGCACTAAATATGGACTTGACTCTGAGATAGTAGCTTCTTTCTGTGAATCTTTTGCTACTCATGTTGATATCCCTAAGGAGAAGTGGTTTAAATATAATCCTCCCACTGAAGTAAAAGTAGTTTCACCTGGTACAGTTGAAGAAAATACTATCACTTATAATGATCCTATTGTTCCTTCTACTTATGTTGAGAAACCACCTTTCCCTGTTAGGATAAAGGATCATGCTAAATCTTCAACTGTGGTTCGTAAGAGTAATACTAGAACATGTACACCTCCTGAGAAAATTAAAGTTGAACCTAATATTGCTATGGTTAAAGATCTCTTGGCTGATAATATTGATGGGCATGTTATTTATTTCTATGAACAGGCTGCTAACATTGCTAGACCCGATGCTAAGATAAAAGACCTGTTCTAGGCATGCCTGTTATTTCTGTTAAACTAGGAGATCATTGTTATCATGGCTTATGTGATATGGGTGCTAGTGCTAGTGCAATACCTCATTCCTTATACAAAGAAATTATGCATGATACTGCACCTGCTGAGGTCGAAGAAATTGATGTTACAATTAAGCTTGCCAATAGAGATACTATTTCACCAATTGGGATTGTTACAGATATTGAAGTCTTGTGTGGGAAAGTTAAATATCCTGCTGATTTTCTTGTTCTTGGTTCCCCAAAAGATTGCTTTTGTCCCATTATATTTGGTAGGCCCTTCTTGAATACTGTTAATGCTAGGATTGATTGCGAAAAGGATATTGTTAAAATTGGCTTGGGGGATATGTCTCATTATTTTAATTTTGCTAAATTTCATAGACAACCCCATGATAAAGAATTGCCTAGTAAAGACGAAATAATTGGTCTTGCTTCTATTGCCGTGCCTCCTACTGATCCTTTAGAACAATATTTGCTAGACCACAAAAATGATATGTTTATGAATGAAAGAAGGGAGATAGATGAAGTATTCTTTAAACAGGGTCCTATTTTGAAACACAACTTGCCTGTTGAAATCCTAGGGGATCCTCCTCCACCCAAGGGTGATCCCGTGTTTGAGCTTAAACCTTTACCTGATACTCTGAAATATGCTTATCTTGATGAAAAGAAGATATACCCTGTTATTATTAGTGCTAACCTTTCAGAGCAGGAAGAGAAAAGATTATTGAAAACTCTGAAGAAGCACCGTGCTGCTATTGGATATACTCTTGATGATCTTAAGGGCATTAGTCCCACCTTGTGCCAACACAAAATAAAATTAGAAGAAGACGCCAAACCAGTTAGAGATCATCAACGACGGTTAAATCCTAGGATGAAAGAAGTGGTAAGAAAGGAAATAGTAAAGCTCCTCGAGGCAGGTATAATTTATCCCGTTGCTGATAGTCAGTGGGTAAGTCCTGTCCATTGTGTCCCTAAGAAGGTAGGTATTACTGTCGTTCCTAATGATAAAGATGAATTGATCCCGCAAATAATTATTACAGGTTATAGGCTGGTAATTGATTTCCATAAATTAAATAAAGCTACTAAGAAAGATCATTACCCTTTACCTTTTATTGATCAAATGCTAGAAAGACTATCCAAACATACACATTTCTGCTTTCTAGATGGTTACTCTGGTTTCTCTCAAATACCTGTGTCAGCGGATGATCAAGCAAAGACTACTTTTACTTGCCCTTTCTGTACTTTCGCTTATAGACGCATGACTTTTGGTTTATGTAATGCACCTGCTACCTTTCAAAGATGCATGATGGCTATATTCTCTGACTTTAGTGAAAAGATTTGTGAGGTACTCATGGATGATTTCTCCGTTTATGGATCCTCTTTTGATGATTGCTTGAGCAACCTTGATCGAGTTCTGCATAGATGCGAAGATACTAGTCTTGTTTTGAATTGGGAGAAGTGCCACTTTATGGTTAATGAAGGCATTGTCTTGGGGCATAAAATTTCTGAAAGAGGTATTGAAGTTGATAGAGCTAAAGTAGATGCTATTGAAAAGATGTCGTGTCCCAAGGACATTAAAGGTATAAGAAGTTTCCTTGCTCATGCCGGTTTTTATAGGAGGTTCATTAAGGACTTTTCTAAAATCTATAGGCCTCTGACTAATTTATTACAAAAAGATATTCCTTTTGTTTTCGATGATGATTGTGTAGAAATATTTGAAATACTTAAGAAAGCTTTGATTTCTGCACCTATTGTTCAGCCACCTGATTGGAATTTACCCTTTGAAATTATGTGTGATGCTAGTGATTATGTTGTAGGTGTTGTTCTAGGACAAAGTGTTGATAAGAAACTAAATGTTATTCAATATGCTTGTAAAACTCTAGATGTTGCATAGAGAAATTATGCTACTACTGAAAAAGAATTCTTAGCAGTTGTATTTGCTTGTGATAAGTTCAGACCTTATATTGTTGATTCTAAAGTAACTATTCACACTAATCATGCTTCTGTTAAATATCTTATGGAAAATAAAGATGCTAAACATAGACTTATTAGATGGGTTCTCTTGCTACAAGAATTTGATTTGCATATTATTGATAGAAAGGGAGCTGAGAACCCGTTGCGCACAACTTGTCTAGGTTAGAGAATGTTCTGGATGACCCACTACCTATTGATGATAGCTTTCCCGATGAACAATTAGCTGTCATAAATGCTTCTCGTACTGCTCCATGGTATGCCGATTATGCTAATTACATTGTTACTAAATTTATACCACCTAATTTCACATACCAGCAAAAGAAAAAGTTCTTTTATGATTTAAGACATTACTTCTGGGATGACCCACACCTTTACAAAGAAGGAGTAGATGGTGTTATTAGACATTGTGTACGTGAGCGCGAACAGGAACAGATCCTACGTAAGTGCCACTCCAAGGCATATGGAGGACACCACGCTGGAGATAGAACTACACATAAGGTATTGCAATCCGGTGTTTATTGGCCTACTCTCTTCAAAGATGCTTGTAAGTTTGTCTTGTCTTGTGATGAATGTCAAAGAATTGGTAATATTAGTAGACGTCAAGAAATTCCTATGAACTATTCTCTTGTTATTGAACCATTTGATGTGTGGGGCTTTGATTATATGGGACATTTTCCTGCCTCTAATGGATATACACATATTTTAGTTGCTGTTGATTACGTTCATAGAAGCTATTCCAACTAGTAGTGCTGATCATAACACCTCTATTAAGATGCTTAAAGAAGTTATTTTTTTTGAGGTTTGGAGTCCCTAGGTATCTCATGACTGATGGTGGTTCACATTTTATTCATGGTGCTTTTCGTAAAATGCTTGCTAAGTATGATGTTAATCATAGAATTGCATCTCCATATCACCCACAGTCTAGTGGTCAAGTAGAATTGAGTAATAGAGAACTCAAATTAATTTTGCAAAAGATTGTTAATAGATCTAGAAAGAATTGGTCCAAGAAACTTGATGCTGCATTATGGGCTTATAGAACTGCATATAAGAATCCTATGGGTATGTCTCCATATAAAATGGTTTATGGAAAAACATGTCACTTACCTCTCGAACTTGAACATAAAGCATATTGGGCTATTAAAGAGCTCAATTATGATTTCAAACTTGCCGGTGAGAAGAGGTTATTTGATATCAGCTCACTTGATGAATGGAGAACCCAAGCCTATGAGAATGCCAAGCTGTTTAAAGAAAAAGTTAAAAGATGGCATGATAAAAGGATACAAAAGCGTGAGTTTAACGTAGGTGATTATGTGTTGCTATTCAACTCTTGTTTAAGATTTTTTGCAGGAAAACTTCTCTCTAAATGGGAATGTCCTTACGTTATCGAGGAGGTCCATCGCTCCGGTGCCATAAAAATCAACAACTTCGAAGGCACAAAGCCGAAGGTGGTGAACGGTCAAAGAATCAAACATTATATCCCAGGTAATCCTATAAATGTTGAAACTAATATTATTGAAACCGTAACCCCAGAGGAATACATAAGGGACACTTTCCAGAATGTTTCAGCCTCCGAAAAGGAATAGGTATGTGGTACAGTAAGTAAACCGACTCCAAAACAGTTCTAATAGCAATTTTTCTCTGTTTTGGAATATTTAAGAAAATAGAAAAATAAGAAGTAGTCCGGGAAGGACACGAGGCGTCCACTGGGCACGCCCCCTGCCTCGTGGGCACCTCGTGTGCTCCCCGGACTCTGTTTTCTTGCACGATACTTACTTTGGTCGGTAAAAATTCATTATATAATCTCCCGAAGGTTTTGACCACTGTATCACGCAAATATCCTCTGTCTTTGTTTCGAGCTGTTTCTGTCTTAGATTTAGAGCAAGATGCCTTCTCAAGAGTCAGTCGGGGAGAGTCGGGTATCTCACCCGACGCCAAGTCCAGGAGCAAACAACGATGCTTATTATTTTGGGCCATCAACGGAGGATGAGATGGAGGCCGACTTGAAAAGGATAGATGCCATGGAGGAGGATCAAGAAGTTACCTCTCGTTTTCAAGATGGATTCACGATGGGGGAACTACAGAGCTCAGCCATTCCAAACTCGATCATCCCGTCCAATGTCAAATTTCTTTCTTATGAAAATATGAAAAAGAGTGTCACCTGTTCTCCAACAGCTATGTGATGTCTACTACATAACCTTCTTCTTGTGGACGTTGTTGGGCCTCCAAGTGCAGAGGTTTGTAGGATAGTAGCAAATTTCCCTCAAGTGGATGGCCTAAGGTTTATCAATCCGTGGGAGGCGTAGGATGAAGATGGTCTCTCTCAAACAACCCTGCAACCAAATAACAAAGAGTCTCTTGTGTCCCCAACACACCCAATACAATGTTAAATTGTATAGGTGCACTAGTTCGATCAAGGGATGGTGATACAAGTGCAATATGGATAGAAGATATAGGTTTTTGTAATCTGAAAATATAAAAACAGCAAGGTAACTAATGATAAAAGTGAGCACAAACGGTATTGCAATGGTAGGAAACAAGGCCTAAGGTTCATACTTTCACTAGTGCAAGTTCTCTCAACAATAATAGCATAACTGGATCATATAACTATCCCTCAACATGCAACAAAGAGTCACTCCAAAGTCACTAATAGCGGAGAACAAATGAAGAGATTATGCTAGGTACGAAACCACCTCAAAGTTACCCTTTCATTCTATCTATTCAAGAATTAAGTAGTAAAATAACTTGAAGCTATTCTTTCCGTTCAATCTATCATAGAGTTCATACTAGAATAACACCTTAAGACATAAATCAACCAAAACCCTAATGTCACCTAGATACTCCATTGTCACCTCAAGTATCCGTGGGTATGATTATACGATATGCATCACACAATCTCAGATTCATCTATTCAACCAACACAAAGTAATTCAAAGAGTGCCCCAAAGTTTCTACCGGAGAGTCAAGACGAAAACGTGTGCCAACCCTTATGCATAGGTTCATGGGCAGAACCCGCAAGTTGATCACCAAAACATACATCAAGTGGATCACGTGATATCCCATTATCACAACAGATAAGCACGGCAAGACATACATCAAGTGTTCTCAAATCCTTAAAGACTCAGTCCGATAAGATAACTTCAAAGGGAAAACTCAATCCATTACAAGAGAGTAGAGGGGGAGAAACATCATAAGATCCAACTATAATAGCAAAGCTCGCGATACATCAAGATCGTATCACCTCAAGAACACGAGAGAGAGAGAGAGAGAGAGATCAAACACATAGCTCTTGGTACATACCCTCAGCCCGAGGGTGAACTACTCCTCCTCGTCATGGAGAGCGCCGGATGATGAAGATGGCAACCGGTGAGGGATCCCCCCTCCGTCAGAGTGTCGGAACGGGATCCCGAGAGGTTTTTGGTGGCTATAGAGGCTTGGCGGTGGCGGAAATCCCGATCTATTGTTCTCTTTGAGGGTTTTAGGGTATATGGGAATATATAGGAGAAAGAAGTCGGTCGGGGGAGCCTCGAGGGGCCCACGAGATAGGGGGCGCACCCAGTAGGGGGGGCGCCCCCACCCTCGTGGCCACCTCGAAGCTTCCTTGACTTCAACTCCAAGTCTCCTGGATCACGTTCGTTCCAAAAATCACGCTCCAGAAGGTTTCATTCCGTTTGGACTCCGTTTGATATTCCTTTTCTTTGAAACACTAAAGTAGGCAAGAAAACAGCAATATGGGCTGGGCCTCCGGTTAATAGGTTAGTCCCAAAAATAATATAAAGGTGCTTAGTAAAGCCCATAAACATCCAAAATAGATAAGATAATAGCATGAATGCTTCATAAATTATAGATACGTTGGAGACGTATCACTATGCAGCATCCATGGGTGAAAGGAGCTTTAGAGATCCTTGCGAGGACAAAGCCCAAAACACCCAGAGCCAAAGAGTGTTAGGCATCACTGAAGTCTTTCTGTACACGTGATCTGAAAGCTTGTTACACTTGAGGACTGTGAATCCTCCAGCCGGTTAGGCGCCGCGTTCTGAGCATGCAAGAGCCATTGTGGATTGCCGGTGAACAAAGTCTGTGAAGGTTTGGAAGTCTACCTTGAAGAATTACCCGAGTGATAGGGTGAGGACTAAGTGTTCTTAGATCTAGGGGAATAAGGTGAAGACACTGTCTTATGAGTTCAATCTCAGCCTCCCTAACATGACGTACAGTTGTCACAACAACTGGAACGGGTCTACCAAATCCTTGTCTTCACCAAGCAACTGGTTCTATCCCCTACTCTCCTTACTTTTCAGTTTGTCTTCGTGAAGTCATTGCTTGCCTGCCTGATTCATTTGACTTCACTTGGTGAAGACTTCTATCTGTTTGGCTTCATATTGTCTTCCATTCTGATCCTGCCTACCTAGTTGCTGATAGTCTTCGTGCTTTCTCTATACTGCTTGCTTGACTATTGCTTGCCTAGTGTACTTTACATTCCACTGCATATCATATAGGTTCAGTATTGCCTGTTTGTCTTCAAAGCCCTCGTGTTTTGAAGACTTCCATAAAAATCGTCTATTCACCCCCCCTCTAGTCGATAACTAGCACTTTTAGTCGTCTCCTTATTTTTCTAGGTCAAAATTACCTATATAACAGAAGATGGGCACCGGAGGTGGACTGAGCTGACACTACTACAGGTTGGTCCAAACGCGATAGTCCAATCAGAGACCCTTCGACGAAACTATGTGTGATGCATTAATCACAAACGGTGATGTAAAAAAACCGTCAAAAAAGATGCAAAACGTTTGCGATGGTGGATACATCAAACACGGTTCAAATTTTAGATGCGTGTGCAATGAGTGGCAAATGGTTGATCCAGAAGAACAGTTTGCGATGAGGCAGAACAACAAAAACGGGCAGCAAGATGAGGGTGTGTGCGATATATGGCATACAGTTCACTAGGATGAACTGTGTGTGTGATTAGGCAACACAACAGAAATGGTTAGCCAGATCAAGGTGCGTGCGAGGGAGGGCATACAGTTGAAACAGATGAACTTTTTGTGATGAGCCAACACAACAGAAATAGTTCAACTGAACAAGATGTGTGTGATACACGGCAAACAGGTCCGTAATCGAAATGTGTGAAGACCAATAATAACACAGACGATTGCTTCTAATAAGCCGTGTGATTTTCTCTGTCTACAGAAAAACAACACACACACACACACATATATATAAATATATATATATATATATATATATAGAGCTGGACTATTCTGTTACCGGTAACAGAATATTATTCTGTTACCCTCGCGCCCTATATAGAGGCGTGTCCGTTTTCTTCCTCCTGCCGCCACCCGAACCCACATCCGCCCAGCGCACCGCCCCCCGCCCCCAACTTGCCTCCTGCCGATGACCCGCCTCCATCCGCCGGCGTGCTTCCCTCTCCGTCCATGGCGCCAGATCTCATTTATCTCCGTGCGCCGCCTCACCCGACGACTGCGCACGAAAGGCACCACCACCCCTACACCGCCATGGCCGACCGCCGAGATCCAAGGCTGAGGAGGACCTATGAGTCTTGCTCGCCGGAGCTAGGCTGCTCGCCAGCCACCTTCCTTCCCCGCACTCTCCCGTTGCCTTCCTTGTGGCGCTCTAATTTATTACAAAAAGATATTCCTTTTGTTTTCGATGATGATTGTGTAGAAATATTTGAAATACTTAAGAAAGCTTTGATTTCTGCACCTATTGTTCAGCCACCTGATTGGAATTTACCCTTTGAAATTATGTGTGATGCTAGTGATTATGTTGTAGGTGTTGTTCTAGGACAAAGTGTTGATAAGAAACTAAATGTTATTCAATATGCTTGTAAAACTCTAGATGTTGCATAGAGAAATTATGCTACTACTGAAAAAGAATTCTTAGCAGTTGTATTTGCTTGTGATAAGTTCAGACCTTATATTGTTGATTCTAAAGTAACTATTCACACTAATCATGCTGCTGTTAAATATCTTATGGAAAATAAAGATGCTAAACATAGACTTATTAGATGGGTTCTCTTGCTACAAGAATTTGATTTGCATATTATTGATAGAAAGGGAGCTGAGAACCCCGTTGCAGACAACTTGTCTAGGTTAGAGAATGTTCTGGATGACCCACTACCTATTGATGATAGCTTTCCCGATGAACAATTAGCTGTCATAAATGCTTCTCGTACTGCTCCATGGTATGCCGATTATGCTAATTACATTGTTACTAAATTTATACCACCTAATTTCACATACCAGCAAAAGAAAAAGTTCTTTTATGATTTAAGACATTACTTCTGGGATGACCCACACCTTTACAAAGAAGGAGTAGATGGTGTTATTAGACATTGTGTACGTGAGCGCGAACAGGAACAGATCCTACGTAAGTGCCACTCCAAGGCATATGGAGGACACCACGCGGAGATAGAACTACACATAAGGTATTGCAATCCGGTGTTTATTGGCCTACTCTCTTCAAAGATGCTTGTAAGTTTGTCTTGTCTTGTGATGAATGTCAAAGAATTGGTAATATTAGTAGACGTCAAGAAATTCCTATGAACTATTCTCTTGTTATTGAACCATTTGATGTGTGGGGCTTTGATTATATGGGACATTTTCCTGCCTCTAATGGATATACACATATTTTAGTTCTTTGTTGATTACGTTCATAGAAGCTATTCCAACTAGTAGTGCTGATCATAACACCTCTATTAAGATGCTTAAAGAAGTTATTTTTTTGAGGTTTGGAGTCCCTAGGTATCTCATGAGTGATGGTGGTTCACATTTTATTCATGGTGCTTTTAAGTAAAATGCTTGCTAAGTATGATGTTAATCATAGAATTGCATCTCCATATCACCCACAGTCTAGTGGTCAAGTAGAATTGAGTAATAGAGAACTCAAATTAATTTTGCAAAAGATTGTTAATAGATCTAGAAAGAATTGGTCCAAGAAACTTGATGCTGCATTATGGGCTTATAGAACTGCATATAAGAATCCTATGGGTATGTCTCCATATAAAATGGTTTATGGAAAAACATGTCACTTACCTCTCGAACTTGAACATAAAGCATATTGGGCTATTAAAGAGCTCAATTATGATTTCAAACTTGCCGGTGAGAAGAGGTTATTTGATATCGACTCACTTGATGAATGGAGAACCCAAGCCTATGAGAATGCCAAGCTGTTTAAAGAAAAAGTTAAAAGATGGCATGATAAAAGGATACAAAAGCGTGAGTTTAACGTAGGTGATTATGTGTTGCTATTCAACTCTTGTTTAAGATTTTTTGCAGGAAAACTTCTCTCTAAATGGGAATGTCCTTACGTTATCGAGGAGGTCCATCGCTCCGGTGCCATAAAAATCAACAACTTCGAAGGCACAAAGCCGAAGGTGGTGAACGGTCAAAGAATCAAACATTATATCCCAGGTAATCCTATAAATGTTGAAACTAATATTATTGAAACCGTAACCCCAGAGGAATACATAAGGACACTTTCGAATGTTTGACCTCCGAAAAGGAATAGGTATGTGGTACAAGAAGTAAACCGACTCCAAAACAGTTCTAATAGCAATTTTCTCTGTTTTGGAATATTTAAGAAAATAGAAAAATAAGAAGTAGTCCGGGAAGGACACGAGGCGTCCACTGGCACGCCCCGCCTCGTGGGCACCTCGTGTGCTCCCGGACTCTGTTTTCTTGCACGATACTTACTTTGGTCGGTAAAATTCATTATATAATCTCCCGAAGGTTTTGACCACTGTATCACGCAAATATCCTCTGTCTTTGTTTCGAGCTGTTTACATCTTAGATTTAGAGCAAGATGCCTTCTCAAGAGTCAGTCGGGGAGAGTCGGGTATCTCACCCGACGCCAAGTCGAGAGCAAACAACGATGCTTATTATTTTGGGCCATCAACGGAGGATGAGATGGAGGCCGACTTGAAAAGGATAGATGCCATGGAGGAGGATCAAGAAGTTACCTCTCGTTTTCAAGATGGATTCACGATGGGGAACTCTGAGCTCAGCCATTCCAAACTCGATCATCCGTCCAATGTCAAATTTCTTTCTTATGAAAATATGAAAAAGAGTGTCACCTGTTCTCCAACAGCTATGTGATGTCTACTACATAACCTTCTTCTTGTGGACGTTGTTGGGCCTCCAAGTGCAGAGGTTTGTAGGATAGTAGCAAATTTCCCTCAAGTGGATGGCCTAAGGTTTATCAATCCGTGGGAGGCGTAGGATGAAGATGGTCTCTCTCAAACAACCCTGCAACCAAATAACAAAGAGTCTCTTGTGTCCCCAACACACCCAATACAATGTTAAATTGTATAGGTGCACTAGTTCGATCAAGGGATGGTGATACAAGTGCAATATGGATAGAAGATATAGGTTTTTGCAATCTGAAAATATAAAAACAGCAAGGTAACTAATGATAAAAGTGAGCACAAACGGTATTGCAATGGTAGGAAACAAGGCCTAAGGTTCATACTTTCACTAGTGCAAGTTCTCTCAACAATAATAGCATAACTGGATCATATAACTATCCCTCAACATGCAACAAAGAGTCACTCCAAAGTCACTAATAGCGGAGAACAAATGAAGAGATTATGCTAGGGTACGAAACCACCTCAAAGTTACCCTTTCTGTTCTATCTATTCAAGAATTCGTAGTAAAATAACTTGAAGCTATTCTTTCCGTTCAATCTATCATAGAGTTCATACTAGAATAACACCTTAAGACATAAATCAACCAAAACCCTAATGTCACCTAGATACTCCATTGTCACCTCAAGTATCCGTGGGTATGATTATACGATATGCATCACACAATCTCAGATTCATCTATTCAACCAACACAAAGTAATTCAAAGAGTGCCCCAAAGTTTCTACCGAGAGTCAAGATTTAAAACGTGTGCCAACCCTTATGCATAGGTTCATGGGCGTAACCCGCAAGTTGATCACCAAAACATACATCAAGTGGATCACGTGATATCCCATTATCACAACAGATAAGCACGGCAAGACATACATCAAGTGTTCTCAAATCCTTAAAGACTCAGTCCGATAAGATAACTTCAAAGGGAAAACTCAATCCATTACAAGAGAGTAGAGGGGGAGAAACATCATAAGATCCAACTATAATAGCAAAGCTCGCGATACATCAAGATCGTATCACCTCAAGAACACGAGAGAGAGAGAGAGAGAGAGAGATCAAACACATAGCTACTGGTACATACCCTCAGCCCCGAGGGTGAACTACTCCCTCCTCGTCATGGAGAGCGCCGGGATGATGAAGATGGCAACCGGTGAGGGATCCCCCCTCCGGCAGAGTGTCGGAACGGGATCCCGAGAGGTTTTTGGTGGCTATAGAGGCTTGGCGGTGGCGGAAATCCCGATCTATTGTTCTCTTTGAGGGTTTTAGGGTATATGGGAATATATAGGAGAAAGAAGTCGGTCGGGGGAGCCTCGAGGGGCCCACGAGATAGGGGGCGCACCCAGTAGGGGGGGCGCCCCCACCCTCGTGGCCACCTCGAAGCTTCCTTGACTTCAACTCCAAGTCTCCTGGATCACGTTCGTTCCAAAAATCACGCTCCAGAAGGTTTCATTCCGTTTGGACTCCGTTTGATATTCCTTTTCTTTGAAACACTAAAGTAGGCAAGAAAACAGCAATATGGGCTGGGCCTCCGGTTAATAGGTTAGTCCCAAAAATAATATAAAGGTGCTTAGTAAAGCCCATAAACATCCAAAATAGATAAGATAATAGCATGAATGCTTCATAAATTATAGATACGTTGGAGACGTATCACTATGCAGCATCCATGGGTGAAAGGAGCTTTAGAGATCCTTGCGAGGACAAAGCCCAAAACACCCAGAGCCAAAGAGTGTTAGGCATCATTGAAGTCTTTACAGACACGTGATCTGAAAGCTTGTTACACTTGAGGACTGTGAATCCTCCACCGGTTAGGCGCCGCGTTCGAGCATGCAAGAGCCATTGTGGATTGCCGGTGAACAAAGTCTGTGAAGGTTTGGAAGTCTACCTTGAAGAATTACCCGAGTGATAGGGTGAGGACTAAGTGTTCTTAGATCTAGGGGAATAAGGTGAAGACACTGTCTTATGAGTTCAATCTCAGCCTCCCTAACATGACGTACAGTTGTCACAACAACTGGAACGGGTCTACCAAATCCTTGTCTTCACCAAGCAACTGGTTCTATCCCCTACTCTCCTTACTTTTCAGTTTGTCTTCGTGAAGTCATTGCTTGCCTGCCTGATTCATTTGACTTCACTTGGTGAAGACTTCTATCTGTTTGGCTTCATATTGTCTTCCATTCTGATCCTGCCTACCTAGTTGCTGATAGTCTTCGTGCTTTCTCTATACTGCTTGCTTGACTATTGCTTGCCTAGTGTACTTTACATTCCACTGCATATCATATAGGTTCAGTATTGCCTGTTTGTCTTCAAAGCCCTCGTGTTTTGAAGACTTCCATAAAAATCGTCTATTCACCCCCCCTCTAGTCGATAACTAGCACTTTTAGTCGTCTCCTTATTTTTCTAGGTCAAAATTACCTATATAACAGAAGATGGGCACCGGAGGTGGACTGAGCTGACACTACTACAGGTTGGTCCAAACGCGATAGTCAATCGAGACCCTTCGATTTAAACTATGTGTGATGCATTAATCGCAAACGGTGATGTAAAAAAACCGTCAAAAAAGATGCAAAACGTTTGCGATGGTGGATACATCAAACACGGTTCAAATTTTAGATGCGTGTGCAATGAGTGGCAAATGGTTGATCCAGAAGAACAGTTTGCGATGAGGCAGAACAACAAAAACGGGCAGCAAGATGAGGGTGTGTGCGATATATGGCATACAGTTCACTAGGATGAACTGTGTGTGTGATTAGGCAACACAACAGAAATGGTTAGCCAGATCAAGGTGCGTGCGAGGGAGGGCATACAGTTGAAACAGATGAACTTTTTGTGATGAGCCAACACAACAGAAATAGTTCAACTGAACAAGATGTGTGTGATACACGGCAAACAGGTCCGTAATCAGAAATGTGTGTGAAGACCAATAATAACACAGACGATTGCTTCTAATAAGCCGTGTGATTTTCTCTGTCTACAGAAAAACAACACACACACACACACATATATATAAATATATATATATATATATATATATATATATATATATATATATATATATATAGAGCTGGACTATTCATTACATGTAATGAATATTATTCTATACCCTCGCGCCCTATATAGGCGTGTCCGTTTTCTTCCTCCTGCCGCCACCCAACCCACATCCGCCCAAATGCCGCCCCCCCCCCAACTTGCCTCCTGCCGATGACCGCCTCCATCCGCCGGCGTGCTTCCCTCTCCGTCCGCGGCGCGCATCTGTCTATCTCCCGTGCGCCGCCTCACCCGACGACCTGCGCACCAGTGCACCACCACCCCTACACCGCCATGGCCGACCGCCGAGATCCAAGGCTGAGGAGGACCTATGAGTCTTGCTCGCCGGAGCTAGGCTGCTCGCCAGCCACCTTCCTTCCCCGCACTCTCCCGTTGCCTTCCTTGTGGCGCTCCGTCCACCTTCCTCCCCGCGCTCTGGCCGCCTTCCTCCCGACGCTCCGGCCGTTCCCTCCCATGCACGCCGGCCGACCGCATCCCTGCTTCCATCAGCTCCACCTCGACGGAGCCGTCAGTCCACCGGAGTACAGGTAGCTCTTGTTTGTCAGTTCATATGTGCTCTTGTTATCAGGTCGTGTGCCAACTTATTCTCAATTTTGTGTGTGTGTGTGTGTGTGTGTGTGTGTTGGTAAACCAAGTGTAGCTGCTGCAGAAAAAAGGCATGGGATGTGCTGCCCTCAGTTCTCTCTCGACAAATCCAGCAGTGCGGGTTCTCTGGTGCGCCAAGTATTGCCGGCGGCGATGCTTGCATCATGGCACATTGAGTAGATGCAATTTTCCTGGTTTTCACGGACAACATGGATTTTAGTTCAGCTACAGAAACCACGCAGGTTCAGTGATATTGGTACCATAAGTTCAGACAAGAAAACAAATAAGAACTAAAACAGAAAATTTTAGATTCTACAAGTTCAAGTGCTCATCCACACATGACAATTCAAGTTGGTAAAAGTTTAAAATGGTAAAAAGTTCAAGTTGGAAAACAAGAGAAATCTAGAACATTCGTTGCAAAAAAATTGACTTAAAAAAAGAAACACGCAAAAAAATTTGGCAAAAAAATAACATTCAGTTCAACAATAAAAATCATGCAAGTTCGGGGCTAGGATACAGTGCACTATTGAAAACTTACGAGAAAAAAATTACCCAAAAAATAGAGCAAAATCTAGTTAGTGAAAACACGCTTAGTACAAACCCATGAAAACACGCTTAGTATACTTTTTTTGGAACCATTCAAAACTACTATACAAAAAAACAGCTCAGTACAAACATACACGTATATCAGTACGACTACTCTGTTTTTCAGACGAGAAAACAGCAGGATCCATCATGCCGTATTCGAAATTACTCTTAAACGGTTTCGAAGTAAAGAAAACGTCCAACATGACTAAGTTTCGCATTTTCGATAGCTATCCAACGGTATATTATTTGCCCCATTTCGACAAACTTTTTAAAAAACCGCGTTCGAAACCAATTTTAACCGTATTTGAATTTATATTTAAACCGTAAGGAATTAGAAAAAACTTTCTATACGCAAAAGTTGCAAATTTTTCATAGCTTTCCAACGCCGTATCATTTGCGTCAATCCGACAAACCGTCTGCAAAAAATCGCGAAAATACGTTCCGCCCAAAATTTCACCATTTTTCAAATTACTTTTAAATCATATAGAATTAGAAAAAACAATACATATATGGAAGATGCGGATTTTCACCAGCTTTCCAACGCCATCTTATTTGCTCAATTCCGACAAATCGTTTGAAAATTGAGTCCAAAATACGATTCACGTTTTCGGTTTCGAAAAAAACGGTTTTTTCAAAACTGCTTTTAAGCCATAATGATTTTGCAAAAACGTTCAATATATTTGAAATATGGTTGCCAAGAGCTTTCCAACGATATATTACACGCCCCGTTCCAACAAAAAAATTACAGAAAGTTTTTGAACTAAAGAAGACGATCTGTTAAACACAACTGAAAGCATCAGTTTAACCGCTTCGAAAACATCAGTACAACCACCTGAATCCGTCAGTTCAAAAAGGGAAACAGAATAATATTCATTACAGCGTAATGTAATAGCCAGATGTGTATATATATATATATATATATATATATATATATATATATATGTGTGTGTGTGTGTGTGACTATACAGATTATTCCCACAATTACATAAGTGACTTTACAGATCATTCACACACACCTCAATAAAAAATTGTATGCATTCTAAACTAGGAGAAACGATTGTCTAGTCATCTACTTCTTGTGACGCTCCCGCCACTGCTCTATGGCTCGATCCCTCGTATGCGGCAGGAAGAAGACACTTCCTCATGTCAACGATCCGCATGTACATCTCGTAGCTTGTGTACATGCCCTTGGCCGCGTACTTGACGTGTTGTTCATCCAGTCTCTCATGCCAGACACTGTGCCAGGCGTTCTTGTCCTTCTTGCTCTCATCCTTCATCTTCATGTAGTAGGGGCCGATGATGGCCGAGGAGAGCTCATCCAGGGAGTTCTGTTTGTTGTTGTCGCTGCCGTAGAGCTTCTAGTGGTCCTAGATGTTGACAAGATTCTGGCATTTCAAGCCCGAAACCTTGAGTGCTTTTAGATCATTGGTGGTGTCCACCATAGCGAAACTGTAGTCAGAGCTGTTGATAAACCTGGAGAAATGCTCGCAAGGCCTTGTGGCCAGGTGGTAGTGGTAGACGAGGACATCATGTTGCACGCACAACTGGGCGACGACAACCTTCTGATCATTCCCGGCACGACCGATGGTGTACTTGAGGTCGAAGCTGACCACTTGGTCCTGGTCCTCAGCAAGCAACTTATCCATAGTTTGGATGGAGCTCTCCATCGAGACCGGCTCGTTCATGTACACCACCGAGAGGGCGTTCCCCCTCACGTGGGTGTCCACTACGTGATGCATGGTGAACTGCCCGCCGTTGTCGTCGTTGGCCGCTAGGAGCACCATTGAAGCCACGGGGAACGCCATTTGGAACCGTTGGATGTCCTCTCTGTATGTGTTGGTGTGGGTGTGCTTATTGTGTCGTGTGGCGCCAGAGATGAAGGTACATGGCCACAGGAATAAATGGTGGCCGGGCGGCCTGGATTCTCGGCGCGTCCGCATGGCAGTTTTTGCAGCGCGTAACTGCATCGTGCCACCGCACCGGGCACAACTGCATGCACACGAACGTATATGATCTTGCGCCGGCCCAAACACTGGCATCACGAGTGGAGGGACGAGGGCAGAGCATGCGTGACGGTACATGAGCAGAGCGCGCCGTGACCACCTCAACCATGAGCAACCACATGCATAGAGCAGTTGAACACGCAGGAAATGGTCGTCTACAAGCCGGCCGTGTGCTACTACCTCCATCTTGGTCTATTAGTCCCCTTTATATTCCGTGCCATATTTTGACCTTAAATTTAACCAACAAAATGTTAATGATGTTACGAAAATTATAGAATTGGAAACTATGTTCAAATACGAATCCAACGATATAATCTCTGGCGACATGCATTTGTATTTTATTAGTTACATCTCTAGTCAAAATTTGGCACAAAAATACATAGTCGACTTATAAACCAGGACGGGGGTAGTAGGTAATTTAATCGCAAACGTTTCTTTATTAACCATATGTGTACATGTCCTTTCGTCCTCCTCCCGCACGTCTTGTCACCCCGATGCCGCAGACGTCTTAGAGCGCAAGCTTGAGCAGCGCACGGGGGCGTTCTTTTGGCCAGACGGTGGTGAGCCCGTTCCTGCACAACCGCGCAGGTTCCTTGCGCAAGCTTCCCGCCTGACTCGGTGAAAACCCCCAAAATCCCAATGCTTACCAGCCTGCTATATGAACCCTCATGACCGGGGAGTCCTGCGTGGCATTTTCCCCTCCCTCCCTGTAGCTTATCTCGTCTGCTTCTCCCACAATCGCCAATGGCACCGGTCCGTCGTTGTCGCTCAGCCACTCCGCCATCATAAGAGGACAGCCCCAACTGGGAGGCTGCACCGTGGTGGCGGTGCAGTCCCCGGCGTAGTGTAGTGCGCGTGGCGTCCCAGTTGGGTGTGTGCAGAACACCCACCACACGCTCTGCCGCCGCTGCCCGTCGGCAGCTGTTGTCGGCCACCGTTGCCGCCACCCCATCGTCTGCCGCTGTGGCCGCCACACCACCATCGAAAGCTAGGGCCATCTCCCGCTCCGTCGTCATGGCCCGAAGGCGGGAGGTGGCCGTCGTGGTCGCCACCCCACTTCTGGCCACCATGGCCATCACCCGCTCCGCCACCACGGCCCGTAGGCGGGAGGTGGTGGTCGTGGCCGCCACCCCATTGTCGGTCGCTAGCCCACTATCGACCACCGGGGTCATCACCCTCTCTGCCACTGCCGCCCGAAGGCGGGAGGTGGAGGTGGAGGCCCAGCACGTGCGTCAGCGACCCTGCGCGCTACATCAAGTTCCCGCGAGAGGACGAGGAGCGCCTCGTCAAGCACACAAAGAGCCTTACCGCCGCCGTGGCCGCAGCACACGCCGCCACACAGGCGAGAAATCAGGAGATCTACAAGGAGAACTAGCACTTCGAGAGGGGTCATCTGGAGCGATAGAGGGCGTTCGAGGTGAGCGTCGCTGAAGGTGCAGCAACGGCAGGCACCGTCTTGCAGTTGTCCAGCTTGTCAGTAGGCTCCTCCTTCTCTGCCTCTTACTGACCGCGCTCGGCAGAGGAGAGGGTGCCGGAAGTAGTACAAGCCCCTCCGTAGTAGTAGTATTTGGGGGCTATTTTGTTCAGTTCATCTGACTATAGATGTGGTGGAGCTGTACAACGTACATAAAATTAGCTAGTATATATATAGTTGAACTAGCTATTTCAGTACGTGGTTGGCAACAATTGGGGAAAAGTTTGGTCGGTTCAGCTGTCGAGTTGAATTGTTTGTATAAAAGAACTACTGCTTAATCTATGAATGAAATCTATGCTCAATTACTGAATTTTAGTTGCAAAAATTAGATAGTGCTAGTGATTTTTAGCTGCATATTTTGACAAATTGCAGTGTTACAAGGTTGACAATGGCAGTGTTACTAGATCAACAAATGTCAATCTTTCCAGTTTGACAAATGGCAATATACCCAATATGACAGATGCAAATCTTACCAAATTGTGTGTACGTGGTAGCACACGAGTCATCGAAAACAACCGTTTCGCGTTGAAGGGATGTACAAATCCTGCTTGGCACATTTTCTCTTGGCTTAGCGCCAAAGTCTGGCTTTGCATACCGTATTCAATCTGAAGCGTTTGCATTGAAGAGATGCACAAATCCTGCGCTACGAATTTTCCCTTGGCTTACTGGGGAAGACCATAGCTCTCACTTTGCATACGGGTGTTCTATCTAAAATGTTTGCGATGAAGAGCTGCACAAATCTTGCTTGGCACATTTTCCCTTGGCTTACTAGGAAGCTATCAGTTTAGATACAGGTGTTCTGTCCAAAACGTTTGCGATCAAGAACCGCACAAACCCTGCTCGGCAAATTTTCCCTTGGCTTCCCGGGGAAGCTGTCGGTTTGCATACGGGTGTCTAACAAAAATGTTTGTGATGAGTGTTTTATATTTAAAAACCATTGATGTTTTTTAAAGAAAATCGTTTGATAAGTCTGTACATTAAGAGAGAAAAATGCAAGTTCGTTCAAACCATATCTTTCATTCAGTCACACTACTAATTTATATTCATATGATCAAGATACAGTATTAAACCCAAAAAAACTATTTCTGGCGGCGCCGGAGGCGGTGTGCCGCGCCGGCGTCGTCGTCCTCCGGGACGCCATTGTTGAAGTCTTCAAGGCAACACAGAATGTTCTCCACATCAAAATCCAACATCATGTCATCGCGCAATCGACAGGCGGGGCGTGGGAGGACGACAACTCGCGGCGCTGCGAAGTAGCAGTCGACAGCAGCATCCCATGCTACTGAGGGGGGCGCGCACACGAGCAGAGGTGCGGTGGTTGCATGCAAACGCACGGGGATCGACGCCGCGGTGGGTGCAGGGGCGCGCACGGGCATGGGCGCTGGCATGTACACGAGCTCGTGCGGGTCCGTGGAGACCTTGCTAGCGCCCGCGGCTTCTAGCTCGGCGACCAGCCCATCAATGCTATGGGGATGGTCGCTGGTGCGGGCGCGGGGATAGGAGCTAGGACAGGCGCGGGGGTAGCAACCGCCGCGGCCAGCTCGTTTAGGGCCATGTCCACGAGGCCTCATTCCTCCTTATTTTCTATCTCCTTCGGCTCGGAGTCAACTTCACCAAACTTGAAGACTAGTGGCAGATGATCCTTCTGCGCCATGGCGTTGGTGGAGGTCTGCGGAAGGGAGGGGAATGGGAGGCGAACAGTAAGGCCGCCCGTATTTAGCAGCGGCTCGGGCGCCATTAATGGAGAGGATGCGAGCAAGGCGGGTGGCCATGGAAGTCAAAGGGCTCCCTTCCCAGTGAGCCTGCACAGCGTATCGCTCGCACGCTCCCAAATGAGCCTGCGCATTGGAGGACAGCTTGGACGCCTCCCGGTCAGCCTGCACACCGGACTTATAGATACATCTCCAATGTATCTATAATTTTTGATTGCTCCATGCTATTATATTATCCATCTTGGATGTTTTATATGCATTCATATGCTATTTTATATGATTTTTGGGACTAAGCTATTAACCTAGAGCCCAGTGCTAGTTTCTGTTTTTTCCTTGTTTTTGAGTTTTATAGAAAAGGAATATCAAATAGAGTCCAATTGGCATGCCAATTTTTGTGGATTTTTTATGGATCAGAAGAAGCCCCCGAAGCAAAAGAATTGGGCTAGAAGAGTCCCGAGCCAACCACGAGGGTGGAGGGCGCGCCCTACCCCCTGGGCGCGCCCCTTACCTCGCGGCTGACTCGGAGACCCCCCCGACATGAGACCGACGCCAAAAGTTCCTACAAACACAAAAAAACCCGAAAAGAAACCTAGATCAGGAGTTCCGCCGCCGCAAGCCTCTGTAGCCACCACAAACCAATTGAGACCCTACTCCGGCACCCTGCCGAAGGGGGGATCCATCACCAGTGGCCATCTTCATCATCCCGGCGCTCTCCATGATGAGGAGGGAGTAGTTCACCCTCGGGCTGAGGGTATGTACCAGTAGCTATGTGTTTGATCTCTCTCTCTCTCTCTCTCTCTCTCTCTCTCTCTCTTTTGTTTTTGATTTGCCACGATCTTGATGTACCGCGAGCTTTGCTATTATAGTTTATGATGTTTCCCTCCCTCTACTTTCTTGTAATGGATTGAGTTTTTCCTTTGAAGTTATCTTATCGGGATTGAGTCTTTAAGGATTTGAGAACACTTGATGTATCTATTGCATGTTCTTATCTGTGGTGACAATGGGATATTCACGTGATCCACTTGATGTATGTTTTGGTGATCAATTTGCGGGTTCAGTGACCTTGTGAACTTATGCATAGGGGTTGGCACACGTTTTCGTCTTGACTCTCCGGAAGAAACTTTGGGGCACTCTATGAAGTTCTTTGTGTTGATTTGAATAGATGAATCCGAGATTGTGTGATGACTATCGTATAATCAAACCCGCGGATACTTGAGGTGACATTAGGGTTTTGGTTGATATGTGTCTTAAGTTGTTATTTTACTATGAACTCTAGGGTTGTTTGTGACACTTATAGGAATAGCCCAATGGATTGATCGGAAAGAATAACTTTGAGGTGGTTTCATACCCTACAATAATCTCTTCGTTTGTTCTTTGCTATTAGTGACTTTGGAGTGACTCTTTGTTGCATGTTGAGGGATAGTTATATGATCCAATTATGTTATTATTGTTGAGAGAACTTGCAGTAGTGAAAGTATGAACCCTAGACCTTGTTTTGAAGCATTGCAATACCGTTTTCACTCACTTTTGTTACTAGTTACCTTGTTGTTTTTATATTTTCATATTACAAAAACCTATATCTACCATCCATATTGCACTTGTATCACCATCTTTTCGCCGAACTAGTGCACCTATACAATTTACCATTGTATTGGGTGTGTTGGGGACACAAGAGGCTCTTTGTTATTTGGTTGCAGGGTTGTTTGAGAGAGACTATCTTCATCCTACGCCTCCCTTGGATTGATAAACCTTATGTCATCCACCTGAGGAAAATTTGCTGCTGTCCTACAAACCTCTGCACATGGAGGCCCAACAACGTCTACAAGAAGAAGGTTGTGTAGTAGACATCAAGCTCTTTTTTGGCGCCGTTGCTGGGGAGGTTAGTCCTTGAAGGTATATCTTTAGATCTTGCAATCAAATCTTTTTGTTTCTTGTTTTATCACTAGTTTAGTCTATAAAAGAAAATTACAAAAAAAATGGAATTGTGGGTGCCTCATATGCTTCATCTTTTTAATATCTTTCGTGAAAATGATATAAAGGAAAGTTGTGCTCAAGCGCTAGAAAAAGAAGTCTATAAAATGTTTGGCACTAAATATTTGAATGATGAGCATGATTGCAATGTTGTTAGTATGAATTCCTTGAATATCCAGGATGCTAATGATATGCAAAGCCACAAGCTTGGGGATGCTATGTTTGATGAAGATGATATTTTTTGTCCCCCATGTTTTGATGAGCAAATTTATTATGATGATAACATGCCTCCTATTTATGATGATTATACTGATGAAAGTGGGTTTGGAAGAGTGTCAACTTTAGGAAGTAATGATCCCACTATTTTGGAGGGTGTTGAATCTTATTGTGATAATTATGAAAGTGGATTTGGAGAGGTCATGACTCTATTTAGTGATGAATCCACTATTTTGAAAGAGATTCCAATTGATTATGAGAAGAAAGTTGCTATATATGATGATTATTGTGATATGTATGCTATAAAGAATAATGATAACCATGAAACTCGTCATCATGATTTTAATTTTCAATTGGATTTGCTCCCACTACTATTCATGAGAAGAAATTTGCTTATGTGGAGAGTAATAAAATTTCTATGCTTATGCATCATGAGAATAATGCTTTATGTGGTGGTTATATTGTTGAATTCATTCATGATGCTACTGAAAATTACTATGAGAGAGGAATATATGCTTGTAGGAATTGCAATAATATCAAGTTTCCTTCCTATGTGTTGAAAATCTTGAAGCTATGCTTGTTTTGCTTTCTTATGCTAGTTGATTCTTGTTCCCATAAGTTGTTTTATCACAAAATACCTATGCATAGGAAGTGGGTTATGCTTAAATGTGCTAGTAATATGCTTCATGATGCTCCTATTATGTTTCAATTCTTATCTTTTATGTGAGCATCATTGTCATCATCATGCCTAGCTAAAAGGCATTAAAGAAAATGCTTGTTGGGAGACGACCCAATATTTACCCCTACTTTTTTTGTGTGTTAACATGATTAAGCTACTGTAGTAATCATGTTTTATAGCTTTTGTTTCAATAAAGTGCCAAGTAAAGCCTTTAGGATAGCTTGTGGTGATAGTTGTGTTGATCCTGCTCAAAATCAGAAACTTTTGCGCTCAGTAAATAACTTCCAGAATCTTATTGAAACGAGATTTTGACATGATTCATTTTGCTATGGGTTGGTGCACAAATTTCTCAGGTGGAACTAATTTTTTAAGAATTTTTGGAGTTACATAAGTATTCGAGAGTTACAGATTACTACAGACTTTTCTGTTTTTTGACAGATTCTGTTTTCTATGTGTTGTTTGCTTATTTGGATGAATCTATGGGTAGTATCGGAAGGTATGAACCATAGAGAAGTTGGAATACAGTATATATTACACCAATATGAATTTAGAATGAGTTCACAACAGTAACAAAAGTGGTGATTTATTTTCTTATGCTAACGGAGCTTACGAGTTTTCTATTGAGTTTTGTGTTGTGTAGTTTTCAAGTTTTGGGTAAAGATTCGATGGACTATGGAATAAGGAGTGGCAAGAGCCTAAGCTTGGGGATGCCGAAGTCACCCCAAGGTAATATTCATGGACAACCAAGAGCCTAAGCTTGGGGATGCCCCGAATGGCATCCCCTCTTTGGTCTTCGTTCATCGGCAACTTTACTTGGAGCTATATTTTTATTCACCACATGATATGTGTTTTGCTTGGAGCATAAATTTATTTTGTTTTGTTTTGCTTGCTGTTTTAATAATATCCCAAGATCTGAAATTCTTAAATGTTATAGAGTCTTCACATAGTTACATAATTATTTGACTACTCATTGATCTTCACTTATATCTTTTGGAGTAGTTTGCCATTTGCTCTAGTGCTTCACTTATATCTTTTTAGAGCGCGGCGGTGGTTTTATTTTGAAGAAATAGATGAACTCTCATGCTTCACTTATATTATTTTGAGAGTCTCAAACAACATGGTAATTTTCTTAGGTTATGAATTTAGTCCTAATATGATGGGCATCCAAGAGCGATATAATAAAAACTTTCATATAAAGTGTTGAATACTATGAGAAGTTTGATTCTTTATGATTGTTTTGTGATATGAAGATGGTGATATTAGAGTCATGCTAATGGAGTAATTGTTAATTTTAGAGATACTTGTGTTAAAGTTTGTGATTCCCGTAGCATGCACGTATGGTGAACCATTATGTGATGAAGTTGGAGCATGATTTATTTATGGATTGTCTTCCTTATGAGTGGAGGTCAGGATCGCGCGATGATTAACTCCTACCAACCCTTCCCCTAGGAGCATGCGCATAGTGCTTGGTTTTGATGACTAATAGATTTTTGCAATAAGTATGTGAGTTCTTTATGACTAATGTTGAGTCCATGGATTATACGCACTCTCACCCTTCCACCATTGATAGCCTCTCTTGTGCCACACAGCTTTCACCGGTACCATAAACCTACCATATACCTTCCTCAAAACAGCCACCGTACCTACCTATTATGGCATTTCCATAGCCATTCCGAGATATATTGCCATGCAACTTTCCACCGTTCAGTTTATTATGACACGCATCATCATTGTCATATTGTTTTGCATGATCATGTAGTTGGCATGAATTTGTGGCAGAGCCACCTTTCATAATTCTTTCATACATGTCACTCTTGATTCACTGCACATCCCGGTACACCGCCAAAGGCATTCCTATAGAGTCATATTTTGTTCTAACTATCGAGTTGTAAGTAAATAAAAGTGTGATGATCTTCATTATTACAGCATTGTCCGAGTGAGGAAAGGATGATGGAGACTATGATTCCCCCACATGTCGGGATGAGACTCCGGACGAAAAATAATTTAAAAAAAGAGGCCAAAAAAGAGAAGGCCCAAAAAAATGAGAAAAAGAGAGAAGGGGCAATGCTACTATCCTTTTACCACATTTGTGCTTCAAAGTAGCATCATGATCTTCATGATAGAGAGTCTCCTATGTTCTCGCTTTCATATACTAGTGGGAATTTTTCATTATAGAACTTGGCTTGTATATTCCAATGATGGGCTTCCTCAAATTGCCCTAGGTCTACGTGAGCAAGCGAGTTGGATGCACACCCACTTAGTTTCTTTTTGAGCTTTCATACACTTATAGCTCTAGTGCATCAGTTGCATGGCAATCCCTACTCACTCACATTTATATCTATTGATGGGCATTCTCCATAGCCCGTTGATACACCTAGTTGATGTGAGACTATCTCCCTCTTTTTGTCTTCTCCAGAACCACCATATTCTATTCCACCTATAGTGCTATGTCCATGGCTCACGCTCATGTATTGCGTGAAAGTTTAAAAAAGGTTTGAGAATACTAAAGTAGGAAGCAATTGCTTGGCTGAAACCGGGGTTGTGCATGATTTAAATATTTTGTGTGATGAAGATAGAGCATAGCAAGACTATATGATTTTGTAGGGATAGCTTTCTTTGGCCACGTTATTTTGAGAAGACATGATTGCTTTGTTAGTATGCTTGAAGTATTGTTGTTTTTATGTCAATATTAAACTTTTTTTGAATCTTATGGATCTGAATATTCTTGCCACAAAAGAGAAGATTACATTGATAAATATCATTTACCTACTCGAGAACGACCAGGAATTAAGCTTGGGGATGCTTGATGCGTCTCCAACGTATCTATAATTTTTGATTGTGCCATGCGATTATATTATCCATCTTCGATGTTTTATATGCATTTATATGCTATTTTATATGATTTTTGGGACTAACCTATTAACCTAGAGCCCAGTGCCAGTTTTCTATTTTTCCTTGTTTTTGAGTTTTACGGAAAAGGAATACCAAACGGGGTCCAATTGATATGCCAATTTTTGTGGATTTTTTATGGACCAGAAGATGCCCCCGAAGCAAAAGAGTTGGGCCAGAAGAGTCCCGAGCCAACCATGAGGGTGGAGGGTGCGCCTTACCCCCTGGGCACGCCTGTCGGTGTCAAAACCGGTGGATCTCGGGTAGGGGGTCCCGAACTGTGCGTCTAAGGCTAATGGTAATAGGAGGCGGGGGACACGATGTTTACCCAGGTTCGGGCCCTCTCGATGGAGGTAATACCCTACTTCCTGCTTGATTGATATTGATGATATGAGTATTACAAGAGTTGATCTACCACGGGATCATAGAGGCTAAACCCTAGAAGCGAGCCTATGATTATGATTGTTCTTGTCCCACGGACTAAACCCTCCGGTTTATATAGACACCGGAGGGGGATAGGGTTACACAGAGTCGGTTATAGAGAAGGAGATCTACATGTCCGAATTTCCAAGCTTGCCTTCCACGCAAAGGAGAGTCCCACCCAGACACGGGACGAAGTCTTCAATCTTGTATCTTCATAGTCCAACAGTCCGGCTAAAGTATATAGTCCAGCCATTCGAGGATCCCCTAATCCAGGACTCCCTCAGTAGCCCCTGAACCAGGCTTCAATGACGATGAGTCCGGCGCGCAGATTGTCTTCGGCATTGCAAGGCGGGTTCCTTCTCCGAATACTCCATAGAAGATTTTGAACACAAGGACTATGTCCGGCTCTGCAAAACAAATTCCACATTCCACCATAGAGAGCACAATATTCCACAAATCTAATCTGCAGACAACTTTTCATAGCGTGACATCACGCCACGGCCCGGTTATTACGAACCGTTTTTCCCAGCCTGCGAGTGCACGTGTTGCGAGGCGGTTTTATTGGCACGTCTCGTCGAAGCAGAGATCGTGTTCCCCTTATCACGGGATTCCCATCAATACGGGGGTGGGTAACCCAACCGCGCTTGTTAATATGACTCCTCGATTTTAGGCAAGTTCCAAACGGCCACACGGGGGACGCTTGATTTTAGTGCTCTTTATAAAGGGGCCAAGGCCTGTCCTTTTCTTCCCATGCTCGCTCCTTCTCTTCCTCCACCTCGAGTTCCAACACCCAAGGCTCGAGCTAAGCGCTTCGGACCTTCAACCATGTCCAGATCCAACCTTCAAGGCCGGTGGATGGCCTCCTCCGTCACAGAGGAGGACATCAAGAAGCTTAGGGAGGCCAGGTATCTCACCGCCGAAATCCCGCACAGGCTGCCTGCTCAAGGGCAGGTCATCCCCACTCCTGAACCCAACGAGAGTGTCGTATTTGTTTCCCACTTCCTCCGAGGGCTAGGTTTTAGTCTTGATCCCTTTGTGAGAGGGCTCATGTTCTATTACAGGCTAGATTTCCATGATCTAGCTCCAGATTCCATCCTTCACATCTCGTCGTTTATCGTCATGTGTGAGGCCTTCCTCCGCATCACCCCAATCTTCGGCTTATGGCTCAAGACCTTCAATGTGAAGCCGAAGATGATCGATGGGCGACACGCAGAGTGCGGAGGTGCTATAATAAGCAAAGGCACCGACGCCCTATGGCCAAAGGGTTCCTTCCCGGAGGTGTCCGACTTATGGCAACGTGAGTGGTTCTACATCACAGCTCCCCGAGGTACAAAGCGGGCGGCCGCTCCTGCCTTCTGCTCGGGCCCTCCGCCTCAACTGGCATCGTGCGCCAACAAGGGACTGGACTCGGGGCCAGTAAATGACGTGCTGACGCTGCAAAGCCGTATCCGAGATCTTCTCAAGAGGGGTGTCAGCCTTGTCATGGTAATGCAAGTTATGCTAGTTCGTCGGGTCCTGCCATGCCAACGTCGATCTCTCCGTATGTGGGAGTTCAACCCGGAAGGACCGCGAACTATTCAACAATTCTTCGGCGTGACACTCAAAGAGATGTATGGATTATTCTTCGGATCACGAATAAAGTGCCCGGACACCACCGAGGATGCGGGTCTTAACTGCAACCGTCCAGATACCCAAGTAAGTATTTCCGCGACTGAACATGTTGTCTTTTTACTTGTCACAGTATCATTCTGAAAAATTGCTCTCTGCCAGGACTAGATAAGAAAGGCGGAGAGGATCAGGTGTTCGGCCCCCCTTCCCGAAGGCTCACCGGATCCTTTATTAACCAGGATGCTTGAGCACGCACCCTATCAGGTGCCATCAAGAAGATGAAGGGAGGAATAGATAAGCCAACGGCGGGCTTCATACCTTACACATCCAAACCGGGGGAGTAAGTGCCTCACCGAAGGAGGATAATCGGGGAGGTGAATCCAGAATCCCCTCTCCCCAAGGAAAGAAAAGGGCCGCCTCTGAAGATTTGGAAACGGAGGCTTCCAAACGAGGGAAGAAACCTTCACCAGGGGGCCCTGCCCCGGAGGGCGTCCTTTCCGCACAGCGCCCGCAAGGGGGCCAACCCTCAACCGAGCTGTAAGTGGACCAAATAATGCTTTGGTAACTATATCCTGTTTTTATCTCTGAGATTAATAACCGAGACATATATCTTGCAGTCCGGCTCGCAGCCCTTCTCGACAGAGTTCGTCTTCGGGGGATCTTCTTCCGGAGATGATGGAGAGCGAGACGCCTCCTATTGCCTCCCCGTCTGTTGGGGCGGACGACCCTGAGGTGTCGCCATGGAGGGTTTCTCCTGACCCGCAAAGGCCAGAAGTTAACTCTTCGGCCGCCCGAAGTCCGGAGTATTCGTCTCCCAAGGAGAGTAACAGAAAGAGTCTGGAATTTTCCGGTGTACAACCGGACACACTGACGGGTCTTCTGGAGCAGGCGGTTATTTCATAGGCGCATCGTACCTTAATGGGTACGGTGATTGAGAGGATTTCATCCGCCAAGAGCGGGTTGAATGAAGCTTTTACGAGCCTGCTAAGAGGCTTTGAGGTACGCAAAATAATATGTGAATTTTTGATAGTACCACACACGCTAGGTGTGCTCTGTATAGATAGTAGCCCCTGAGACTCTGGTTGCCATCCAGAGGTGGCAAACAGAGGATCATAGTCACAGGTAATGATCGTGCTGCTTTCATGTGCAGGCAGCTGAGGGTCCGGCGGCTGGTCGGACTACTGATTTTGCCGAGCTGAAGCGGCAGCTTGATGTGGTGGATGCCGACATCGTGCTTGTGAACAAGCGGATTGACGAGGCACAGGGTATGTATTTTTGGGTAGTCAGCAAATATTAAGAGGAGCATTATGCTAGTATCTATAATATGCTGTGAATGTAGATGGTGCTGCTGCTGTGGAGACCCTACGGGCGGAACTCGCCCGAGCCAAAGAACAAGCCAGGATAAGTGATGCGTCCGCCCTAAAGGCGGCCGAAGAGTTAAAAGCCGAATAGGCTGCTCATTGCCAGAGCGAAGATAAGATAGCCAAGATGGCTGTTGAGTTGAAAGATGCCGCCGGCCGCTATGAGCTCCTTGAAAAGGAAAGCCAAGCAAAAGCGGCTGACCTGAATAAGGCCTTGGAGGCAGCCAAGGAAACTCGCTCTGAAATTAGAGGGATAAGGGAGGAGCTTCGCGAAGCCGGAGATATCACGACTGGGAGGCCTGTTTGTTGCGGATGAAGTTCGGAGATCCGAAGTATGCCCCTCTGGATCAGTTATGGAGTGCTGCAGATGCGTATGCGGACCTGGCAAAGAGTGCTGCCGATGCGGCTGAGTTTTTTCAAATATCGGAAAGATCATGAGGTGGAAAGGTTGTTCTGGTCGCAGTTCAGTGCCCCGATGCGTCCGCTGCCATTGAATGAAAAAATGGCCGCATGGGCCGAGCTCCATAGGCTGTCTGGGCTTGCTATGAGTTCTGTCATGGATCATCTTTGGACGATGGGGCCAAGGCCGGACAATTATTTTGGTTTAGTGCAACAATTCCTTGGTGCTGTGTCGCATATCGGCACTGTGAAGAGGTCGGCGTGCATAGAGGCTGCGCGGATGGCTCTTGCCCGTGTTAAATCATACTGGGCAGGGATGGAGGCCACCGCTATTGCAACCCGAGCACTATTTTGAAGAAGTCCTAGAAGGCGCCCGTTTAATAGAGGCTCAGTGCTCGAAGAGTACCATGTTCAAGTGACATGTATCTAAATTGTAAAAACAATGCTATTTTGATTATAAAGGCTGTGTTTATACTTTTGCCCGAAAGTATTATAGTGCCTCCTGTGCGGCCGTTTATGTATATATTTAACCTGAAAGTTTGCAGTCGTCGGCTTCAGCCCCCACGCATAAAATGTGGGGGTGTTTGAAAAAGCGCGTAATCACACTTGATCCAACATCTTGGTCCATTAAGGAGGTGATAGCGTGGCGAACTAGGCAATCGGACTATATAGCTTTAGCACTTTCACTTAGCCATAGGAGTTTGACGGTGGGGCTACTATATAGCCCTTGGTACTTCCGCGTTCATCCGAATATGGTGCGCGCTCATAGGTGACCGGGAAACCGGTCCTTCGTTAATGCGGAGGAAACGCGAAGATTCCGCTGAGTCATCGAGTGGTTGACCAGTCTCACGCTATATCATGACAGTCAGTTTTCGGCTTTCTCTACTGAGGTGCTCATCCAGATGAACCAGGGCACAATCGCAATAGTTCTCCCGGTGCCACCTTAGCCGATAGAGCGGAACTTAAGGTAGCAAAACACGGGAGCCGGGCAAACCCAACTATTTACCAAAGACATGATTCGGAGCTGATGCATATAAGGCCAAACTCACGACGTCGAACACTCCCTAAGGTATTCGGACTTTTCAAAAAATGCTGGGTTGAGTAATGCCCTCGATAATGAGCCCTGAGTTTCCACGTACATGCATTAGTCTGGCGTGACGAAATGCCAATAACACCAATATCCCTCCCGGTTGTGTTAAGTGTCCGGAGGGTATGAAGCAACAAGACATTAAAAGGTTTACGCAGGGTCTTAATCTAAAAATAAACCTTTGAGTGGGGCCCTGCTGCACGTCTGCGCCTTTGTCTCTGTTGTGCCGTATCCTGGAAGGGTGTAGCACGATGATCATCTGTAAAAAGGAAGAACCCAGGTGAAAGACTTCGTGCGAAAAGTTGGTTATTCTGAACGAACCATGAAGATGCAATCTGTTATTGTATTAATAGGGTCAAGCTGAACCATGAGCTTTTACATGCGGTCAGCCCCTAGCTCCACCTATGGGGGTATATCCATCATCCCCAGCTCAGGTTTATCTGGGTTGTTACAACTGGTGGTGCGCCGGACTCGTCTAACCGTGTCCGTGGTCTTGACGGCCGATCATTTATTCTGGTTGGAGAGGTCGTTCAGTGTTTGGCTATTAGAGCCGCCACATATTCTTCCGCACATAAGGAACGCTTTGTATTTCCGCTAACTGTGATGATGCCACGTGGACTGGGCATCTTAAGTTTAAGATAAGCATAGTTCGGTATTGCATTAAAACGAGCAAAGGCCATTCTTCTGAGTAGTGCGTGATAGCCGCTTCGGAATGGAGCAATGTCGAAGGTTAATTCTTCGCTTCTGAAGTTGTCTGGAGAACCAAATACAACCTCTAGTACTAGAGAGCTGGTGCAACGGGCCTCTACGCCTGGTATTACTCCTTTAAAGGTAGTATTACTTTGGCTGATTCTTGACGGGTCTATCCCCATTTTGCGGACAGTGTCCTGATATATCAGATTAAGAATACTGCCACCGTCCATAAGGACTCGGGTAAGATAGTATCCGTCAATTATTGGGTCGAGCACCAAGGCAGCCGATCCTCCATGCTGGATACTAGTTGGATGATCCCTGCAATCAAAAGTGATCGGGCAGGCCGACCAAGGATTGAATTTGGGGCGACGGGCTCTACAGCGTATACGTCTCGGAGTGCGTGCTTGCGCCTTCTCTTTGGTATGTGAGTTGCGTAAATCATGTTCACTCTTTTGACTTCTGGTGGGAATTTTTTCTGTCCACTAGTGTTCGGCTGGCGAGGCTCATCCTCGTCTTCACTTGGCATTTCCCTCCCTTTGTGTTCAGCGTTTAGCTTGCCGGCCTGCTTGAAAACCCAGCATTCTCTGTGGGTGTGATTTGCAGGTTTTCAGGGGTGCCATCAATCTGACATAATTTATCTAGAATCTTATTGAGGCTGGACGGTCCATCTCTCCCGCCTTTAAATGGCTTTTTCCATTGACCGGGTCGAGAGCCCCTGAATCCGGCGTTGACCGTCGTGTTATCTGGGTTGTCTTAATTGTTTTGGTGCTTGTTTTTATTGCGTCGCGGCTTCCCGTTGCCATCCCTGACTTCGGATCTACCTGGGTCGCTGGTGCCGCTATGGGCCAGCCAACTGTCCTCGTCCGCACAAAAGCGGGTCATAAGGCTTGTTAAGTCTGCCATTGTCCTCGATTTTTCCTGGCCGAGGTGTCTGGCAAGCCATTCATCCCGGACACTGTGCTTGATAGCCGCTAAGGCTTAGGCATCCGGGCAGTCGACGATTTGATTCTTCTTAGTGAGAAATCTGTTCCAAAGCTTTCGGGTTGACTCTCCGGGCTGTTGAATTATGTGACTTAAATCGTCTGCATCCGGAGGTCGGACATAGGTCCCTTGAAAATTGGCCCTAAAAGCATCCTCAAGTTCTTCCCAACTACCAATTGAGTTTTCGGGTGGCTCTTCAACCAGTGCCGAGCTGGTCCTTTTAACTTGAGGGGTAGGTATTTGATGGCGTGGAGATCATCTCCGCGCGCCATGTGGATGTGAAGGATGAAGTCCTCAATCCAGACCCCGGGTCCGTCGTTCCGTCGTATGCCTCTATATTCATGGGTTTAAATCCCTCTGGAAATTCATGATCCAGCACCTCATCGGTGAAGCACAGGGGGTGCGCGGAGCCCCTGTATTTGGATGTGTCATGGCATGCTGTCGATGGTTGTTGTGTTCGGTGTTGATTCCGGGCTGGTATTCGATCAATATGATCGTTTTGGTGGCTGTGATCCTGTGCCGGAGCACACTTCCTAGATCCATAGATGGACCTGGCCATACCGGATTTTTTGTCCAGGAGCTCATGTAAATCGTGTGCTTATTTGTGTGCGGCATCATTAGCCGCCCTGTCGCGGCCACGGGGTGGTCGGTCCGGCTGATCGGCCGTATTATTTTTCGGCGGAATGGGCTCTATGGCCTCGTCGTCAAATTCAGGCAGCAGCTTGCGCTTTGGGTAGCTCTTTGTGTGGCGATCGCCACCATATTTTTCAGTGTCGAGCACTTTGTTCCACCTGTGGTTGAGCGTATCATGCGCGTCCTTGAGACTTTGCTTCTGCTTCTTCAAGCTCCTTGCGGTGGCATTAAGCCTTCTATGAAGGTTCTCTTGCTCCAAGTGTTTTTCCGGGATGATGAGTGCATCGTCGTCCGGACTGTTCTCCTCTCCGGAGACAGAGAGATGAGTTTTACCCTCGGCATCTCCGTGATCGGATACTGTCTTTGGACTATGTTCACCATCCGCGGGCTCATCCTACTCCATCACTGGGTCCATGGGGTCATCGTTTCCTTTGGAGTCGACCGGGGTATTATTTCTTCTTGCGTTGTTATCGCTGTTTTTACTGTGGCGGGATTTAGAGCGGCGCCTACGTCGTCGCTTTGGTTGCTGCTTGATGGGATTGTCCTCTGTTGCATCCTCGCCATTGTTTTCTTTTGGGGTGTCCACCATGTATATATCATATGATGAGGTGGCTGTCCAGCACCCCGTGGGCGGTGGTTCCTGTTCGTCTCCAGCATCGTTGTCCATACCGTCGATGTCTTCGGAGTCGAAGTCAAGCGTGTCGGTTAAGTCATCGACAGTGGCTATGAAGTGGGTGGTGGGTGGGGAACGAATTTCTTCGTCGTCCGCTTCCCACTCGAGCCGGACATAGTTCGGCCAAGAGTCCCTTGACAGAGAGAGACCTTAATGAATTTAGCACGTCGCCCAAGGGCGAGTGCTGAAAGATATCCGCGGAGGTAAACTCCATGATCGATGCCCAATCAGATTCGATAGGCACGGGCGTATGCAGTTCAGATCCTATGCACGGAGATGAGTCTGAGGGTCCGATGACACAGATATCTTTAGAGGTGAAGTCTGTGTTCGGCTCGAGCGCCGATGAGTGTGCGGCCTCCGTGGCGGGGACCATCCACCCATCCTCGGATGGCGCGATCTGCTCCAGATTAAGGGCCAGGGCAGCCGCAGATGCGATCTCCCGAACACCATCCGATGGCAGATCTAAGTCATGCTCGTCATGACTGTTCGGCGCTCCTGACATGGGCTCGAATCCGTCGAAGACCAAGTCTCCGCGGATGCCGGCAGTGTAGTTCAAGCCTCCAAACTTGACCTAATGGCCAGGGGCGTAGCTATCGATCTGCTCCAGATGGCCAAGCGAGTTGGCCCGCAGTACGAAGCCGCCGAATACGAAGATCTGTCCGGGGAGGAAAACCTCACCCTAGCCCGCATCGTTGAAGATGATTGAACGAGCCATCAAGCCTTATCATGACGACACAGTGGAACTCTCAATGAAAGCACCAATGTCGGTGTCAAAACCGGCGGATCTCGGGTAGGGGGTCCCGAACTGTGCGTCTAAGGCTAATGGTAACGGGAGGCGGGGAACACGATGTTTACCCAGGTTCGGGCCCTCTCGATGGAGGTAATACCCTACTTCCTGCTTGATTGATCTTGATGATATGAGTATTACAAGAGTTGATCTACCACGAGATCATAGAGGCTAAACGCTAGAAGCTAGCCTATGATTATGATTGTTCTTGTCCCACGGACTAAACCCTCCGGTTTATATAGACACCGGAGGGGGCTAGGGTTACACAAAGTCGGTTACAGAGAAGGAGATCTACATGTCCGAATTGCCAAGCTTGCCTTCCACGCAAAGGAGAGTCCCACCCGGACACGGGACGAAGTCTTCAATCTTGTATCTTCATAGTCCAACAGTCCGGCCAAAGTATATAGTCTGGCCATCCGAGGACCCCCTAATCCAGGACTCCCTCAACGCCCCCTACCTCGTGGCTGACTCGTAGACCCCCCCAGATGTGAGACCGACGCCAAAAAATCCATAAATACAAAAAACCCCGAAAAGAAACCTAGATCGGGAGTTCCGCCGCCGCAAGCCTCTATAGCCACCAAAAACCAATCGGGTCCCTGTTCCGGCACCCTGCCGGAGGGGGCATCCATCACCGGTGGCCATCTTCATCATCCCGGCGCTCTCCATGACGAGGAGGGAGTAGTTCACCCTCGGGGCTGAGGGTATGTACCAGTAGCTATGTGTTTGATCTCTCTCTCTCTCTCTCTCTCTCTCTCTCTCTCTCTCGTGTTTTTGATTTGGCACGATCTTGATGTACCGCGAGCTTTGCTATTATAGTTGGATCTTATGATGTTTCTCCCCCTCTACTTTCTTGTAATGGATTGAGTTTTCTGTTTGAAGTTATCTTATCGGATTGAGTCTTTAAGGATTTGAAAACACTTGATGTATGTCTTGCATGTGCTTCTCTGTGGTGACAATGGGATATTCATGTGATCCACTTGATGTATGTTTTGGTGATCAACTTGCGGGTTTAGTGACCTTGTGAACATATGCATGGGGGTTGGCACACGTTTTCGTCTTGACTCTTCGGTAGAAACTTTGGGGCACTCTATGAAGTTCTTTGTGTTGGTTTGAATAGATGAATCCGAGATTGTGTGATGCATATCGTATAATCAAACCTGCAGATACTTGAGGTGACATTGGACTATCTAGGTGACATTAGGGTTTTGGTTGATATGTGTCTTAAGGTGTTATTTTACTACGAACTCTAGGGTTGTTTGTGACATTTCTAGGAATAGCCCAATGGATTGATCGGAAATAATAACTTTGAGGAGGTTTCGTACCCTCCAATAATCTCTTTGTTTGTTCTTCGCTATTAGTGACTTTGGAGTGACTCTTTGTTGCACGTTGAGGGATAGTTATATGATCCAGTTATGTTATTATTGTTGAGAGAACTTGCGCTACTGAAAGTATGAACCCTAGGCCTTGTTTCGAAGCATCGCAATACCATTCTTCGCTCGCTTTTGTTACTAGTTACCTTGCTGTTTTATATTTTCAGATTACAAAAACCTATATCTACCATCCATATTGCACTTGTATCACCATCTCTTCGCCGAACTAGTGCACCTATACAATTTACCATTGTATTGGGTGTGTTGGGGACACACGATACTCTTTGATATTTGGTTGCAGGGTTGTTTGAGAGAGACCATCTTTATCCTATGCCTCCCACGGATTGATAAACCTTAGGTCATCCACTTGAGGGAATTTGCTACTGTCCTACAAACCTCTGCACTTGGAGGCCCAACAACGTCTACAAGAAGAAGGTTGTGTAGTAGACATCACTGGGCTCGCACACCTCCTGTTTAGTCAAGCAGCTGTCCACACGGCACCTTCTATAGCCATTAAAAGGGAGACATGTGGCATCACGTGAATTGTTACTAGAGTGCACATGGTTTAAATTATACAAATGTTTGAGATGTTAAAGTGGCAGCTATTTGTTCCAAAATGCTTTTGTTGGCTGTTATTCAAGTGCACCTTCTCTCAAAATAGACACGAAAAATACCACAACATGTCGGGTGCCATTCTATGATAGCATGCCAAGTTTCATGAATTTCGGACGAGTTTTGGATTTACTAGAATTTAAAAATAAAGTATCTCAACATTTTGCCGGCAATCAATAGTGCCCTGGTGTTTGAAATTCATTCCCATTTCTTGCATGGGACCTAAGTATGCATCCAAGGACACACATTTGATATGTCAACCCATTTTTCTACACTAGAGCATGTGCATGTAGTTCAAATTTGAATTATTCACATAAAATGCTTAGAAAACCCAGTTAATGTATAAAAATGTCCAAGCGAACCCCAAAAAATCCCAAAAATTGACACAACACTCCTGTCATTCTATGTTAACACTAGAAAATTTCTGAAAGCAAGAAGAGGCAACGAATGTTGTTTCATCCCCAAAGGTGGCACGTTCCCTACCGAAACCACCAGCCTTGTTATGAGAAGCTCTCGTTTGCAACAAGCTTATACCCAAACCTGCACCAAATGGGATAAAAACTTTACCACAACATGTTGATGCCGCTCCACGATAGCACGTCAAGTTTCATGAACTTCAGACGAGTTTTGGATTTACTAGAATTTAAAAACCATGTGTATCAATGTTTGCACCCGAGCGACGGTGGCAAGGTGTTTGGCATTCATTCTTATTTCTTGCATGGGACCTAAGCATGCAACCAAGGACATAGATTTGATTTTTCAACCAATTTACATGCAATGGAGCATGTGCCTATAGTTCAAATTTGAATTATGCACATAAATTGCATAGAAAACTCAGTTAATGTATACAATTGTCCAAACGAACCCGAAAAATTCTTAAAATTAACACAACACTCCTATTGTTATATGTTGACACTAGAAAAAAAATTGAAATCAAGAAGAGACAACGGATATCGTTTCATCCAGAAAGGTGAAACATTCCCTACCATAACCATGAGGCTTTTTGTGAGAAGCTCTGGTTTGTGAGAAGCTTATACCCGACATGCCCCAAATGGGACAATATCTTTACCACGGCATGTTGATGCCGTTCCATGCTAGCATGTCAAGTTTCGTAAATTTTAGACGCGTTTTCAATTTACTAGAATTTAAAAACCATGTATCTCAATGTTAGCGGCCGAGCTACGGAGGCAAGGTGTTTGACATTCATCTCATTTCTTGCATGGGACTTAAGCATGCAACCATGGACACATATTCCAATTTTGAACCCATTTATATGCACTAGAGCATGTGCATGTAGTTCAAATTTGAACTATGCACATAAATGCATAGAAAACTCAGTTAATGTATAAAAATGTCCAAGCAAACCCCGAAAGATCCCAAAAATTGACACAACACTCCTGTTGTTCTATGTTGACATAAGAATTTTTTTGAAAGTAAGAGTAGGCAACATATATCGTTTCATCCCCCAAGGTGGCACGTTCCCTACCGAAACCATCAGCCTTGTTATGAGAGAAACTCTGGTTTGCGAGAAGCTTATACCCAAACCTATCCCAAATGGGATAATATTTTTACCACAGCATGTCTATGTCATTCCACGATATCATGTTAAGTTTCATGAATTTAAGACGAGTTTTTGATTTACTAGAGTTTTAAAACCATGTATCTCAATGTTAGCAGTCGAGCGACAGTGTCAAGGTGTTTGACATTCATTCTCATTTCTTGCATGTGACCTAAGCTTGCAACCAAGGACACACATTTGATTTTTTTTCAACCCGTTTTTATGCACTTGAGCATGTGCATGTAGTTCAATTTTGAATTATGCACATAAATGCCTAGAAAACTCAGTTAACATATAAAATGTCAAACGATCCTCGAAAATTTCCAAAATTTACACAACACTCCTGCTGTTCTATGTTGACACTAGAAACAAAATTGAAAGCAAGAAGAGGTGACAAATATCATTTTGTCCATAAAGGTGACACGTTTCCCTAATGGAACCACAAATATCGTCTTGTGAGAAGCTCTGGTTTGTGAGAAGCTTATACCATAACCTGCCCCAAATGGGACAATATTTTTTACCCCAGTATGTTGATGTCATTCCATGATAGCATGCCAAGGTTCATCAATTTCAGACGGGTTTTGGATTTACTAGAATTACAAAAGCAAGTACCTCAATGTTTGCCGAAGAGCCACTGTGCCGTGGTGTTCGAAATTCATCCCCATTTCTTGCATGGGACATAAGCATAAACCCATGGACACATATATGATTTTACAACCCATTTTGGTGCACCGCAGCATGTGCATGTAGTCTAATTTTGAATTGTGCACCTGAAATGGCTAGAAAACCAAGTTAATGTATAAAAATGTCCAAACGAACCCTGAATAATTCCATTTTTTTACGACACACCTATAGTTGCATGTTCACTGCAGATAAAAGTTCTAGCAATTCAAACACCCTCCATTGCCGCTGTGACCCCATTATGTAATTCAAATCAAGATAAAAAATCAAGTAGATCGCACATAGTTTATTATCACAAACCGTGTGAGATGCAGTACAAAATATGTTGAAGCACCATCCGAGTATAGTACGCCTATGGCTTACACGAGAAGGTTTGTCAGCTACAGTTCACAACCGGCGTGTCAAGCACATTAGCTCGCTCCCCAAATATGATTTCACTGTTCAGTCGGCGGCGGTGAAAGATGGGGACATGGACCCGCGTCATGAGGGCAACCTCGGCGGCCCACTGCGGCGAGAGCACGGCCGCAACCGCCATGCGCGTGCTAACAAGGTGCATGAGCGCGGCCACAATCTGCGATCGGGCGGCCATGGCAGCCCAAACGGCCGCTGTTGCTTCAAGTGGCAACAACAACATCTGCCTCGGGAATAGCAACTGGCGAGAGTGACACAATAGCTGTATGTTCCGCAGCGGCGGCCTTAGCCCTGATGGAAGCCGCCTACGACCATGTCAAGACCGCCCATGCTCAGCTCGTGGCGGTCACCGCACAAATCAAACGAGGCTTTTGTGAAAATAGCCGGCAACCCACGCCCGAAGAGTTGGCAATTGCCGAGAGCATTAGAGTAGCTGTCCGTTCCTCTGCCACATACCCAACCACGACGGAGCCCGTCCAAACCCAGATCGCGGCCGCCCACGCCCAGCTCATGGTGGCCTTTTCGAAAGAGATGGCGGATGCGGATAGCGAGATGCTTGCCGAGTATGGTGCGATGGATGCCATGGATCCCCTTCCCCAGGAGATTGTCAGGCGCGAGGTGGACATGGAGGAGGCGGCGGATATCAACGTGCACCAGCCATAGTAGTACTCTTTGATTTGTTTAATTAAGAGCGTCGATCTTAAATTTGTTAGAGTAATGTTTAGGTCAGCTAGCTCTCGTTAATTGCTGAACTTGCTCGATTAAGAAGTGCGGTTGTGCTGTAGTCTCCTTTGTGTACCCAAATTATGCAATGGCGTGGATGACCACTGTAACCAAGGAAATTCAAACCAAAATTTTTGACGTTCAGACTCATCACACACGGGTAAAGCTATCTTAATCGTTTGTGATGTTCACATATCATACACAGTGCTGAATAAGGGATCGTGTCTGATGATACTTTGCGCGCCAGTTTTTTCGCTGCACCGATCCAAATTTTTTGGCTTCCGTAGAAATATCTACCTCCCCACCCCCTCCCTCTTACCAAAAGACACATTTCCCCTGTTTCCGCCTTCCTTTCCAAGTTGAAACCTTCACTCCTTGCTTGCAGCACCGCCTCCTCACCGGCGACCCTCGTTCACATTGCTCGGCCTCGTCGATCCAGGCAGGTAATCCACACCCGACCCCCATCCTCCACCTCCTTCCACATCCCACATCCCCTGACCGCCAGCGCGACACTGATACGTCTCCAACGTATCTATAATTTTTTATTGTTCCACGCTGTTATATTATCATTCTTGGATATTTTATAATCATTTTATATCATTTTTAGGTACTAACCTATTCACATAGTGCCAAGTGCCAGTTGCTGTTTTTTGCATGTTTTTTACATCCCAGGAAATCAATACCAAACGGAGTGCAAATGTAGCGAAACTTTTCTTGGATTTTCTTGGACCAGAAGACATCCAGTGGGCCGGAGAAGCACCTAGGGGTGCTCCAAGGGGAGCACAACCCACCAGGGCGCGCCTGGTGGCCCAGGCGCGCCCTGGTGGGTTGCGCCCACCTCGGGTGCCCCCCGAACCACCTCTTTGCTCTATAAATACCCCAATATTCCAAAAACCCTAGGGGGGGTCGACGAAAATCAATTCCAGCCGCCGCAAGTTACAGAAACCAAATATCCAATCTTGACACCATCACGAAGGGGTTCATCATGCCCATTGGTGCCTCTTCGATGATGCATGAGTAGTTGTTTGTAGACCTACGGGTCCGTAGTTAGTAGCTAGGTGGCTTCCTCGCTCTCGTTTGATTCTCAATACAATGGTCTCTTGGATATACATATGATGTAACTCTTTTTGCGGTGAGTTTGTTGGGATCCGATGAACTTTGAGTTTATGACCAGATCTATCTTTTTATCCACGAAAGTTATTTGAGTCTTCTTTGATCTCTTGTATGCATTATTATTTATAGCCTCGTATTTCTTCTCCGATATTTGGGTTTTGTTTGTCCAATATTTACCTTGCAATGGGAAGAGGTGCTTTGTAATGGGCTCGATCTTACGGTGCTTGATCCTAGTGACAGAAAGGGAACCGACGTGTATGTATCGTTGCTATTAAGGATACAAAGATGGGATCTATTTCTACATAAATAGATCTTGTCTACATCATGTCATCATTCTTATTGCATTACTCCGTTTTTCCATGAACTTAATACACTAGATGCATGCTGGATAGCGGTCGATGTGTGGAGTAATAGTAGTAGATGCAGGCAGGAGTTGGTCTACTAATCTTGGACGTGATTCCTTTTTAATGATATTGCCTGACTATTGTCATGATTATCCGACGTTCTATCAATTGCCCAACAGTAATTTGTTCACCCACCGTTTGCTAACTTTTCTCGAGAGAAGCCACTAGTGAAATCTACGGCCCCCGGGTCTCTTCTTTATTATATTTGCCTTTGCGATATATTTTCCTTTGCTTTTATTTTCAGATCTATTAAACCAAAAATACAAAAATACATTGTTGCACTTTATTTTATTTGGCGTTTGATCTATCAATATTTACAACTCTCTCACGTTCGTTTGCCAATTTCTGGCGTCGTTGCTCGAAAGGGATTGACAACCCCTTTAACACGTTGGGTTGCGAGTATTTGTTATTTGTGTGCAGGTGATGCTCACGTACTGTTGCATGGTTCTCCTACTGGTTCGATAACCTTGGTCTCATCACTGAGGGAAGTACCTACTGTTGTTGTGCTGCATCATCCCTTCCTCTTTGGGAAAATACCGAAGTAGTTCAAGACAACATCAAAAGGAATTTCTGGCACCATTGCCAGAGGGAGACATCATCAACATCTACCAGGTTCCTAATCACAAATCTCATCTCCTCGAAATTTACATTATTTGCCATTTGACTCTCGTTTTCCTCTCCCACACTTCACAAAAATTTGCCATTTTATTCGCCCTGTTTTTCGTTCGCTGTTTTCTTGTCAGATCTATCCTTTGCTTGCAATCATGAGTGATATCGGTATGGCAGCAACAGATGATGGCCTAACTCCTAAGATTGGACGTACGGGCAATCTGAATGCTGAAAATTTTATCTTGGGGCAAGGGAATGTTACGGAAAAGAACATATCCAAGAATTTTTCAGTTGTGTTGGAAATCTAAGTCTTGATGATGCTCCTATACTTAGAACTACTAGATCTTATGCGGATGCTATTTCAGCACTAGTTCTTAAATTTGAAAGCAAATTTATTCGTACTCATCCTACTTTGCAAAGATTGTTTTTTGAGATTCCTGTTATAAAAAATCCCAAGGCTAAGAAGTTGGCCACTCTCGTTCTTATGAATGAATTTTGACTACATAATACGGGAAGCTAGGGAAATCTTTGATTTTTATGGTATGAATCGTGAAAAGCCCGTGATATATGAAATTCTTTACAATAGTGATTATGCGTTAAGACATTTGCTTGGGGTCAAATCTTTGATGATAATCTTAAAAAGGAACTCCCCATTTTAGATGTCATCCAATAAGTTTTCAACAATGTTACTCAACATTACTCTTGGACTGTTGCTGGAAATCAAAGGGTTTATGATGATAAGCAACTTAATAGTGCTAAAGTTTCTATGGATAATATGTTTTATGTTGTTTTTACAAAACCTCATGACAAAAATACCTCTAAAGAAACTAAGGAGAAAGATGACAAAACTTAGATCCTTGCTTTATGCCTTGTGTCAGTGTCAAAACCGGCGGATCTCGGCTAGGGGGTCCCGAACTGTGCGTCTAAGGCTAATGGTAACAGGAGGTAGGGGACACGATGTTTTACCCAGGTTTGGGCCCTCTCGATGGAGGTAATACCCTACTTCCTGCTTGATTGATCTTGATGATATGAGTATTACAAGAGTTGATCTACCACGACATCGTAGAGGCTAAACCCTAGAAGCTAGCCTATGATTCTAATTGTTGTTGTCCTACGGACTAAACCCTCCGGTTTATATAGACCTTTGGAGGGCTAGGGTTACACAGTCGATTCTGAGAGAAGAAATCTACATATCCGAATTGCCAAGCTTGCCTTCCACGCAAAGGAGAGTCCCATCTGGACACAAGACGAAGTCTTCAATCTTGTATCTTCATAGTCCAACAGTCCGGCCAAAGTATATAGTTTGGCTATCCGAGGACCCCCTAATCCAGGACTCCCTCAGTAGCCCCTGAACCAGGCTTCAATGACGATGAGTCCGACGCGCAGATTGTCTTCGGCATTGCAAGGCGGGTTCCTTCTCCGAATACTCCATAGAAGATTTTGAACACGAGAATCATGTCCGGCTCTGCAAGACAAATTCCACATACCACCGTAGAGAGTACAATATTCCATAAATCTAATCTGCTGACAGCTTTCTGTAGCATGACATCACGCCACGGTCCGGTCATTATTCAAACTTTTTTTCACAACCAGCTACTCCACGTAATACGAGGCAGTTTCCTTGACACGTCTTGTTGAAGCAGAGATCGTGTCCCCTTATCACGGGATTCTCATCAATACGGGTATGGGTAACCCAACCACACCATCAATCGTGATGCTTGGGAAATAAGCGATTTTAACGGGCAAGTGGGGAGGCGCACAGTTTCTACCGCCCTTATAAAGAGATAGGGGTTCTCCTCTTTCACCCATGCCTTCTTCCTTCTTCGCTCATCCATCCTCGCATGCTCGAGCTCCAGCGCCCCAGTTCTCACCTTATCCATACAACCAAACATGTCTGGAGCGGGAGGCAAGTGGATGGTGACGGAGGAGGACATTACGAAGCTCCGGGTGGCCGGATACTTGGCCGCAGACATCACGCACCGGCTCCCGGATGCAGGGCAGATCATTACGACTTCGGGACCGCACGAGAGGGTCGTGTTCCTTGCCCACTTCGTCCGCGGACTGGGATTCCCCCTTCACCCATTTGTCCGCGGGCTCATGTTTTATTACGGGCTGGATTTTCATGATCTGGCCCCTAATTTCATCCTCAACATCTCGGCGTTTACCGTCGTGTGCGAGGCTTTTCTCCGCATCAGGCCCCACTTCGGCCTGTGGCTAAAGATCTTCAACGTGAAGCCGAAGATAGTGGCCGGCCAGCAGGCGGAGTGTGGAGGCGCCATGGTGGGCAAGATGCCCAGCGTCACCTGGCTCGAGGGCTCCTTTGTGGAGACCGTGAAGGGGTGGCAATCGGGGTGGTTCTACATCACCGAGCCACGCGACACCAACTGGGTGGCGGCTCCCGAATTGCGATCCGGCATCCCCATGCGGCTCACTTCCTGGAAGAAGAAGGGCCTAGCCTGGGGCGCGTCCGCGGAGCTGACCGGACTCCAGAACTACATCAAGAATATGATAACCAAGAAGATCAAGCTTGTCAACGTGGTCTAGGTCATGCTATTCCGCCGGATTCTCCTGTGCCAAAGACGGGCATTCAACATGTGGGAGTTTGACGCGGCCCAACACCAGACACTGCAAGAGCTTTTTGACACGATGCACAAAGATGTCTGGAAGGTGTTGTTCAAGACCAGCAAAGTTCCTCCTCCCACCACTGAGGACCACGGACTCAGCGCCAAGCGCCACGCCAACTCGGTAAGCATTCAACATTTCGCAAGATGTGCCTTTCCTCAGTATATTCGTGGGAGGAACTCAAGCCATCGTACTGATTTAACAGGATTATGTGGCGACAGCGGAGCGGATCGACTGTCCGGCTCCACTACCTGAAGATATCCAGCAACCGCTCTCCTAACGGAGATGCTGGATCTGGCGCCCTATGAGGTGCCGGAGAAGAAGGCCAAGAAGAAGGCCACGGGGACCAGGAAAAGTCTCTGGCGCAAGGTGGTGTCGGACTCATTGTCCAAAGACACCGAGGCACACTCCTCCAACGACAATGATGATGAGGAAGAGGAAAACCCTCTCCCCGAAACCAAGGGGGAGAAGAAAAGGAAGGCCGCCCCTTACAGGGAAGCCGAAGGGTCCAATAAGGGAAGGACCCTCCCTCCGGACCACTCCACAACCGCCGCCTACAGCGAGGAGGAGTGGCTACCCAGGGCCAAGCCCCTGGTGAAGTCTTAAGTACCCAGATGCCATAATACTTCTTGCATGTTTTAGCTTTATGGCTTCTTATTATGTCGAGATTTGTTTGTGCAGTCCGTCCAAAGCCCACATCGACTTATCCTCCTCGGATGGGTCCTTGAGCTCGTCGGAGATGAACAGCTATTCGCTCCCGACGGCTTCCACCCCCCGTCCCATGGATGACATCGAGGTGTTATCTCAGAGGATACCGGGCCAGGAGGAGGTAGTCCTGGAGACGCCTCAAGGCGAGACTCCCGATGCCGGGCTCATGGGGGGAAGATCCCCATGGATTCGGATGAGGGGGGCCTCAGCAGGCTTGGCTCCTAGCCGGATACTGCACCGAAACCTCCAGTGGTTCCGGATTCAGGCAGGCAGCCCCCTGCCAAGGGGGGCGAGCCGCCTATGCCGATGACTTTTGTCCATCCAGAGGCATCGAATAACTTGGTGGAAGCGCTGCAGAGCGCTTCCCTTGATGAAGGACACCGTACTCTTGTGAGTATGGTGATTGCGAAGGTTCAGTCTGCCAAAAGGGTTGACCGAAGCCTGCGCCAGCCTCCTGACAAGCTTTGAGGTAAGTAATTTAAATTATGAGAAAGTATCACAGTATAGACAGTAGCCCCTGATGCTCTGTTTGGTGTTCGGGAAGAAAAGCCGAACATAGGATCAAATATTATTCCTAGGAGTCTAAGCATATTATGTCTATGTGAATAAGCAGGCGTCACTACTGGCCGTCGCCGCTGCCACTGCGGAGGTCTCCGGACGGAGGCAGAACTTGGGCCGGGCCGAAAAAGAGCTCGGCCTCGTGAAGAGGCAGCTCAAGGAGAACAAAGGTAAGTAATACCCCGTCTGAATGTTATATAAAGGAAAAAATCGTTGATGCTAATGGAAGCATGATGAATTTTACTAGGGGCCACGACTGAAGTGGCGGCCCTTAAGAAGGCGTTGTCCAAGGCCGAAAACAAAGCAGCCAAGGAGCGCACCGAGCGTGAAAAACGATGAGGTCCAACAAGAGCTTCAGGACTTTGTCAAAAAATTCGAGTCCTTGGAGCGTGACTCCAAGACGCAAGAGTCGGAGCTTGCGAAGGCCCGTCAGAGTGCACTAGACACCAATGCCGAAGCCCAGAAGGCCCTCCAGGAAGTTGAGGCGGCCAAGAAGATAGCTGCAGGTAAGGCTTTCATTATGCAAAGCAAGCATGTGAAGGAGACTTTCCTTTTACTTACCCGAGTTTGGAGCTCTCCAGGAGCATTCGCAGATCTACCGCGTAGCATCTCCGATGCCGCAGAGTTCTACCGGGCTGAGGAGGGGAGCTCGACGGATAAGCTGTTTTGGTCCCAGTATATTGGGGCCAAACATCCGATGCCCTTGAGCGACCAACTAAAGCAACTAGTCGAACTTCACAAGGCGGCCGAACTAGCCATGGACTTTATAGTCCAGCTGTGGCCTGGCGAGCCCCTGCCCAGCAGCTACTTTGGCCTTGTCAAGCAGATGGTGAATGCCTGTCCGCGGGTTGAAGTCGTTAAGCGGTCCATCTGCATTGAGGGTGCACACAGGGCTTTGGCCCGTGCGAAGGTGCACTGGGGAAGATGGGCCTTGAAAATTTGGTGACAGAGGGGCGCCGAAGGGCAGAGCATCGCCACCACGAACGATATTATGAAAATGTCATTAAGGGTGCCCGCCTTGTAGCGGATGAATGTACTAAGGATGTAATGTTTGAATGAATGTACTCATGTCATCCTATAATATGAAAACTAGTTCATGTGCGCTATATGGCGCTTGTTAATTTAAAATATTACCTTCTGTGCGACCGTTTATAAAATCTTGAGAGTTGGCCAGTCGTCGGCTTCTGCCCTCATGCAACTAGTACTGGGGTGTTCGGGATAAGTATAAGCACTCTTTATCCAAATTATTGGTCCTTTTAAGGAGGTGTTTAGCGCCGTGAGCGAGGCAATCGGACTATACGGCTTTATCGCTCTCACTTAGCCATAGAAGTCTATAATTTTAAATTTTGGTGAAGCTCCAAGTATCCAGAAAGCCGGACTCGGGGCGCTATACACGCCTAAATCGGGCGAGGCTGATTCCTCGCCTGAAGCGGAAAAAATCTTTAAGGATTAGAGACCTCTTGTACAGCGACCAGCTCTCGCCTTATCATGACAGTCAGTTTTCGGCTTTCTCTACTGATGTGCTCGTCCGAAAAAACTAGGACACAATCACAGTAGTTCTGCCTGCGCTACCTTAGCAGATATAGCGGAACGTAAGGTACGAAAATATAGGAGCCGGGCGAACCCAACTATTGACCCAAGACATGATTCAGAGCTGATGCATATAGTGCATAAGTTCGGGGTGCCGCAGTGTCAAAAGTGTTCGGACTTGTCTTGCTAGGTTATGGGGTACTGAAGCCCCTGGCAAACTAATCGTGCCAAAATGCACGGGTATAATAAATAAGCAGTACAGGAAAGGGGTAAATAAACGTAATAGCAAGCTGACGCTGTATACTATTTTCCGTTGTGATTCAAATGATACGTCAAAGTGTACATATACAAGTAGTGCGATAAGCAGAATAGGACTGTTTGACACATCCTCACCAGGAGCGGGCGGTATGCGGTTATGTAAAATAGGTATAACGATCGTTATCAGAGACCACCTGAGGATTCCCTTGTACGCTAAAGCTTCTTGTCCTCCTGGTGTGTTCGTCCCGCTATGTGTCCGATAGCCGGTCTTCCGGAAGAGCCTCCTGAAGATAGGGACCTGAAAGAAAAAGGGGTGCAAAGATGCGTGTGTCCTGGGGTGGTCGAACCGCATTGTGGACCGTGTCATGGCCGTGCCTCCGCCTATGCCCAGGGTATTTTAAGTGCGTAGTTGTGTACGCGCGGCACAAGTTTCGCCGCTTGACTGGGACTAGGGCGGAGGCCGGATTGCTAGTCGAGCTCTAGACATGCCGGATGATCCTATTGCAAAGTACTCCAGACTTGCTTGACGGTATCCGGGTTCTTTATCGCCGAATTGGCTGTTTGCCTAAGAAGGTTGTTTTGTACTTCCGCCGCGAGGGCCGCAGTGTGCTCCTCCGTGCGGAGTGAGCGCTTTGTGTTTCCATTAACTGTAATAACCCTGCGAGGTCCTGGCATTTTGAGCTTGAGGTATGCATAATGTGGTACCGCATTGAATTTGGCGTATGCGGTTCGTCCGAGCAGTGCATGATAGCCACTGCGGAAGGGGACGATGTCGAAGATTAACTCCTCGCTTCGGTCCAGAGATCCGAAGACCACTTCCAGTGTGATTGAGCCCATACAAAAGGCCTCCACACTGGGTATGACACCCTTGAAGGTGGTTTTTGTAGGCTTGATCCTTGAGGGGTCGATGCCCATTTTGCGCACTGTATCCTGATAGAGCAGGTTCAGACTGCTGCCACCGTTCATGAGGACTCGTGTGAGATGGAATCGGTCGATGATGGGGTCAAGGACCAATGCGTCCGAACCGCCATGACGGATACTACTAGGATGGTCCCTGCGATCGAAAGTGATCGGACAAAAGGACCATGGGTTGATCTTTGGGGCGACTGGCTCCATCGCATAGACGTCCCTTAGTGCACGCTTCCGTTCCCGCTTGGGAATATGGGTTGCGTATATCATATTTACTGTTTTCACCTGGGGAAGGAATTTCTTCTGTCCTCCAGTGTTCGGCGGTCGGGGCTCCTCGTCGTCGTTGCTATGCAGCCCCTTCTCCTTGTTTTCGGCATTCAACTTGCCGACATGTTTAAACACCCAACATTCCCTGTTGGTGTGGTTGGCTGGTTTATCGGGGGTGCCGTGAATTTGACATGAGTGATCAAGTATGCGGTCCAAACTGGACGAGCCCGGACTATTTCTTTTGAATGACTTTTTTCGCTGTCCGGATTTAAAGCCTCTAAATCCGGCATTGACTGCCGTGTCTTCGGTGTTGTCTCCATTGTTGCGACGCTTGTGTCTATTTCGTCGTGGCTTGCCGTTGCTATCCCTGGCGTCTGAATCGCCTGAGTTTTTGGGTGTGATGTTGCTACGAGCCAGCTAGCTGTCCTTGCCCGCGCAAAAGTGGGTCATGAGTGTCGTGAGGGCTGCCATGGATTTTGGCTTCTCTTGGCCGAGGTGTCGGGCGAGCCATTCGTCACAGATGTTATGCTTGAAGGCTGCTAAGGCTTCAGCATCGGGACAGTCGACAATTTGGTTCTGTTAGGAACCAAGTCCAGAATTTCCTGGCTGACTCTCCGGGCTGTTGGGTTATGTGACTTAAGTCATCAGCATCCGGTGGTCGCACGTAAGTGCCCTGGAAGTTATCGAGAACGCGTCTTCCAGATCCTCCCAACTGCCAATGGAGCTTGCTGGCAGGCTATTCAGCCAATGCCGAGCCGGTCCTTTGAGCTTAAGTGGTAGGTACTTTATGGCATGTAAGTCGTTGCCACGGGCCATGTGAATGTGGAGAAGAAAATCTTTGATCCATACTGCAAGGTCTGTTGTGCCATCATATGATTCAATGTTTATGGGTTTAAAGCCTTCTGGGAATTCGTGATCCATGACTTCATGAGTGAAGCATAGGGGGTGTGCGGCGCCTCTATGTCGGGCTACATCCCGACGTAGTTCAAATGAATCTAGTCTGTTGTATTCGGCCCGGCCAGACTTTGGTTTATTGTATCCGGCGTGACGGTCATCGTCACATCTTGTGGCGCGCCCCCATGATCCGTAGATCGATCTTGACTGTCCTGCTTTGTTTTCCAATACATCTCGCAGGTCCTTCGTGTAGTCCCGGGCCTTAGTATTATCGTTTGATTGGCGGTGGGGTGCGGTCTGGACTTCGGGCTGGTATGCCGCTTTGTCACGACCACGGGGTGGCCGGTCAGCCGCATCATGCGCTGGTAGCATGGGCTTTAAAGCCTCCTCCTCGAGTTGAGGTAGCAGCCTGCGCTTTGGGTAGCTTTTGCTATGGCGCTCGAGTCTATATTCCTTGGCAGCCAGGACCTCGGTCCATCTGTCAGTTAGCAGATCTTGATCAGCTTGGAGCTGTTGCTGCTTTTTCTTCAGGATTTTTGCAGTGGCTATAAGCCGGCGCTTGAAGCGCTCCTACTCAACGAGATCCTGAGGCACGATGAATTCTTCATCGCCAAGGCTCACTTCGTCTTCGGAGAGAGGCATGTAATTATCATCTTCTGATTCTCCATCTGTTGCATGTTCCTTAGGGCTAGCTTGCCCATCCTCTTGCTCGGCCTGCTCGAAGTCTGGCTGGGCAGGATTGTTTTCATCTTCGGCACCACCCGGATTGTTATCTCTTGTGTCGGTATCACTATTTTTGCTATGGCGGGGCTTGGAGTGGTGCCTATGACGCCGGTGCTTAGATTGCTTCTCCACGGGGTTATCGTCTGTTGCCGCATTGCCATTGCTTTCTTTGGGGGTGTCCACCATATATATATATATATCATATGTTGAGGTGGCTGTCCAACGCCCTATAGGCGGTGGTTCCTGTTCTTCTCCTGCATCGTCGTCCATACTATCAATGTCTTCGGAATTGAAGTCAAGCATGTCGGTTAAGTCATCGATAGTGGCTATTAAGTGGGTGGTGGGTGGGGAACGAATTTCTTTATCATCCGCTTCCCACTCGAGCCGGACATAGTTCGGCCAAGAATCTCCTAACAAGGAAAGAGACCTCAATGAGTTTAGCACGTCACCCAAGCGCGAGTGCTAAAAAAATGTCCACGGCGGTGAACTCCATGACCGGCGCCCAATTGGATTCGATAGGCACGGCCTCCATGGCAGGGTCCATCCACCCGTCCTCGGAAGGCACGATCTGCTCCGGATTGATTCTCGGCGCCGCCGCAGGCGCGATCTCCCGAATACTGTCTGATGGCACATCAAAGTCATGACCGTCGTGACCGTCCGGCGCGCTTGACATGGGCTCAAATCCGTCGAAGATCAAGTCTCTGCGGATGTCGGCAGTATAGTTTAAGCTTCCAAACCTGACCTGATGGCCAGGGGCGTAGCTATCGATCTGCTCCAGATGGCCAAACGAGTTGGCCTGCAGTACGAAGCCGCCGAATACGAAGATCTATCCGGGAAGGAAAACCTCCCCCTGGACTGTGTCGTTGAAGATGATTGAAGGAGCCATCAAGCCTTATTGCGACAACACAGTGGAACACTCAATGAAAGCACCAATGTCGATGTCAAAACCGGCGGATCTTGGGTAGGGGGTCCCGAACTGTGCGTCTAAGGCTAATGGTAACAGGAGGCAGGGGACACGATGTTTTACCCAGGTTTGGGCCCTCTCGATGGAGGTAATACCCTACTTCCTGCTTGATTGATCTTGATGATATGAGTATTACAAGAGTTGATCTACCACGACATCGTAGAGGCTAAACCCTAGAAGCTAGCCTATGATTACGATTGTTGTTGTCCTCTGGACTAAACCCTCCGCTTTATATAGACCTTTGGAGGGCTAGGGTTACACAGAGTCGGTTACAGAGAAGGAAATCTACATATCCGAATTGCCAAGCTTGCCTTCCACGCAAAGGAGAGTCCCATCTGGACACAAGACGAAGTCTTCAATCTTGTATCTTCATAGTCCAACAGTCCGGCCAAAGTATATAGTCCGGCTGTCCGAGGACCCCCTAATCCAGGACTCCCTCGCCTTGCTAAGGGCGTAAAATGATAGGTTGGGAGGCAACCAAATGAATAAATTTTCTATTTGCTTTTTGCTTTCTGTTCTTGAGTGTTTGCACAATTATGATACTATTATTATTGTGTTTTTTGTGTTTTAATTAGTGTTTGTGCCAAGCAAAGCCTTTAGGATCTTCTTGGGTGATAGTTGATTTGATCTTGTTGGAAAATGAAAACTTTTGCACTCAAAAAAATAATTTTCAAAAATCACAGAAACGTGCTTTTGCTCTGAATTTCTTTACACCAGATTTATATACAAATTGCTCAGGTTTTCCTAATTTTTCAGAATTTTTGGAGTGACAGAAGTATTCGAAGTTTTCAGATTGCTACAGACTATTTTGCTTTTGACAGATTCTATTTTCTTTGCGTTGTGTGCTTGTTTTGATGATTCTATGGTTTTTTTGATGAGTTTTTGCCATAGAAAAGTTGGAATACAGTAGATATAATGCAAGAATAAAATATGATTTGCTTTGCAACAGTACTTATAGTAGTGATTTGCTTTTTTATACTAATGGACCTCACGAAGGTTTTGTTGAGTTTTGTGTGATTGAAGTTTTCAAGTTTTGGGTGATGTTATGATGGATGAAGGAATAAGGAGTAAGAAGAGCCTAAGCTTGGGGAGGCCCATGGCATCCCAAGCCATTATCCAAAGAGAAGCAAGCAACTAAGCTTGGGGATGCCCCGAGTGGCATCCTCTCTTTCTTCTAACAACCATCGGTATTTTACTCGGAACTATATTTTTATACATCACATACTATGAGTTTTGCTTAGAGCGTCTTGTTTGATTTGAGTCTTTGCTTATTTTGCTTTGTGTTCTAAGTCATGAATCCTTGCTGGACACACCTATTTGAGAGAGCCAAAATTATGCCATGACTTGTTAGAATTGCTCTCTATACTACACTTAAATTTTTATGAGCTATGGAATTGCTCTAGTGCTTCACCTATATCTTTTTGAGCAAGGTGTGCTTTAGTATTTTTAAAGAAATGCTCTCTTGCGTCACTTAGATTTGTTTGAGAGTTAGTAAATTTTTAAGAAATTCTCTCTTGCTTCACTTATATTAATTTGAGAGAAAGAAATATTATGCTCATGATCTTCACTTATATTTGTTCGAGCTTATCAAAAGCAACACATGAAAATTAGTTCCAAAGTGATAGATATCCAAGAAGGATATAATAAAAACTTCCATGATGATCATTGGAAAAAAATAAACTTGATTCCTTGTAATAGTTTTGAGATATGATGATGTGTTATGTGAGTCGTGTTGATGAGTAATTGTGCTTTAGTAAGAATATTTGTGTTATGGTTTGTGATTCCCTATGCAAGCATGAAAGTCAATAGTCATGCAATGAAATTACATCCTACTTGTGGTGCATTATTTGGTGTTAATTATGCTAAATGCTTGCTTATGAGATTATTCGTTTTTTGGCTGGTCGCTTCTCAATCTTGTGCTAGCCTTCATTTTGCACTAAGTATGATCACTAATTGTGCATCCAAAATCCTTTAAACCAGTTTTGCCACATGAGTCCACTATATCTACCTATATGCGGTATTATTTTGCCATCCTAAGCAAATTTATATGTGCCATCTCTAATTTTCAAAATAAATTTCTCTTTTGTGCGCTCGTACCGCTCGCGAGGCGGTGAGGGGTGGTCGATATTTCCCATGCTACATGTGTTATTCTCACGATGAGTGTTTATTCACTTGTCATTGCACGAGAGTAAGGCAAAGGTATTAGGGATGCCCAGTCCCGAAATGAAAAATGAATTTACTTTATGTTGTCAAATAATAAATTCCTTGGAAAGTGTTGGTATGGAGGGCACCCGTGGATACGGTTAGCCATGGAAAGTGAATGTATGGTGGAAAAAGGAATAAACTTTATTTTTTGTTTGGGAACCGCCTATGATATATCTAGCATGGAAAATGTGGGGAACTCTAAGTCGTTTTCGTTGGTGGGAAGAGTATGCCGCCCATAATGTTTTTATCTCTAAGTTTTTCGCTTTGAGCTCTGGCACATCTAAAATCCTCACTTCCCTCCGTGAAGGGCCTTTCTTTTACTTTATGCAATTATTTTTAATTTGAGTCGCCATCTTCTCTTACAAAGCACCAACTAGGAGGCACTATGATCGTACTTGAGCATTGGGTGTAGCTAATATGCGAGTGTGTTTCATGAATGGATCAATGATTGAGCGTGATGGGCTAGGGATTACTTATTTTAGCGTTGATATTTTGAAAGACATGGTTGCTTGTTGATATGCTTGAGTATTTAAGTCTCATGTCAAAACTAGACTATTGCTTTGAGACTTATAAAAGTCCAGATGTCCATGCTATAAAGAAAAGAATATGAGATGACATGTTAGGCAGCATTCCACATCAAAAATTCTGCTTTTATCATTTACCTACTCAAGGACGAGCAGGAATTTAGCTTGGGGATGCTGATATGTCTCCAACGTATCTATAATTTTTGATTGTTCCATGCTGTTATATTATCATTCTTGAATGTTTTGTAATCATTTTATATCATTTTTGGTACTAACCTATTGACATAGTGCCAAGTGCTAGTTGCTGTTTTTTTGCATGTTTTTTACATCGCATGAAATCAATACCAAACAGAGTCCAAACGCATCGAAACTGTTTGTGGATTTTTTGGACCAGAAGACATCCAATGGGTCGGAGAAGCACATGGGGGGGGGGGGTGCTCCAAGGGGAGCACAACCCACCAGGGTGCGCCTTGTGGCCCAGGCGCGCCCAGGTGGGTTGTGCCCACCTCAGGTGACCCCGAACCGCCTCTTTGCTCTATAAATACCCCAATATTCCAAAAACCCCAGGGGAGTTGATGAAAATCAATTCCAGCCGCCACAAGTTCCAAAAACCACATATCCAATCTTGACACCATCACGGAGGGGTTCATCATGCCCATTGGTGCCTCTCCGATGTTACGTGAGTAGTTTTTTGTAGACCTACAAGTCCATAGTTAGTAGCTAGATGGCTTCCTCTCTCTTGTTTGATTCTCAATACAATGGTCTCTTGGAGATCCATATGATGTAACTCTTTTTGCGGTGTGTTTGTTGGGATCTAATGAACTTTGAGTTTATGATCAGATCTATCTTTTTATCCATGAAAGTTATTTGAGTCTTCTTTGATCTCTTATATGCATGATTACTTATAGCCTTGTATTTCTTCTCCGATATTTTGGTTTTGTTTGGCCAACTTGATCTATTTACCTTGCAATGGGTTGTGATGGGTTCGATCTTACGGTGCTTGATCCCAGTGACAAAAAGGGAACCGACACGTATGTATCGTTGCTATTAAGGATAACAAGATGGGGTCTATTTCTACATAAATAGATATTATCTACATCATGTCATCGTTCTTATTGCATTACTCCATTTTTCCATGAACTTAATACACTAGATGCATGCTGGATAGCGCTCGATGTGTGGAGTAATAGTAGTAGATGCAGGCAGGAGTTGGTCTACTAATCTTGGACGTGATGCCTATATATTGATCATTGCCTGGATATTATCATGATTATTTCACGTTCTATCAATTGCCCAACGGTAATTTGTTCACCTACCGTTTGCTATTTTTTCTCAAGAGAAGCCACTAGTGAAATCTACGGCCCCCGGTCTCTTCTTTATCATATTTGCCTTTGCGATATATTTTTCTTTGCTTTTATTTTCAGATCTGTTAAACCAAAAATACAAAAATACCTTGTTGCACTTTATTTTATTTGGCGTTTGATTTATCAATATTTACAACTCTCCCACGTCCGTTTGCCAATTTCTGGCGCAGTTGCCCGAAAGGGATTGACAACCCCTTTAACACGTCGGGTTGCGAGTATTTGTTATTTGTGTGCAGGTGTTGTTCACATAGTGTTGCGTGGTTCTCCTACTAGTTTGACAACCTTGGTCTCATCACTGAGGGAAATACCTACCGTTGTTGTGCTGCATCATCCCTTCCTCTTTGGGGAAATACCGACATAGTTCAAGACAACATCAGACACCTTCCACCCAAATCACTGACCCATCCCCCAAATAAGCACTGCCCTAAGCCATAGTGCATGCAATATAGCCAGGATCTCAAGGAGAAATTGGTAGCAGAATAGCAAATCGTGGCCGCACGCGCGGATGAGGTCGCGATGGCTGCCATTCTTGCCGACTCCCAGATCTTGGAGGAGCACCTCACCGTCGAGGCCATCGTCGACGCCTCACGCGCCGACGCCGCAATGCCTCAGTTTTCTCGAGGCCACCCTTGGTACCTTCGACAAAGACTACGAGGTGTTTTCTCTGCATGCCCATGCTTAATCAACTCGAGCGGCTGAGGCGACTCACAACTACGACGAGGGCACCCATGATGTGGAGGCCTCGCCCTCTTCCATGTCCAAGGAGCCAATCATCATCGATATCTCCGATGGTGAGGAGTAGCTTGTCTTATTAGCTGACTATAAGGACCTATGTTCAGTTTGCTAGCTATGTGCTCACACACGAACACGTCACTGTGTACCTCCAAGGCCGAGGGTGATGCACCACAGCTCACGTTGAAGGAGACCTTTCCGGAAGCGCAATACGCAGGCAATCCGCACGGGTGCTTTTGAAGACCCGAAACCCCACACACCCGGGAGGGACCCTGTCAGGGCGCGCGGCGGCTATGGGCTGCCCTAGGTCGGCATGGCCGCCCCTAGGGCCTCGATGTTCTCCGCCCTGCAACAAGAAGAACGAACGAAGAACGAGAAAGAAGAAGAACTAGGATTAAGTAGAAAAGATAAAAGATAAAAAGTGGTAGATGAATTGATCGATTGTGTGTTGTTCAATCGGATGTCACCCCTTAGGTATATAAGAGGCATCTGGACTTCCCATGCAAAAAAAGGCTTGGATTCACGTCCAAAACCCTAGTCAAATTCGGATTGGTATTATCCGAACTTTCCAAAACTGTTCGGTTTAAAATGGCTGCACCTTGCGGGTATTTTTTGTGGTAGCAAACAACCTCGGATGGATACGAGTCCAAAAGCAGTCTTGACCGTTTCAATGAGACGAACAATTTTCATGTTGAACATTTTTTGATCAGAGGTCATCTTAAGGGTCAAATAGCTCGCGCAAAATATCTGTTTGCTCGCGCTACCCATCAGACATGGCGTTTGGTGGGGCGCGCCATATTTCGCCTCTTGACAGAGATGCATTTCGATGCCTCTAACTTTTGCATATGAACTCGGATTGGAATGATATTTATATCAAAATCAATCGTTTCGACGAGACGAATACAATCTGTGTAGATCATTTTTCCATATGAGGTAGTCTTGAGGGCATAATCAGTCGAGTAGTGTTCTGGATACAAAATCTCAGTACTTCAAACATAACTTCAGCCTTACAGATGAGACCGGATGGCTATGGCCCAAATGTCAAAGTTTCTCCTTTTGACGATACGGAACTTTCTCACACTGAGCACTTTTCCATTTGAGGTCTTCTTAATTATGCTTTTGACCATGCCAAAATCTGGTGTCAACACATGCCCCCTTGTTTTTCGGCAAAGCTTGTGTGCCGAAAAAAAACTTGCACATAGCTTGTTCTAAGGACGATGTCAACACTCCATTGGCCATTTTGCATGTTCTTAGGACGATAAGTATATATCAGCCATTGCTTGTTTGAACCTCTTGATGCAAACTTGGGTGAAAACTTCTCAGCTTCTATAACAACCCGGTGATAAGGTTCCATAGATCAAAACCATCCTCCAAACCATATTGTTCTCCCTTTCGCTAGGACTTTGCAGATAATCAAGAATGAACTTCCTCCAATCCTTACTTGATCTGCATAAAAGTTCCATTAGTGGCCGAAGCTGTGGACTTCGGTTCGGCCTTACCTATGTTGACGAGACGAAGCATCGGCTATTGAGAAAAATGCAATACACCATGATTAACATAGTAGCCGGATGCTTGCTGTGCCAACTCTTTCGAATTGTCATGTCTAAATATATGAATAATTTTAAAGCAACCCAAGGTAAATTTTGCATCTAGACATACCCCAAGATAAACTATAAGTGATTCGTCAAAACATTGATGGATATTTGTTGCACTACTCATATTCGTCTAGAGAGACAAGGCTAATATCAATATTATGCATGTCATTAATCCGATGTTCAGTAATAAAACCAGCTATTATTTGGCCTCTTATAGATCTCAAAGGTGCATAAGCCAAATCATATCCGAACAAAGTATAAGCCCACTAGCCAATTCTGCAACTATGAATTGGTCTATGCAACATATATTCAATGACATCGGTCCTGATGTCTCAACTCCATTCAATCAATAATGTAGGCATACATATAAATTTCCATGAGCATGTACCTTATCTCGCTCTCTAATCGAACTAAGGACAATGTTAGAGTACTACACAGGCCATGCATTGACATAATCTTAGGACGATAGATAAATATCAGCCATTACCATGTAAACTTCATTCAAAGCACATATATCCGAAATAAACAAATGAAATGACAAATCAAGTATTTCGGCCCTTTGGATAAGCAACGCACTTGTAGCTAATCAAATGTATAGTGACTTGGTAATATCCTTTCATGATGTAAGAAATTATATGGCATCCATGGGTTAAAACAAGCCCATTGAGTGTTACCAATCATACCTGATGACGAATTCCATGGCATAGGTGTTAATGGCATAGTTGAAGAATATGGATAATGTGTAGACCGAAGATGCTGAAACCTTCGGCTTGGTCCTTCATAGTTTTATCTATTTTCCTTCTTCACCTTTGCCACACTTCTTATAATGGAAGCTTGCACATAATTCTTATTTTGAGCACTTCCTTTGGGAACCCATGCCATGTTCCTTTCTTCAAGTTTTTGTGCACTAAGTTTTTGTAATTTCTTCTTTTGCCAATATGATAAGCCGAGTGGGCACCCCGGCTGCGATTTTGTCTGAAGCAATGGCAATTCTTATTTTACCTTGTGCACTCTCAACTTCTTTTCTTTAGATTTGGCATTTTGACTATCAATAATTGGTTGCTTCGTCTCATTGCCTTTAGTAGACAATGTCAACACTTTAATTGGCTCTTTTTCATTTGAGATCAAATCTGAAGTTGCACTCTTACGACCATCTCTTTTAACACGGTAAACTTGCTTAACCACCTCTTTCTTCTTCCTTGAGTTCGGGACCGATTCCTTAAGATTGAAACGGTCTTTAATGTATGATTTGAAATGTTGATCCTCTTGAAGTTGCATAACATTGGTGAGATGGTCTAAAATAAGATGGAGAATGTGCCCTTGTATCATACCTGTTCCATGATGGATATGATTCTATATGAGCATAGGGAGGCATCCACGGCATTGGCATTGGTGCACCAAAATAAGGATATGAATGTGTTGCATTAAAATTCTCACTTTGCCAATACCGATCCGCATATTTGCGCCTTGGGGGTGATCTTGGATTCTTTGCATGATTTGTCCGATAAGCATTCTTCTCTTCACTCTTCTTTTGATATTTTTCCAATAGTTCAGTGAAGGTGATTTTTGATCTCTTACACTTTCGCTTACTTCGGCCTTTGTTTTCTCTTGGTTTTCTTTCATCGATCATTGGATTTACTTGCTGCCCCCCAGTCCTTGGCGTCTCCATTGTAGCTTCGATGGAATTCTCGCCCTCAAGATTATGTTCATTATGCTCTTCAACAACTTCTTTACTTGAAAGCTTGATCCCATCACCTGCAGTTTTTACCTTCTCTTTAAATGGATCGGCTTGAAGTAGCCGATGCAAATTTTTTTTTTGCCATCGGGACCAATCAGAATAGATTGGTCATCTCTTTGTGTTTCAACAAATTTCAATCGTCCTTTTTCAATGGCCAATTTAACTATTTGACGAAACATGTTGCAATCCTCAAAATTATGCTTGGACGAATCATGCAACTTACAATACATTCATCCCTAGATTGATGGCTTGGCATGGTGATCAAGAATTCTAATGTAATTATTTTTCAGCAACAAATCAAATATTTGATCACACATGCTTGAATTGAAGGTATACTTCTTATTGCTTAGCCGGTCTTGCTATGAGAACGACTTTGGAGGTAAGCAAACGAATGGTTTAGATTTGGAATCTCCCCATTCGGCTATGCAATGTATTTTGCACTCTATATCTGATGTCTTTCGATAAGATATCATAATAGCATCAGTTTTCTCAAAAGAATTTAACCTTGGCTTTTCTGAAACGAAAATAGTAAGAGCATAAATGTCTCAATTGAGACCAAATGCAAGCTAAGTAATAAATAAGCAAAGCTACCCAATTAGATATGAACTTTAGATAAAGCAATGGGGAATGCCCTGGCTGCAATAATTTTTTGCTATCGGTCTTTCTGAATGGTGCAGTGTGTTGACCGATATGCTTTGTGACAATCTGATTGCTAACAAATAAATTACCCTTCTTCATTGATATCTCAATATTTCTTATGAAGATTTTTCTAATATATGCATCAATAACTAAGTCATGACCTAATCTGAAAACAGGTAAATTAATTGCTAGACATACCTCTTCAAATATGTTGGGAGAGCATGATGGTGGTGTCACTTGAAGAATATCTTGCTCCGCCTTCGGATAGCTCCCCAACGCCTTGTCATCATATTTTTCTTGATTTCGTGCATCATTAGTTTGAAGATCTTTGTCCACCAAACTTTCTTTGGCTACATGTTCTTGTTCTTGAAGCTCGTCAATTTCTATGGCACGAAACTCATAGGTAGGAAGTAGGTTCCATTAACTTCAGAAAAATCAAGTATGGATGTCTTGCTATCCTTTCCATGCCCTTTCTCAACAATGTTTGCCTCTTTGGATTTGATGGATTTGGAATATATACTACTTGATTCGGCTTTTTCAACCGAAGCACTTTTAGTTTCCGAATCATCATTCTTTTCACCAGTTATATCAATCGGCAAGGCTTCTTTTCTTTGAGCTAATTCCCTATCAATTCTCTCTTGGTGAAGTACTTGCACCCTATTGTGCAACTCCCCTATCAATTTCAACCCACTCTAGATTAGTTTGCTCCCCAATGCTTTTAGGATCTTTCGGCAATGAAGTGTTAGTGTTGCCGAAATTTTGCAATTGTGTAGGGGGTGTATAATATGCTACGGTACTAGGTGGAGGTGTATGCACTGCTGTATAACCATATGCTCTCTCACCAATACTATCAATTGATGAAGTTTCATCTTCCTGCAAAACTCTAGCCTTTATTGCAGCATAATCAGGAAACAACCCCTTTTCATATTGTTCAAGGAAAAGAGCACTAATTCTCTTGTTTTGTGCCAAGCTCTTTTTTAATGCAGCCACAACCACTTCTGGAAGGGATTGCTCCGCAATATTTTCAAATTATTTCGGCAATGATCCGTGAGTGTTGCCAAAATTCTTGAATTGCGTAGAGTATGCATTATATGCTGCAGTATTTGATGACGGCACATGTGGTATTGTAAAATTTTCACTTATTCGGCTATGACCATGAAGATGCGGGGCCGAATTATGTACATCTACAGTTGCATATGGTGCTGAAAAATTACTAACATGAGGTGTACATATGCTGGTTGAGAGTAACTGGCCGAATAGCTAGTAGTAGCATGGCCAATTCTCCCATCCATCAGCAAGGTTGGATTCACATATTGCAAATTAGTTGCCGACAAATAAAAAGGTGTAGCACTTTCTTGTATGCTATTGGAAATTTTAACATGAGGTGTTTCAAATTGATTAACCAAACCCATCATGTTGTTCATCGTCATATGGATTTGTGGGGTTGCTGATGCATGAAAGTTTGGATACATATGTTGTATGTTGCTAAAATCATAAGAATTTGAAGCATGAAGATTGTTTTGCATCGGCCCATGCGCATAATTAGATGCATGATTGATAAAACTAGGGATAGCCGATACATTATGCTCATTAGGTGATCCAGCAACAACATATGGATTATTTGCATCTACAACGGGGAATTGGGTATTCATATTACCTTTGTAGATTGCAGCAACTTGATGACGATCTCTTTGTAGCAAGAACGGGCTGGAGACCGTTCAAAGCTTCGTCCCCAGCAGAGTCGCCAAAAAGTGTGTTCACACACGAACACGTCACTGTGTACCTCCAACGCTGAGGGTGATGCACCGCATCTCACGTCGAAGGAGACCTGTCCGAAAGCGCGGTACGCAGGCAATCCGGGGGGTGCTTTTGAAGACCCGAAACCCCACACGCACGGGAGGGACCCTGTCAGGGCGCATGACGGCTATGGGCTGCCCTAGGTTGGCCTGACCTCCCCTAGGGCCTCGAGGTTTGCCACCCTGCAACAAGAAGAACGAACGAAGAACGAGAAAGAAGAAGAACTAGGGTTAAGGAGAAAAGATAAAAGATAAAAAGTGGTAGATGAATTGATCGATTGTGTGTTGTTCAATCGACTGTCACCCCTTAGGTATATAAGAGGTTGTTGGACTTCCTGTGCAAGGAAAAGGATTGGATTCACGTCCAAACGGATTGGTTTTATCCAAACTTTCCAAAATTGTTCGGTTTAAACTGGCTGCACCTTGTGGGTATTTTTTGTGGTAGCAAACGACCTCAGATGGAAACGAGTCCAAAAGCAGTCTTGACCATTTCAATGAGATGGACAACTTTCATGTTGAACTTTTTTGATGAGAGGTCATATTAAGGGTCAAATAGCTCGCACAAAACATCTATTTGCTCACGCTACCCATCAGACATGGCGTCTGGTGGGGTGCGCCATATTTCGCCTCCTGATAGAGCTGCATTCCGATGGCTCTAACTTTTGCATACAAACTTGGATTGGAATGATTTTTATATCAAAATCGATCATTTCAACGAGATGAAGACAACCTGTGTAGATCATTTTTCCATACGAGGCAGTATCAAGGGCATAATCAGCCGAATAGTGTTCTGGATACAAAACCTCAGTACTTCAAACATAACTTCGGCCTTACAGATGAGACCGGATGGTTATGGCCCAAATATCAAAGTTTCTCCTTTTGATGATACGTAACTTTATCAAATTGAGTACTTTTCCATTTGAGGTCTTCTTAATTATGCTTTTGACCATGCCAAAATCTGGTGTCAACACTACGCCAGTTAAGCATGCTCGATTTACCCGTTGCATGTGCTACTCCTGCCTTTCCTTAACAAATTCAAATGAATTGTGCTATCTAATTTTACCATGCAATCTGTTGCTCAGTGTATATGTTTTATATGTCGTGCAATGTAGTGCTCACTTATTAACTGTTTGGTTAATTCGTTGTCGTCTCCAGTTCATTGTTTGGTTCAATTCTGCAAATGTGATGTTCAATTCTTCAGGATGCAATTTTGTATTGTCTTCCATGTGAGAAATAAATCGAATTTATCTTTACAAAATACATGAGAAACAAATACAATTGCTATATTTCCAAGTTGTCAAGTATGCTTGGTTTGGTTAACTGTCTGATCTTCTAGTATGTTATACATTGTGCAATGTGGTGCTCAGTTAACGTTTGGTTCATTTTTTGTGGTGTTTAGTTAACTGTTTGGTTCAGTTCTGCAATGCGATGTTCAATTGTTGTAGGTGCATTCTATTATTGTATACTATGTGAGAAATAAATCGAATATGGCTGTACTAAATACATGAGAAACAAATACAATTGCTATATTTCCATGTTGTTAAGCATGCTTGGTTTGGTTAACTGTCTGATCTTCTATTAGAAGTATGTTATATGGTGCTTAGTTAATGTTTGGTTCATTTGTTGTGGTGTTTAGTTAATTGCTTGGTTCAATTCTGCAATGCGATGTCCAATTGTCGTTGGTAGAATTTTGTATTGTTGTGCATGTGAGGAATAAATCGAATTTGGCTGCACTTAGTAATCGAATTGCTATATTTCCTAATTCTTAATCATGCTTGGTTCGAATAAATGGGTTTTCCATGTGGCTTGAATTAATCTGATGAATCTGCAATGTGCTTATTTTTCATCAACATATTTTACTGATAGCATGCGGACCCTCACTTAACCTGATCACTAACTACCTTATATGTGTGATAGGGAAACAATGGGAAGCACCGAGGTTTACAATCGAGGTTTGCACATGCAGGGTCCTTTGTCTATAGCACATTATTGTGCAATTACAGGAACCATTCTAATATTTAGGTTTTTAACAATTTGGTCTTGCACATGTAGGTCCTGCTATTAGAGGTTTTGGCCCACTGTTTGACCTTTTTGCATATGGGTAAATGAGTTGTCCATGAATATCTCTCAAGTCAAGAAACTCAAAAAGATTGTTAGGATAAAGAAATTAGCAACAGAAACAACAAGATCTTTGTCTGCACAATGAACAAGACATCAATTTACTACAACATGGTACTAACTATTATACCTTGGATTTTTTATTCCTTTGCCCCATTTCCAATATAGAGAAGATATTTATGCACATCCTTATTTTCAGGCATTTCCGAAGCAGTTCACTGATGATTACCTCTCAAACCACCTGTATGGTCAGGAGGCGAGGAAGGTATTCATACAACACCCACGGTTCAATATTGAAGTGCTCCTGAAGAGGACGAAGGATGGACGGTCAATCATCCATAGACACTTGCCTAAAGTTGCAAAGACCTTCAACACCAATGAAGGCTCAATATTCGCCTTCCGCTTCAGGTCCAGATGAGATTCATCTATCTATGTACCGTCTATGATGCTAATATCGAAAGGTTATAAATGTGGCATTTGAAACTTGGAGCTAGTGCAGTTGTGTAATGGGGTAGCTGAATGCCAAAGCTATATGATGTTGTACTCTAATGTATTTCAATTATGAAATCCTGCTTCCTTAATATGAAAATGAAATATATTGTGTGCTTAATATGAAATGTTGATTAGATTAATAAATGGATTATTAATAATAGGACAATTAGCCTACTAATGGACAATTATCCTGCTAATTGGGTTTTTTCTATTGAAACGGTTATTGAGAAAACACCATGGGCGATGACCTCAGGCAACGCACACAGTTTTAGCAATAAACCGTGATGGATCAATGCATAATCACACACGACATCCTCTTGAAAACTATTTGTGTTAGGCCACCTTGCGCAAACGTTTACCACATAAAAAGTGTGTGTGATGCACAACCTTTGCCACACAGTTTCTTCTACGCACCATGTGTGATGCATTCAATAACGCCAACGATAAAATTGTTAACATCGCGTGCAATGGCAACGCTATCACAAACGATTTAGTGGGGAAAAATTATGTGTGATGCACCTGCGAAAGGAAATGTTTTCCTTGGAGTGACCGTGTGGGATGTATATACGAACGGAAACATACTTCTTGGATTAGCTATGTGGGATGTACATACTAACGGAAACGTATTCCTTCGATTGACAATGTGGAATGTACATACGAATAGAAACATTTATCCGGAACTGACAGTGTGGGATGTACTTACGATCAAAAATGATTTTGCCTGTATAATTATATTTTTTAGCACAATTGTATGTATAACTGTATTTGATCTCTCGTCTGTCGCATGTGACCTCATTTTGCCGAGCGTGTGTGCCAGGAGGGCCTATCCCCGACAGTTTCTGGGTCGTGTGGGAAGGACCCCCTATCGCAGTCACTCACTTGGTGACGGTTGGAAACACCGTCGCGGAAAGGGGTTAATAGCGGTTTGTATAGCACCTCACTGTACCAGCGTGAGCACAACCCACCATGGTGTGCCCTGGTGTCTTGTGCTCTCCACGTGGCCCCCCTTCGGTAGTTATTTGATCCAGTATTTTTTATATATTCCATAATAATTCTCCATAAATTTTCATCTCATTTCAGGTCCAGAATTCCAGCTGCCGGCATCCCCCCTCTTTGTGTAAACCTTTGATATTATGAGAGAAAGGGCATTAGAATTACTCTATAAAGGATTATTATGCATAAAAACATTGTAAATAACAGTAGGAAAACATGATGCAAAATGGGCGTATCAACTCCCCCAAGCTTCGACCTCGCTTGTCCTCAAGCGAAAAACCGATATCGAAAAACATGCCCACATGCTTAGAGAGAGAGGTGTCGATCAAAACAAAATACAGACATAGAAGCATCATGCTTATTATTATAGCAACAACAAACTTTACCATAGAACTTCATCATATAACTTCTCATGAACAAGTAAAAATTCATCACAACATTGAAGTAAAAGCATAAACTCCATTGAAAACCAACAAACTATGTCCTCACTCAACTTTGCAACTACAATTCATCATCTCTTCAGGAAGGGTCACGTATCGGAGCCTTTTGTCAAGTCCACATACTCACCATCATATAATATTCTATGATTGCTAACACTCACCTCATACACATGAGCAAAATGTTTCAACTGGAAACATAGAAAGATAGGGGCTTATAATTTCACCTCCCCATGTATTCACCTCAAAGGTGATGTCAACAATAATAATTCATGCTCAGTCATATCCAAATGGATATATGTTCCTAGATCTTTCCTCACCACATGATGCTTGCAAAAAGAGAAATAAAAAGGAATAGGGAAGAATTCTTTGACACTTGCATCAAAGTAAATACATAAAAGTAAAAGATAGGCCCTTCGTAGAGGGAAGTAGAGGTTGTCATGCGATTTTTGGTTTGTATGCTCAATCTCTTAGTGCGAAAGAATGTCATGTTATATTGCCCCTTATGATAACAACCTTTATTATGTAGTCTGTCACTTTTATTATGTTTCCATCACAAGTTCGTACAACGCTCAATTTTCTCTTACACTAAATGATCCAACACATTTAGAAGTAATTTTTATTGCCTTATCGCGCCGATGACAACTTACTTGAAGGATCTTACTCAATCCATAGGTAGGTATGGTGGACGCTCAAAACAAGAATTCAGGTTTAAGTTTTTTTTGATGCACAAGTAGTATCTCTACTTAGTGCGGAATTTTTGGTTAGCAAAGATATTGGGCAAGCAACAAATGTTAATGTTGGGGACGTTGCATGGGAAACAAAAAAATTCCTACGCTCACCAAGATCAATCTAGGAGATGCACATCTACAAAAGGAGAGATTGGATCTACATACCCTTGTATATCGGTAAGAAGAAGCATTAAGAAACGTGGTTGATGTAGTCGAACGTCTTCACGATCCAATCACGATCCGTACATGAACTCCCGATCAAGTGCCGAACAGACGACACCTCCGAGTTTATCACACGTGTGGCTCGGCGGCGTCCTCTCCTTATTTATCTAGAAATTGAGACAGAGGGCGTAAATGAGATTGGGACCAATACGACAGTATGGTGGTGGTGGCAGCAGAATTCTGGCAGGGCTTCGCCAAGCATGTACCGGTGGAACGTGGGAGGAATTGGGAGAGGTAACGGGCAAGGGTCGAAGGGTGACAGCCCCCAACGCCTCCACAACTTTATATAGGCGTGGAGGGGGCTGGTGAATTTCCCTCCAAGGTCCTAGGGCCGTTGGCCAAACTAAGAGGAAGGAAATCCCACCTTTCCTTCCCCACCAATCGCTATCCCCATTTTAGGGATCCTGAGCTTATCCCCTTGGGATATGATACTATTCCTTTTAGGGAAGGATCTTGGTGCGCCTAGACCAGGGTTGTGGGGAATTTCCCCACTACCCACGTTCATGTAGGTCCACCATGCAGGTGGGACCCACTATGGAACCTTCTAAAACATTCACGATACAATACCGAAAAAACTCGAACTTTTTCCGGAACCCCGGTAACAACTTTCCATATATGAATCTTTACCTCCGAACTATTTCGGAGCTCCTCGTGATGTCCCGGATCCCATCCGGCACTTCGAACAACCTTCATACTTTCTAATATTAATACACTATGGGAAACTGGAGATTTGCCGTCAGTACTGTTCTTTGCCGTCAGCATTTCGTCGGGCTAGACGGCAAAGACAAACTTTGCCAACAGCGGCTGACGCCAAAGAACAACTGACGGCAAATCCATACTTTGTCGTCTATAAATAAAACACAAACGGCAAAGATTCTTTGTCGTCTGGGATTTTTTTTTACTGACGGCGAACAGCTCTTTTTGTCGTGTGTAAAAAAAATCACAGACAGCAAAAACTTTGCCGTCTGCGATTTATTTTACAGACGGCAAAGAGAGCTCTTTGCTGTCTGTAAAAACAATCGCAGACGGCAAAGAGAAAGCACAACACACGGATTGATCCCACGGATCGATGAGGTGGCACGATCTGGGGCGTCCCCACCCGCATCCGTTTCACACCACGCGCCCCACCCACCCATCCCAACAGTCCCTCTCTCTCTCTTATCCCCAAGCCCCACCACGATCTCTCTCCCACGCCCGACCGCATCTCTCCCTCGATCCCTTCTCTGCCGCACACACTCCGCCTGGTCCCTGCTTGTCAAGCGCCGCCGATCGACCCGCCTCACCGTCGCCTGAGAAGAGGCCAGCGCGGGATCTTCCTCCTCCCCTACTCGTCAACCGCCGCCGCTCGACCCCGCCTCACCGTTGCCTGAGCAGAGGCCGGCGGGGAATCTTCCTCCTCCTCCCCTGGTCGTCAACCGCCGCCGCTCGACCCCGCCTCACAGTCGCCTGAGCAGAGGCCGACGCGGGATCTTCCTCCTCCTCCCCTGCTCGTCAACCGCCGCCGCTCGACCCCGCCTCTCCGTCGCCTGAGCCGGAGGCCAACGCGGGATCTTCCTTGTCCTCCCCTGCCCGCGACCCGGCGCCTTCTCCACCCTTGCTCGCCGTTGGTCGCTGGTCGACCCCGCCTCACCGGTGCGGGAGCCTCCTCCCGTGCTCGTCAACCGCCGCCGCCCTTCAACACGGCAGGTCCTCTAGCATGCGGAGGGCGCCGTGGCCGGCGACGATGGCGCCGCCGACGAGCATCCCAGAGATGATGGCGTCGTGGCTCTGAAGAAGAAGGCCCAGGGGCTGCTCTCCTTCCTCGTGGCACCCGGATGAGGTTTGAGGCGGCGGGCGACGAGATCTGGTAGGCTTCCTGGGCGCGAGAAGTTCATCTTACCCTGGATGTGATATTGGTTTAACTCTGCCCTATACTTGTCCAATCCAGGGGCTCCATGGTGCCATGCATGGTCAACTCCGCCGGAAGACCACCATTCACCTCGTCTAGCTCGACGCCCGTGCTCGGATCTGGATGCTGGCAAGGGCCAGTTCGTCCGTTTTGTAATCGTTTTTTTGTTGTTTGGTTTGTTCGTTCTTCATATAAATGGAGAACATTATATTGTGTAAATACTGTGGTGATGGATATAGTATGTAAATAGAATATTTCTGTCTTATAAAAATCCGTTCACTCGTCATAGCTGTGAAAGATTTTCCATATGCCTTCGGCAATCTACGGCCTCTGCACTTGTAGTGTTGTTTTATTTTTTTAATAAAAATATTTGCTTTGCCGTCTGGGCATACAAGGAAGACAGCAAAGACATAGCATAACTGACAGCAAAGTACTTGACGCCGTCCGTCAACGTGGCCGCTCCGTCTATTGGCATATTTTGCCGTCTGGCTAGTCTGCTGACGGCAAACCATATTAGCAGACGACAAACTCTTTGCCGTCATCTCGACAAACAGCAGATGGCAAAGAATTCTTTGCCAATTAATCTTTGCCGTCTGACTTTGCCGTCTGCTTCCTGACAGCAAAGTCTTTGCCGTATGGAATTAGGTCTTTGCTGTCTGTAATCCTCAAACGGCAAATTACCTGTTTCCTGTAGTGATATCTCAATACTACCCTAGCGCTACTGAACTTTAAGCGTGCGACCCTACGGGTTTGAGAATCATGTAGACATGACCGAGACTCCTCTCTAGTAAATAACCAATATCAGGACCTGGATGCCCATATTTATTCCTACATATTCCACGAAGATCTTTATCGGTTGAACCACGAAGTCAAGGATTCAGTTAATCCCGTATACAATTCCCTTTGTCCGGCGATATGTTACTTGCCCGAGATTCAATCGTCGGTATCTCCATTCCTATATAGTTCAATCTCGTTACTGAAAAGTATCTTTACTCATTCCCTAATACAAGATCCTGTGACCAAACTCATTAGTCACATGCTTACAAGCTTCTTGTGATGTTGTATTACCGAGATGGCCCCGAGATACCTCTCCATCATATGGATTGACAAATCCCAGTCTTGATCCATGCCAACTCAACAGACACCCTCGGAGATACATGTAGAGCATCTTTATAGTCACCTAGTTACGTTGCAACGTTTGATACACACAAGGTACTCCTCCAGTGTTAGTGATTTGCATGATCTCATGGTCATAGGAACAAATACTTGACATGCAAAAAACGATAACAATAAACTTGACATGATCATATGCTAGGTTTATAGTTTGTATCTTGTCCATCACATCATTCTTCTAATGATGTGACCCCATTATCAAATGACAACTCATGTGTATGACTAGGAAACCATAGCCATCTTTGATCAACGAGATAGCCTGGTAGGGGCTCACTAGGGTCATTTTGTTGTCTATGCATCCACACATGTATTTGAGTTTCCAATCTATACAATTATAACATGGGTAATAAATGATTATCATGAACAAGGAAATATAATAATAACCACTTCATTATTGCCTCTAGGGCATCTTTCCAATAGTCTCTCACTTGCACTAGAGTCAATAATATAGCATTACATGGTAATGAATCTAACACCCATAGAGTCCTGGTGTTGATCATGTTTTGCCCGTGGAACAGGTTTAGTCAACGGATCTACAACATTCAGATCCGTATGTACTTTTCAAATGTTTATGTCCTCCTCCTTGATCGCATCGTGGATGGAATTGAAGCGTCGCTTTATGTGTCTGACCCTCTTGTGAAACCTTGGTTCCTTGGCTAGGGCAATGGCACCAGTATTGTCACAGAGCAGAGTCATTGGGTCCACTGCACTGGGCACAACTCCAAGATCCATCATGAACTGCTTCATCCAGACACCTTCCTTCACTGCCTCCGAGGCAGCTATGTACTCCGCTTCGCATGTAGAATCAGCTACCATGCTTTGCTTGGAACTGCACCAGCTTACGGCTCCCTCATTTAGAAAATATACGTATCTGGTTTGAGACTTAGAGTCATTCAGATCAGTGTCAAAGATTTCATCAATGTAAACCTTTACGATGAGCTCTTGATCACCTCCATAAATGAGAGACATTTCCGTAGTCCTTTTCAGGTACTTAAGGATATTTTTGACTGATGTCCAGTGTTCCACTACCGGATCACTTTGAAACCTTCCGATGATACTTATGGCAAGGCTGACATCTGATCTTGTGCACAACATCGCATACATGATAGAGCTTATTGCAGAAGCATAGGGGATGCCACTCATCTTTTCTCTATCCTCTGTAGTCGCTGGGCATTGAATCTTACTCAACTTCACACCTTGCAAAACAGGCAAGAACCCCTACTTGGACTGATCCATTTTGAACTTCTTCAAAATCTTATCAATGTATGTGCTTTGTGAAAGTCCTATTAAGCGTCTCAATCTATCTCTATAGATCTTGATGCCGAATATGAAAGCAGCTTCTCCTAGGCCCTTCATTGAAAAACACTTGTTCAAATATTCCTTCATGTTTTCCAAAAGTTCCATATTGTTTCCAATCGGCAATATGTCATCCACATATAATATTAGAAATGGTATAGAGCTCCCACTCGCTTTCTTGTAAATACAAGCTTCTCCATAAACTTGTATAAACTAACGATTTGATCACCTCATCAAAGCAAATATTCCTACTCTGAGATGCTTGCATCAGTCCATAAATGGATCGCTGGAGCTTGCATACTTTGCCAGGATTCTTTGGATCGACAAAAACTTTCGGTTGCATCATATACAAGTCTTCCTTAAGGAATCCGTTAAGGAACACAGTTTTGACATCCATGTGCCAGATTTCATAATTGAAAAATGGAGCTATTGCCAACATGACTCTAACGGACCTAAGCATCACTATGGGTGAGAAAGTCTCAACGTAGTCAACTCCTTGAACTTGTGAAACCCCCTTTGCCACAAGTCGAGCTTTATAGACGGTGACATTGACGTCCGCGTCTGTATTCTTCTTGAAGATCCATTTATTCTGAATAAACTTTCGCCCTTCAGGCAATACTTCTAAAGTCCATACTTTGTTTTCATACATGGATCCCATCTCGGATTTCATGGCCTCTAACCATTTGCCAGAATCCGGTCCCACCATCACTTCTCCGTAGCTCATAGGTTCATCGTTGCCCAACAACATGACCTCTAAGACAGTGTTACCATACCACTCAGGAGTAGTATGTATCATTGTCGACTTATGAGGTACGATAGTAACTTGATCTGAAACTTCATGATCACTATCCTTAGCTTCCTCTTCAACTGACGTAGGTGCCATAGAAACATTTTCTATTGTGCACTAATCTCTGGTTGAAGTGAAGGTTCAACAACCTCATCAAGTTCTATCTCCCCCCCACAATTCTCTTGAGAGAAACCATGATAACAATGATCTCTATTTTAACTGAGACAACGGGCATGCCAATGACAGGTCTATGTTTATCTTTTTCATCAGGTTTGGCAATTCTAGCAGCTTCATCACAGAAGTAAATAACATGCCCATCAATATTTTCTACTAGGAGATCTTTAACCACAACAACACTAGGTTCTACTTTAATTTGCTCAGTAGGTTTAGGTGCTTTAATATTACTTTTGTGAACCATAGTTGAAAGCTTAGCATGTTCCTTTATCCTAACAAGGAAAGGTGGTTTTTCAATGTAAGCGATAGGCACAACTAGATCAACCATTATACTTTCTTCTTCACAAGGCCAAAAATCAAATATATAATTCTGATCACAATGAACTAGATGCATAGGATAATTTTTTTGGTGAAATTCCAATTTCAATCGATTCCAGTTCCAAGATCCAATATCATAGCCTATACCATGTCAATGCTTTTTTCTTCAAAGATAAAGGGAAAACCTTCTTCTGAGCTTCATCTCCGGGCAAACCTACAAGCTTAAATAATCCACAAATTTCATCCACATATATCAAGTGCATATAAGGATGTTCAGTTCCATCTCCTGCATAAGGATTAGCTAGCAGTTGTTCTACCATACCCGAAGGAATTTCATAAACAATATTTTTAGTAGGTGTAGTAGGTTGAGGGGCAACTAATTGTGGTTCCGGTCGAGGTGAAGATACCCCGAACAAACCCCTCATAGGATGGTTTTCTATCATAGCAAGTGACAATAAATTTCAGCACGTAGTAATAATTTTTCCTTACCAAGAGCGCTTCACTCCCTGGCAACGGCGCCAGAAAAGAGTCTTGATGACCCACAAGTACAGGGGATCAATCTTAGTCCTTTCGATAAGTAAGAGTGTCGAACCCAATGAGGATCAGAAGGAAATGATAAGTGGTTTTCAGCAAGGTATTTTCTGCAAGCACTGAAATTGTCGGTAACAGGTAGTTTGATAGCAAGATAATTTGTAACAAGCAAGTAACGGTAATGATAAATAAAGTGCAGCAAGTTAGCCCAATCCTTTTGTGGCAAAGGACATGCCAAAACGGTCTCTTATGATAAGCAAAAGGTTCTTGAGGATACACGGGAATTTCACCATATCACTTTCTTTATGTTGGTTTGATTCGCGTTCGCTACTTTGATAATTTGATATGTGGGTGGACCGGTGCTTAGGTGTTGTTCATACTTGAACAAACCTTATACTTATGATTAACCCCCTCGCAAGCATCCGTAACTACGAGAAAGGTATTAAGATAAATCTAACCATAGCATTAAACTTTTGGATCCAAATCGGTCCCTTACGAAGTAGCGCATAAACTAGGGTTTAAGCTTATGTTACTCTAGCAACCCATCATCTAATAACTACTCCACAGTGCATTCCCTTAGGCCCAAATATGGTGAAGTTCCATGAAGTCTATGTTCACATGACACCACTAAGGGAATCACAACATACATACCATCAAAATATCAAACACATATGAAGTTCACATGATTACTTGCAATGCGACTTCTCCCGTGACCTCAAGAACAAAAGTAACTACTCACAAATGATAAACATGCTCAAGATTCGACGGGTATTAAATAGCATAATGGATCTGAACATATAATCTTCCACCAAATAAACCATATAGTAATCAACCACAAGATGTAATCAACACTACTAGTCACCCACAGGTACCAATCTCAGGTTCCGGTACAAAGATTGAACACAAGAGATGAGCTAGGGTTTGAGAGGAGATAGTACTATTGAAGATGTTGATGGAGATTGCCCTCCCAAAGATGAGAGGGTTGTTGGTGATGACGATGGCTTCGATTTCCCCCTCCGGGAGGGAAGTTCTGCCTCGAGAGGGAGGGCAAAAGTGCTCCTACCCAAGTTATGCCTCGATACGGTGGCGCTCCGTCCCGAAAGTCCTCTCCTTATTTTTTCTAGGTCAAAATGACCTATATACTAGAAGAGGGGCACCGAAGGTGGGCTGGGCTGAGCACAACCCACAAGGGCGCGCTTGGGGGGCTTGGCGCACCCTGGTGTCTTGTGCTCACCAGGTGGCCCCCCTCCGGTAGTTATTTGCTCCAGTATTTTTATATATATTCCAAAATAATTCTCCGTAAATTTTTAGCTCATTTGGAGATGTACAGAATAGGTAACTGATAACCCACAAGTGTAGGGGATCGCAACAGCTTTCGAGGGTAAAGTATTCAACCCAAATTTATTGATTCGACACAAGGGGAGCCAAAGAATATTCTTGAGTATTAGCAGTTGAGTTGTCAATTCAACCACACCTGGATAACTTAGTATCTGCAGCAAAGTATTCAGTAGCAAAGTAATATGATAATAAAGGTAACGGTAGCAAAAGTAATGTTTTTGGGTTTTGTAGTAGTTGTAACAGTAGCAACGGAAAAGTAAATAAGCGAAGAACAATATGTGAAAAGCTCGTAGGCAATCGATCAGTGATGGATAATTATGCCGGATGCGATTCCTCATGTAATAGCTATAACATAGGGTGGCACAGAACTAGCTCCAGTTCATCAATGTAATGTAGGCATGTATTCCGTAAATAGTCATACGTGCTTATGGAAAAGAACTTGCATGGCATCTTTTCTCCTACCCTCCCGTGGCAGCGGGGTCCTAGCGGAAACTAAGGGATATTAAGGCCTCCTTTTAATAGAGAACCGGAACAAAGCATTGGCACATAGTGAATACATGAACTCCTCAAACTATGGTCATCACCAAGAAGTATCCCGATTATTGTCACTTCGGGGTTGTCGGATCATAACACATAATAGGTGACTATAGACTTGCAAGATAGGATCAAGAACACACATATATTCATGAAAACATAATAGGTTCAGATCTGAAATCATGGCACTCGGGCCCTAGTGACAAGCATTAAGCATAGCAAAGTCATAGCAACATCAATCTCGAACATAGTGGATACTAGGATCAAACCCTAACAAAACTAACTTGATTACATGGTAAATCTCATCCAACCCATCACCGTCCAGCAAGCCTATGATGGAATTACTCACGCACGGCGGTGAGCATCATGAAATTGGTGATGGAGGATGGTTGATGATGACGACGACGACGAATCCCCTCTTGAGCCCCGAACGGACTCGAGATCAGCCCTCCCGAGAGCTTAGGGCTTGGCGGCGGCTGCGTGCAGTAAAACACGATGAAACTTTCTCTCGATTTTTTTCTCCCCGAACGTGAATATATGGAGTTGGAGTTGAGGTCGGTGGAGGTCCAGGGGGCCCACGAGATAGGGGGCATGCCTAGGGGGAGGGGGCGCGCCCCCACCCTCGTGGACAGGGTGTGGGGCCCCTGGTCTTGATTCTTTCGCCAATATTTTTTATATTTTCCAAAAAGTGCCTCCGTGGATTTTCAAGACATTCCGAGAACTTTTGCTTTCTACACATAAAATAACATCATGGCAGTTTTGCTGAAAACAATGTCAGTCCGGGTTAGTTTCATTCAAATCATGCAAGTTAGAGTCCAAAACAAGGGCAAAAGTGTTCGGAAAAGTAGATACGTTGGAGACGTATCAATTCCCCCAAGCATAAACCTTTTCTTGTCCTCAAGCAATTCAGTTGATAAACTGAAAGTGATAAAGAAAAAATTTTACAAACTCTGTTTGCTCTTGTTGTTGTAAACATGCAAAGCCATCATTCAGGTTTCAGCAAATATTATGAACTAACCATACTCACAATAACACTTAGGTCTCACAATTACTCATATCAATAGCATAATCAGCTAGCGAGCCATAATAATAAAACTTGGATGCCAACACTTTCTCAAAACAATCATAACATGATATAACAAAATGTTATCTCACTAGCCCTTTCTGAGACCGCAAAACATAAATGCAAAGCACCTTTAAAGATCAAGGACTGACTAAACATTGTAATTCATGGTAAAAGAGATCCAGTGAGTTCATACCCAATATAAACCAATAGTAATGAATGCAAATGACAGTGTGCTCTCCAGCGGGTGCTTTTTAGTAAGAAGGGTGATGACTCAACATAAAAGTAAATAGATAGGCCCTTCGCAGAGGGAAGCAGGGATTTGTAGAGGTGCCAGAGCTCGATTTTAAAATAGAGATTGAATAACATTTTGAGCGGCATACTTTTGCTATCAACGCAACAACTATGAGATGGCTGTATCTTCCATACTACATGCATTATAGGCAGTTCCCAAACAGAATGGTAAAGGTTTATACTCCCCCAACCACCAACAAGCATCAATCCATGGCTTGCTCGAAACAACGAGTGCCTCCAACTAACAACAGCCCTGGGGGAGTTTTGTTTAATTATTTTGATTTGCTTTGATCTTTTTGGATCATGGGACTGGGCATCCCGGTTACCGGCCCTTTCTCGTGAATGAGGAGCTGAGTACACTCCTCTTGAGAATAACCCACCTAGCATGGAAGATATAGGCAGCCCTAGTTGAAACATGAGCTGCTCGAGCATACAAAACAGAATTTCATTTGAAGGTTTGGAGTTTGGCACATACAAATTTACTTGGAACGGCAGGTAAATACCGCATATAGGAAGGTATAGTGGACTCATATGGAACAACTTTGGGGTTTAAGGAGTTTGGATGCACAAGTAGTATTCCCGCTTAGTACAGGTGAAGGCTAGCAAAAGACTGGGAAGCGACCAACTGAGAGAGCGACAACAGTCATAAACATGCATTAAAATTAATTTACACCGACTACAAGCATGAGTAGGATATAATCTACCATGAACATAAATATCATGATGGCTATGTTGATTTGTTTCAAGTACATGCGTGAACATGTGCCAAGTCGAGTCACTCAATTCATTCAAAGGAGGATACCATCCCATCATACCACATCATAATCATTCTAATAGCATGTTGGCACGCAAGGTAAACCATTATAACTCATAGCTAATCAAGCATGGCACAAGCAACTATAATCTCTAAATGTCATTGCAAATATTTTTACTTCATAATAAGCTGAATCAGAAACGATGAACTCAGCATATTTACAAAAACAAGAGAGGTCGAGTTCATACCAGCTTTTCTCATCTCAATAAGTCCATCATATATGGTCATTATTGCCTTTCACTTGCACGACCGAACGATGTGTATAATAAGAAGAGTGCACGTGCATTGGACTAAGCTGGAATCTGCAAGCATTCAACTCAAAAGAGAATACAAGTAATATGGGCTCTAAGTTAAATAAACAATCATGCATATGAGAGCCACTAAACATTTTCAATTTGGTCTTCTCTACCCCCAAAGAAAAGAAAAAAATAAAACTAATTACACGGGAAAGCTCCCAACAAGTAAGAAGAAGAACGAGAAATCTTTTTGGGTTTTTATTTTAATTCTACTACAAGCATGGAAATTAAACTAACTATTTTTTTGGTTTTTCTTAAGGTTTATCAAACACACAAGAAGAAAGCGAAAAAGAAAATTAAACTAACATGGATAATACAATGAAAGAGTATGAGCACCAACGACTAGTGTGTGAACATGAATGTAAAGTCGGTGAGAAATGCATACTCCCCCAAGCTTAGGCTTTTGGCCTAAGTTGGTCTAATACCAAGGACCGCTGCTACTCTCCCCGGTGTACTGGGAGGTGTAATCAGGATACCACTGGTTGGCCATCTCCGGATCCCACTAAAAAATTGATGCACGATAAGGGTCTAGTGCAGGTTCCGGCTCAGGTTCAGGTTCTGGAGTGGATGCTTGGCCTCGATGAGCGTACACCGCCTCCGGTGTAACAAGAAAATTATTTGCAATCAAATCAAACAACAGAGGCGCAGGCAAAATATTAATCTCATTGTGTTTCTTATTAAATCTAAGGTTATACAAGAGCATCTTCTCTTTGTTGTCAACAATAAACGTGTGGGCTACCATGCTCTTGTAATCTAAAATGTAAAGAGGCAATTTTGTCTCCTCTTTCTCATGGTGCCTAATAGGTATCTGAAAATATCTAGCAAGACGTGAAGCATAGATACCTCCAGATATGGGGCATTTTGTACGATTCAGGCTTAGCCGTTTAGCGACGACGTCACCCATACTAAAACTATTACCTCCGAGCAAGGCATGTTGAAGAATGATAATATCAGGAACACTAAAGTTTCTACTATTTCCACGACCAATCAAGCATCTACTAGCAAATATGGCAAAGTACCGTAAAACAGGAAAGTGTATGCTAGAGATTTTCGCCTCGGAACCCCTCTTTGGCTCCTCTACAGCTATAGTGTTAACAAAGCCATCCACATCTTTACGATGGGGTTCCTCTAATTCTCCCTCATAGGGTATCCTACATACCGCGCAAAAATTACATAAAGACATTTCTCTGAATTCATCATATAAGTGAAATGATACTGAAGGCGGTGACTTCTTAGGATAATAATAAAAATTTTGCACGAAAGTATTGGTGAGTAAGAGATACTGATCGATCCGGTCGTGGAGGAAACCGGTGAGGCCTGCATTCTTGATCAAAGAATAAAAATCTTCATGAATTCCAGCTTCTTTCAAGAAATCATCGCATGGCCATTCACATGACCGTACTTCCGCTAAGCGAGGAAGATTATACTTGTCTTTTTCCTTCTCTTTAGCTTGTTTTTCCTGAGAACCCTGGCTAGAAGAGCCCCTCAAAAGTTTCCTTAACATTTTCTGAAAATTTCTGGAATTTTAGTAACTTCAAAATAAAAGTGAATAAAACTAAACAAGATTGGTAGCAACTACTCCTACAAGTGCCTAGAGCCTATATCATGCATTAGAATTGCTTGGGACCTCATAAATTTAAAATGCAAGCTCAAGAACATGGTCACCTATGCAGCAAAAATTTGCAATGAATAAAGCACTAGAACAAAAACTAATTGGACCAATGGAGGAGTCACATACCAAGCAACAATCTCCCAAAGCAGTTTTGTGAATGGAGCTTTGAGCAAGGAGATCGAAAATCGCAGCAAAATGAGCTAGAACTCGTGCTTGAGCTGGATGGGGATTTTTTGGGTAGAAGATGGAGTGTGTGGGTGCTGGCATAAGTGGAGGGGGGCCACCAGGGGCCCACGAGACAGGGGGCGTGCCCAGGGTAGGTGGGCGCGCCCTCCACTCTCGTGGCCTGGTGCTTGCCCCTCCTGCAGTGATTTTAGTGCCTAAAATCCTCAAATATTCCATAAAAAATCATACTAAATTTGCAGGGCATTTGGAGCACTTTTATTCTCGGGATATTTTTTAATGCACGGATAATTCAAAAAACAAACAGATAGTACTATTTTTGCTTTATTTATTCTAAATAACAGAAAGTAAACAGAGGGTACATAAGGTTGTGTCGTCTAGTTTCATCCATCTCATGATCATCAAAATGAATCCACTAACAAGGTTGATCAAGTCTTGTTAACAAACTCATTCCGAATAACACGGAACCGGAGAAATTTCAAATAACACTAAGTTACCTCAACGGGGATATGAATATCCCCAACAATAAGAATATCATACTTTTTCTTGACAGTAGGGAGAGGAAATTCAAAACCTCCAATAATGATAGTTGGAACTTTTCCAATAGAATTGATGCTATGAACTTGAGATTGTTTCCTCGGAAAGTGTACCATATGCTCATTACCATTAACATGAAAAGTGACATTGCCTTTGTTGCAATCAATAACAGCCCCTGCAGTATTAAAAAAGGGTCTACCAAGGATAATAGACATACTATCGTCCTCGGGAATATCAAGAATGACAAAGTCCGTTAAGATAGTGACATTTGCAACCACAATAGGCACATCCTCACAAATACCGACAGGTATTGCAGTTGATTTATCACCCATTTGCAAAGATATTTCAGTAGGTGTCAACTTATTCAATTCAAGTCTACGATATAAAGAGAGAGGCATAACATTAACACCGACTCCAAGATCACATAAAGCAGTTCTAACATAATTTCTTTTATGGTATAGTTGGTACACCCGGATCTCCAAGTTTCTTTGGTATTCCACCCTTAAAAGTATAATTAGCAAGCATGGTGGAAATTTCAGCTTCCGGTATCTTTCTTTTGTTTGTAATGATATCCTTCATATACTTAGCATAGGGATTTAATTTGAGCATATCAGTTAAGCGCATACGTAAGAAAATAGGTCTAATCATTTCAGCAAAGCACTCAAAATCCTCATCATCCTTTGACTTGGATGGTTTAGGAGGAAAGGGCATGGATTTCTGAACCCATGGTTCTCTTTCTCTACTGTGCTTCCTAGCAACAAAATCTCTCTTATCATAACGTTGATTCTTTGATTGTGGGTTATCAAGATCAAAAGCAGGTTCAATCTCTACATCATTGCTTTTGCTAGGTTGAGCATCAACATGAACATTATCATTAACATTATCACTCAGTTCATGTTCATCACCTGATTGTGTTTCAGCATAAGAAATAGAAATATCATTGGGATTCTCAGGTGTGTCTATAGTAGGTTCACTAGAAGCATGCAAAGTCCTATCGTTTTTCTTTCTCTTCTTTTTAGAAGAACTAGGTGCCTCTAAATTGTTTCTCTGAGAATCTTGCTCGATTCTCTTAGGGTGGCCTTCAGGATACAAAGGTTCCTGAGTCATTCTACCAGTTCTAGTAGCCATTCTAACAGCAAAGTCATGTTTATTATTTAATTCATCAAGCAAATCATTTTGAGCTTTAAGTACTTGCTCAGCTTGAGTAGCAACCATAGAAGTATATTTGCTAATGAGTTTGAGTTCACCTTTAACTCTAGCCATATTATCACTCACACGTCCTATCTCGAAAGCATTATTCTTTAACTCTCTACCAACATAAGCATTAAAACTTTCTTGTCTAGCCATAAAATCATCAAATTCATCTAAGCATGGGCTATGAAATTTAGTAGAGGGGATTTCAACTTTATCATATCTATAGAGAGAATTTACCTTTACTACCTGTGTCGGGTTATCAAGACAATGTGGTTCTTCAACAGGCGGTATATTAAGACCATGTATTTCTTCAATGGGTGGTAAATTCTTAACATCTTCAGCTTTAATACCTTTTTCTTTCATTGATTTCTTTGCCTCTTTCATATCTTCAGGACTGAGAAATAAAACACCTCTCTTCTTCGGAGTGGGTTTAGGAATGGGCTCAGGAGTTGGCTTAATTGGTTCAGGAATTGCCTCAGGAATTGGCTTAGGAAGAGTCCAATTATTTTCATTGGCTTAGGAACCAATTATTTTCATTAGTCAATATATTATTCAATAGTAATTCAGCTTCGTCGACCGTTCTTTCCCTGAAAACACAACCAGCACAACTATCCAAGTAGTCCTTGGAAGCATCAGTCAGTCCATTATAAAATATATCAAGTATCTCATTTTTCTTAAGAGGATGATCACGAAAAGTGTTAAGTAATCGGAGAAGCCTCCCCCAAGCTTGTGGGAGACTCTCTTCTTTGATTTGCACAAATTTATATATTTCCCGCAAGGCAGTTTGTTTCTTATGAGCAGGAAATATTTAGCAGAGAAGTAATAAATCATATCCTGGGGACTACGCACACAACAAGGAGCAAGCGAATTATATCAAGTCTTAGCATCACCCTTTAACGAGAACGGAAATATCTTAAGGATATAATAATAGCGAGATTTATCATCATGACCAAACAGGGTAGCTATATCATTCAACTTGGTAAGATGTGCCACAACGGTTTCAGATTCAAGGCCATAAAAAGGATCAGATTAAACTAAAGTAATAATCTCAGGATCAACAGAGAATTCATAATCCTTATCAGTAACACAAATAGGTGAAGTAGCAAAAGCAGGGTCAGGTTTCATTCTAGCATTAAGAGACCGCTGCTTCCATTTAGCTAATAGTTTCTTAAGATCATATCTATCATTGCAAGCAAAGATCATAACATAACCCTCAGGAACAACAGGCAATTCATAATCATTAGGAGAACCTTCATCATAACTATCATCAATAATAACATCTTCAATAATTTCGTTCTCTCTAGCCCTAGCAAGTTGTTCATCAAGAAATTCACCTAATGGCAAAGTAGTATCACACACAGAATTAGTTTCATCATAAGTATCATGCATAGCAGAAGCGGCATCATCAATAACATGCGACATATCAGAATTCATAGCAGTAGCAGGTTTAGGTGTCGCAAGCTTACTAATAACTCAAGGAGAATCTAGTGCAGAGCTAGATGGCAGTTCCTTACCTCCCCTTGTAGTTGAGGGAAAAATCTTGGTTCTGTCGTCTTTCAAGCTCTTCATAGTAATCAACAGATATAAATCCCAATTGACTCGGAGAATAGAGCTATGGTCCCCGGCAACGGCGCCAGAAATTAGTCTTGATGACCCACAAGTGTAGGGGATCGCAACAGCTTTCGAGGGTAAAGTATTCAACCCAAATTTATTGATTCGACACAAGGGGAGCCAAAGAATATTCTTGAGTATTAGCAGTTGAGTTGTCAATTCAACCACACCTGGATAACTTAGTATCTGCAGCAAAGTATTTAGTAGCAAAGTAATATGATAATAAAGGTAACGGTAGCAAAAGTAATGTTTTTGGGTTTTGTAGTAGTTGTAACAGTAGCAACGGAAAAGTAAATAAGCGAAGAACAATATGTGAAAAGCTCGTAGGCAATGGATCAGTGATGGATAATTATGTTGGATGCGATTCCTCATGTAATAGCTATAACATAGGGTGACACAGAACTAGCTCCAGTTCATCAATGTAATGTAGGCATGTATTCTGTAAATAGTCATACGTGCTTATGGAAAAGAACTTGCATGACATCTTTTGTCCTACCCTCCCATGGCAGCGGGGTCCTAGCGGAAACTAAGGGATATTAAGGCCTTCTTTTAATAGAGAACTGGAACAAAGCATTAGCACATAGTGAATACATGAACTCCTCAAACTATGGTCATCACCGAGAAGTATCCCGATTATTGTCACCTCGGGGTTGTCGGATCATAACACATAATAGGTAACTATAGACTTGCAAGATAGGATAAAGAACACACATATATTCATGAAAACATAATAGGTTCAGATCTGAAATCATGGCACTCGGGCCCTAGTGACAAGCATTAAGCATAGCAAAGTCATAGCAACATCAATCTCAGAACATAGTGGATACTAGGGATCAAACCCTAACAAAACTAACTTGATTACATGGTAAATCTCATCAAACCCATCACCGCCCGCAAGCCTATGATGGAATTACTCACGCACGGCAGTGAGCATCATGAAATTGGTGATGGAGGATGGTTGATGATGATGACGGCGACGAATCCCCCTCTCCGGAGCCCCGAACGGACTCCAGATCAGCCCTCCCGAGAGAGATTAGGGCTTGGCGGCGGCTCCGTATCGTAAAATGCGATGAAACTTTCTCTCTGATTTTTTTCTCCCCGAACGTGAATATATGGAGTTGGAGTTGAGGTCGGTGGAGGTCTAGAGGGGCCACGAGATAGGGGGCGCGCCCAGGGGGAGGGGCACGCCCCCCACCCTCATGGGCAGGGTTTGCGTCCCCTGGTCTTGATTCTTTCGCCAGTATTTTTTATATTTTCCAAAAAGTGCCTCCGTGGATTTTCAGGACATTCCGAGAACTTTTGCCCTCTACACATAAAACAACATGATGGCAGTTCTGCTGAAAACAGCGTCAGTACGGGTTAGTTTCATTCAAATCATGCAAGTTAGAGTCCAAAACAAGGGCAAAAGTGTTTGGAAAAGTAGATACGTTGGAGACGTATCAGTAACTCTGACGTAGCTTTTTCAAGTCCGGAATTCCAGCTGGCGGCATTCCCCTCTTTGTGTAAACCTTGCATATTATGAGAGAAAAGGCATTAGAATTACTCCATAAAGCATTATTATGCATAAAACATTGTAAATAATAGTAGGAAAACATGATGCAAAATGGATGTATCAATACACAAGAGAATAGTATAGTCACTGCATGCAGTGCCATATGAAAATAGACACAGAAAGATTGGATAGTTACTTCATGGAATGCACAAAAGCAATACTATACTATTTATTATCCAACATTAGGTGCTTCATTGCTTTGGTCTGATTATCCAATGGGCATCATTTTGCCAAAGTTAAAGTTGTATTCCAAAAATAGTCTCGTCGTATGATGGACAGATGACCAATTCATATTTCAATGGATGTTCCTCCATCATGTGTGGTTCATTCTCATGGTTCCATCTGTTAGTCAAACCACTTACGTTTGCAATAGAAAATGTAGACTTCACAAACAAAATTGTCTTTCACTCTGTACTGGATGTTGGCCTAGAGAAGCATCCATTTTAGTAGCAAGAACAGACGTTTTTTATTGATCTTTGCTTTAGGAGCTACATATTGTATATAATCTATGAATCATTGAGATGCATTAATATGTAGATCTTATGTATGGGAATCATACTAGTTGGTTCTGAATTTGGGCTACTAATGTGAACATATTACAATGCCAGGCCTATGAGTCTCATGTGAACATTTCGAACAGATCGGATCTTACTACTGTGCACAGCATGATCCTTATTTCTCTGTGCTCATTGTTTACAAGTTACTAGTAGCTCCTTATTTTTCTTCGCTCAGTGTTTACAAGTTACTGATCAATCATTAGCTATCCTACTAATGCGCCCCTGGCAGTTTTAGATGCGACATAGGATCGAAAGGTGGTAGTTTTTTGAATAAAAATTCCTACCTTTGAAGAAACTGACATGTTGTTCTGAAGAAAATGCCATGCGAATTGGACGAAACTGCCAGCAAAATCGTTCGCAAATGTCTTATCCGACCAACTCGATCCTACACGAGTAACCAGCGGATCATGCACGTACCTCATATGGATGAATCAAGTGCACTCGTTTGATCGTCATGCCAATGTGCGACCCAGCATGGACGGGACGCACTGCTGACTGCATGGGACGGGACGACACAGTCATAATTTACGTTTTTCTAGTTTTCCACGGCAAGCTGGCACGCTAAGCCATGCCTACTTATGCATTGAATTTCGATGACCATGATGACCGTCATGTTTCCCGTGACACACTGGTTCACCTACCTTTCGCCTATAATTACTGGTTCTCGGCATTCTCTGGTGCCGCCATCACCCAACTCGCCCTATCCTCATAAGCCCCCACCATCCTGACATTGCTTGCCACTTGCCCTCGCTCTCGCCATGTCTGTCTTGCCCCCGCCCGTCCAGAATAGGCGACGCTGGAGGCGCTCACCGCCGAAACCAGTGTTTGGTTTTTCACCGGAAGGCAGACGGAAGGTGGAGGCATTCTATCGGTCTTTAGATGGAAATTCGGATTATGAGGACTTGTTGGAGCATGACCGCCTGGCGGAGGAGCAGCATATCACTGATTTGCGCTGCCAGCGGGGCATGGAGCAACAGCGCACCGACGCTCTGAGTCACGAGAAAAGCGCCCGCCATTGGGTCGACTACGTGGAGGCTGATGCCTGATAAATAGCCCTAGAGGTTATCGGGCATGCACGCCCGCAACGCCGAATTTTACTACTAGCTCGTCAAGTGGGTTTCATGCTTAGAAGCCAAAGCTTCGGTGGACCACGCCGACATGGAAAGGGCCAACACGCATGAGCAACATGCCCTATCACACCTTTTGCAAGTCCGAGGTGAGGAGGAGGACGTCGGTGCCTGTGTTTAGCGTGTACCGTAGATGGCAGCCAGCATCGTCTAGTTAGCTAAGAATAAGTTAGTACTTGTGCACTAGAGTATTAGTGGGAGTAGATATTTAAGTTGGCTATGATGGTTGTCAACTTGGAAGTTCGGACTCTATCTCTGGATCAGACCTGTTACTTTGCTCTAAATGTTGAACATTTCGTGTGTACGTGTGGAATGGGCTGTATTTGTCCGCCACGGATTTAGAGGTTGACTTGTGGACCTACTAGGTTGAGGCGTATACAATCAGGAGATGATTGTACATGTAGAGGATGACAGCAGGGACCCACCAGGGTCATGGCAGTACGCAAGCAAGTGCCTCATTATTTCAAGCCAGAAAAAATGGTTCCTCCTAATGGATTCCTGACACCTGGGTCCCATGCCATTGTCAACATAGTCAATAAACGTGAGAATTGCACAACAAGCGGCTGACACCAGGGACCCAGCAGATCGCCTAGTTCTTTTTGTTTTTCAAACGGAGCAGGGTATCAACTGGGCTGTGCAGGGCACTCTTGCTAGTCTAGACAGCCTTTTATTTTATGTTTACCACAAGACCAACCTAGTTGTTTTTTTCCTTTTTGAAAATGGCTAACTTGTTTTTTTGTTTTTTTGCAGAATATCCAACTAGGGCCTACATGCTTTTGTCAGCCCTGCTAGGCTGCAAGGGATGCATTCGGCTTGCCCAAAAAATGGGCTATCAGTAATGAGAAATGGGATGTACATTTTTTAGGCACACCAAACCGGCAATTAGTTTTAAATTTCTTTTTTCTGCATTTCTACATTTTAATTTCATTAATTTTTATGCGGGGAAAATTATTTGGATTTTAAATTGATATAAATTTAATTTTCAAATTAGCTTGAATGTTACTCGAAATTTCAGGATTAAAAACAGTTCGTACCTCACCGAAATATGCGAAATTTCCTTGAGTATTTTAACCGTGGCCACAATATGGGTTGTAATGCTAACAAAAAGAATATAGGCTCCATAAAAATCCTTAAGAATTAGAAAATGGGCTGTAAATTATTAGAAATAATGGCAGATGGGTTGTATGTTGTTTTCCACAAATTTGAGCCTGGCTTGTGGGGGGGACGTATGTGGTGCACCAAGGCATTTGGTGCTACCGGTGCATCGGTCCCCGTTGTACATTCAATAATGTTCTAAAAAATCCGGAAAAAATTAGTGCATTGCAACAACATTAATGTGTATTGTCACAAAAATTCAACTCAAAATTCGAAACATTGCTCAAGATACAAAAATGGCAAATTTGACACCGAATAGTACATAACACAAGTTGGGCTTCAGTTTTGGCCCATTAGCACATTGATGTCAAATTTTTCATTTTTGTATCTCGGTCAATGTTTCGAATTTTGATTCGAATTTTTGTGATAACATACATTGATGTTGTGTCAATGCATTAAATTGTTTCTAGATTTTTTCAAACATTTTTGAATGTGCAACGGGGTCTGGTGCACCGGTAGCACCAATTGCCCCGGTGCACCAGATACAAAAAGGTTGACATGTACGCAAGGCTATGTCAACTTAGTCAAAACACAAGAGCAGTGACTGTTGGATGCCCATCCAACGGTCGTCATGCTTCTTCAATGTCTAATCATCCTGCTCCAGCTGCCCAAACTAGCGCCAGCGGGACAGCCTGCTTCTTCCTCCCGTGGCCGGCTGTGTTGCCGCGCGGGCCTCACTGGCCCACCCTACTCCCACTGCTGACCAGACCATCCCTCTACCCACCCGAACCTCCTGTTATTTTTTGGCGACGCCAGCCTAACCCCGCGGCCAAAGCATTCACAACCATCGTACTCCCCTCAGTGTGGGCATCCACTACCATGGCTTCGCCTGCTCTGGGTCGTTCCCTTCCTGGGCCTCGCCGTTTTCTACCGTGTTGATGCTCTCGACGTGGCGTGGTCAATGTAGTCAACAAATGATAGCCATCGGAAGAGTGATGTAAGTGGAGAGGCTAATAGTAGGGACCCACATGGTCCATGGTCGCAGGCAAGCAAGTGCCTCCTTATTACAAGAACTAAAATAATTGCTCCTCCCGATAGTTGGGACCCACTTATAACCCACAAGTATAGGGGATCACAATAGTTTTCGAGGGTAGAATATTCAACCCAAATTTATTGATTCGACACAAGGGGAGCCAAAGAATATTCTCAAGTATTAGTAGCTGAGTTGTCAATTCAAGCACACCTAAAAGACTTTATGTCTGCAGCAAAGTATTTAGTAGCAAAGTAGTATGGAAGTAACGGCAATGGTGGCAAAAGTAACAGTAGAAGTTTTGTAGCAATTGTAACAGTGACAACGGAAAAGTAACATAGCAAAGATCAATATGTGAAAAGCTCGTAGGCAATGGATCAATGATGGATAATTATGTCGGATGGCATTCATCATGCAACAGTTATAACCTAGGGTGACACAGAACTAGCTCCAATTTATCAATATAATGTAGGCATGTATTCCGAATATAGTCATAGATGCTTATGGAAAAGAACTTGCATGACATCTTTTGTCCTACCCTCCCGTGGCAGCGGGGTCCTAATGGAAACTAAGGGATATTAAGGCCTCCTTTTAATAGAGAACCAAAACAAAGTATTAGCACTTAGTGAATACATTAACTCCTCAAACTATGGTAATCACCGGAAAGTATCCATATTATTGTCACCTTGGGGTCTGTGGATCATAACTCGTAATAGGTGTCTACAACTTGCAAGATCGGATCATGAACACAAATATATTCATGAAAACATAAAGGGTTCATATCTGAATTCATGGAACTCCGGACCTAGTGACAAGCATTAACCATAACAAAGTCATAGCAACATCAATCTCAGAACATAGTGGATACTAGGGATCAAACCCTAACAAAACTAACTCAATTACATTATAAATCTCGTGCAACCCATCACCGTCCAGCAAGCCTACGATGGAACTACTCACGCACGACGGTGAGTATCATGAAATTGGTGATGGAGGATGGTTGATGATGACGACGGCAATTTCCCCTCTCCGTAGCCCCGAACGGACTCCAGATCTGCCCTCCCAATGAAGAACAGCGGGCGGCGGCTCCGTATCATAAAACACGATGAATCCTTCTCTCCGATTTTTTTCTCCCCGAAAGTGAATATATGGAGTTGGAGTCAAGGTCGGTGGAGGTCGAGGGGACCCACAAGGCAGGGAGGCGCGCCCTCCACCCTTGTGGGAAGCAGGTGGGTCCCCCTCGGTTGATTCTTTTGCCAATATTTTTTTATTAATTCTAAAAATATTATTCGTGGATTTTCAGGTCATTCTGAGAACTTTTATTTCTTCAGAAAAATAACCGGGTTAGTTCCATTCAAATCATGCAAATTAGAGTCCAAAACATGGGCAAAATAGTTTGGAAAAGTAGATACGATGGAGACGTATCAACTCCCCCAAGCTTAACCCATTGCTTGTCCTCAAGCAATTCAGTTGATAAACTGAAACTGATAAAGAAAAACTTTTACAAACTTTGTTTGATCTTGTTGTTGCAAATATGTATAGCTAGCATTCAGGTTTTCAGCAAAGATCATGAACTAACCATATTCACAATAACATTTAGGTCTCACATTTACTCATATCAATGGCATAATCAACTAGCAAGCAGTAATAATAAATCTCGGATGACAACACTTTTTAAATCAATCATGATATGATATAACAAGATGGTACCTCGCTATCCCTTTCTGAGACCGCAAAACATAAATGCAGAGCACCCCTAAAGAGCAAGGACTGACTGGACATTGTTATTCATGGTAAAAGAGATCCAATCACAGTCATACTCAATATCAATTAATAACAGCGCATACAAATGACAGTGGTGCTCTCTAACTGGTGCTTTTTATAAGAGAATGCTGACTCAATAGTGAAAGTAAATAGATAGGCCCTTCGTAGAGGGAAGCAGGGATTTGTAGAGGTGCTAGATCTCGAGTTTTTAAAACAGAGATAAATAATATTTTGAGTGGTATACTTTCATTGCCAACATAACAACCAAGAGATCTCGTTATCATCCATACTAGATATATTATAGGCGGTTCCCAAATAGAATGGTAAAGTTTTTACTCCCCCATGGGGGAGTTTTGTTTGAAGTTATATTTTGATTTGATTTGAGCATGGAACTAGGCATCCCAATCACCAGCCATTTTCTCGTGAATGACGAGCGGAGTCCACTCATCGTGAGAATAACCCACCTAGCATGGAAGATACTGACAGCCCCCAATCGCTACATGAGCGATCTGGGCATACAAAACATATTATCATTTGAAGGTTTAGAGTTTGGCACATGCAAATTTACTTGGAATGGCGGGTAAATACCGTACATAGGTAGGTATGGTAGACTCATATGGAACAACTTTGGGTTTAAGGAAATGGATGCACAAGCAGTATCCCCGCTTAGTACAAGTGAATTCTAGAAAAGACTGGGAAGCGACCAACTAGAGAGCAACAACAGTCATAAACATGCATTGAGATTAACCAATGTTGAGTGCAAGCATGAGTAGGATATAAATCACCATGAACATAAATATCATGGAGGCTATGTTGATTTTGTTTCAACTACATGCGTGAACATGTGCCAAGTCAAGCCACTCGAATCATTCAAAGGAGGATACCATCCTATCATACTACATCACAACCATTTTTAAAGCATGTTGGCACGCAAGGTAAACCATTATAAACTCCTAGCTAATTCAGCAAGGCATGAGTAACTATAATCTCTAATTGTCATTGCAAACATGTTTCATTCATAATGGGCTGAATCAGGAACGATGAACTAATCATATTTACAAAAACAAGATAGGTCGAGTTCATACAAGCTTTTCTTCATCTCAATCATTTCATCATATATCGTCATTATTGCCTTTCACTTGCACGACCGAACTATGTGAATAATAATAATAGTGCATGTGCATTGGACTAAGCTGGAATCTGCAAACATTTATTTAAAGGATAAGACAAGGTAATATGGGCTCTTTGTTAGATCATCAATAATGCATATGAGAGCCACTCATCATTTTCATCGTGGTTTCTCCTCTCGGCCCCCCAAAAAAGAAAAATAATTTCGAAGAAACACACTGAAATGTTTTTGGAGTTTTTGTTTTTCTGAAGAAAGTAAAACAAGAACAAGAAAAACTATTTACACGGGAAATCTCCCAACAAGCAAAAGAAGAACGAGTTTGGTTTTTCTTTAATAGTACTATTGTCGGTGTCAAAACTGGCAGATCTCAGTAGGGGGGCCCAAGCTGTGTCTCTGAGGATCAATGGTAACAATGGACAAAGGGACACAATGTTTACCTAGGTTCGGGCCCTCTTAAAGGAGGTAAAACCCTACATCCTGCTTGATTGTATTTGATGAGTATAGGGGTTACAAGAGTTGATCTACCTCAAGATCATAATAGCCAAACCCTAGCTTGTCTAGCCTATCAATGTTATCCTCCTCACTCTGATCTAAACCCTCCAATTTATATAGACACTGGAGGGGCCTAGAGTTGTACAGAGTCAATTTACAGAGAAAGGAAATAGCATATCCGAACACCTAATCTTGTCGTTCACGCATACAGGAGTCCTAACCAAACACGGTAGGCGGTCTTCTTCCTTTATCTTCACGGCCCATCAGTCCGGCCCATATTGAATAGGCGGTCCCTTAGTCCAGGACACCCTTAGTAGCCCCTGAACCAGTCTTCAATGACGACGTGTTCGGCATGTGGGTTGTTGTAACGCCCCGGATCCGATGTGCCAGGTGTCGTCCAGTTATTCGTTGTTGTTGCCTTGTCATTTTCTTGCGTGTTGCATTTTATCATGTCATCATCTGCATTTCATATCATGTCATCATGTGCATCGCATTTGCATACGTGTTCGTATCATGCATCCGAGCTTTTTCCCCGTTGTCCGTTTTGCAATCCGGCGCTCCTATCTCACCCGGCGTCCCCTTCTTCTTTCCTGTTGTGAGCGGGTGTTAAACTTTCTCGGAATGGCCCGAGGTTTGCCAAGCGGCCTTGGTATAGCACCGGTAGACCGCCTGCCAAATTTCGTCGCATTCGGAGTTCGTTTGGTAGCCCAACCGTCATCTGTAGCGGCACCTTTGCCGATTTATTCGTCGGGTGTTTTCGGTCTCCGAAAACCCTTTCTGGGCTGCACTCCTTCCCTCTCACCTCGGCCCTACTCCTCTTCACAGCCCACTAGCCCACCTACCTAACCCCCCTCCGCTCCGGACCGTCCGATCGAGATCGAACGGCTCCGAAACGGCCTCAAACCCCCAACCCTAGCCCCTCCTGCTATATATAGACCCCTTCCTTCCATTTTTGGGCAGCCTAGCCCCTCCCCTACCTCCCAGCCGCAGCCACCCCCTCCTCCTCGGAATCAGCGCGCAGCCACCTCCATTTCCGCGCCGCCCCGCTGCCCATCCGCCACTTGTCGCCACCAGATTGGTCGCGCCGCCAGCCAGCCGCCCTCCAGCCAGTGGCTAAGCGCCACGTCGCCCCTGCCTCCCTCCTCCTCCCGCAGGGCCCGCCGGAGCCCATCGCAGGCCCGCCCCGGGCCAGATCTGGGCCCGGAGGGAGCCCGCGCGCCGCCACCCTCCCGAGCGCTCGCCCGCGCCCGTCCCTACTCCCTCGCCTCGACCCGGTACCTGCGTGCGTGTTTGTCGCGGCGCCGTGTCCGCCTCGACCCGTCGCCGTCCTGCGTCCCTCCGGAGCCGCCGCCGCCCATGGACCTCGCCCCGGCCGAATCGCCCGATCTGGGGCCCCGCGACCTGTTCCGGCCTCGCCGACCGCGGACCCGCCCGGCCGGCGGATCTGCTCCGTCGTCGCCACCGCCTGACGGGACCGGGAGGAGCCCCGATCCTCATCCTCCCTGCTCGCCTGTGCGCCCGCGTGGGCCTCCTCCCTGCCGGCCTTGGCCCATTGTCTTCTGCGACCAAAGAATCGCCCGCCTGCCTCCTCCACCGACTGGGCCTAGCCCATGGGTGAGCAGACCCCGCCCCTCTCCTGTGCTCTTTGGCCCAGCCAAGTTTCGGCCCATGTCTTGTTTTTTTTTTTCGTTCTGCGATTTTTCGCATTTATCCAGAGATTGCATATTTACAGATTACCCCTCCATGTTCATGCATTAATAACTCATTAATCGTGCATCGGATTAAAATGATTTAAACATGTAAAATGCTCAGAAAATTGTGTAGATTAATAATATGCCACTTTCATCCATGTTTAAAATGTTTAAATTGTTGTTTGCATTAATTTGCTTATATGCCATGTTAAAATGATTTATTTCATAACTAAATAACCGTAGCTCCGAATTTAATAAACTTTATATGTAAATGGGGTGGAAAAATGCCTAGATTAACATGGTCCACTTTATTTTCCTGTTTAACAACTTTAAAATACGTTTTAGGGCAGAACAATAGCAAATTCATAAATTGCATATGAGGATTTTCCGGACTTGTTGTTCGTTGTTTCCGGCCTCATTTAAACTTGCCTAGGTAGGTAGTTTTGTTATGCTTCACCCCTTGCCACGTTTAACAACATTTAATATTGTTGAGTAGCTTATAACGGGATCAAACTAAATAATTTCATGTGGTGTTTCGTCAATATGCAACTCGTTGCATATTGAGCTCCACTTAACTTGTAGTATTGTTTGTTGCATTTTGCCATGCCATGCCTCATTAAACCGGACATGCATCATATTTGTCTGCACATCATGCCATGATTATGCTTGTGTGTTTACTATGTTGTTTGCTTCTTTCCGGGTTGCCTCTCTCGTTAGCTTCGGTTTCGTTCCGGAGTTGTGAGGACTCGTTCGACTACGTCCGTTTGTCTTCTTCATGGACTCGTTCTTCTTCCTTGCGGGATTTCAGGCAAGATGACCGCTACCCTGGATCTCACTACTATCATTGCTATGCTAGTTGCCTCGTTCTTTCGCTATGCTGCGCTACCTATTACCTGTTTGTCCAGCCATTCCAAATTGCCATGAACCTCTAACCTTTGACACCATTCCTAGCAAACCGTTGTTTGGCTATGTTCCCGCTTTGCTCAGCCCCTCTTATAGCGTTGCTAGCTGCAGGTGAAGTTGAAGATTTCTCCATGGTGGACAGGGTTTATGTTGGGATATCACAATATCTCTTATATTATTAATGCATCTATATACTTGGTAAAGGGTGGAAGGCTCGGCCTTATGCCTGGTGTTTTGTTCCACTCTTGCCGCCCTAGTTTCCGTCATACCGGTGTTATGTTCCCGGATTTTGCGTTCCTAACGCGGTCGGGTGATTTATGGGACCCCCCTGACAGTTCGCTTTGAATAAAACTTGTCCAGCAAGGCCCAACATTGACTTTTACCATTTGCCTCACCACCACCTACTTTTCCCTTGGGAGTAATTAACCCAAGGGTCATCTTTATTTTAGCCCCCCCGGGCCAGTGCTTGTCTAAGTGTTGGTCCGAAATGAGCAACCTGCGGGGACACCTCTTGGCAACTCGATGGCTGGTTTTACTCGTAGCTTGACTTATCCGGTGTTGCCCTGAGAACGAGATATGTGCAGCTCCTATCGGGATTGTCGGCGCATCGGGCGGCTTTGCTGGTCTTGTTTTACCATTGTCGAAATGTCTTGATGTACCGGGATACCGAGTCTGATCGGAGTGTCTCGGGTGAAGGTCTATACCTTCGATGATCGCGAGAGCTTGTCATGGGCTAAGTTGGGACACCCCTGCAGGGTATAAACTTTCGAGAGCCGTGCCCGCGGTTATGTGGCAGATGGGAATTTGTTAATGTCCGGTTGTAGATAACTTGACACCAGATCCGAATTAAAACGCATCGACCGTGTGTGTAGCCATGATGGTCTCCTCTCGGCGGAGTTCGGGAAGTGAACACGGTTTCTTGGGTTATGTTTGACGTAAGTAGGTGTTCAGGATCATCTCTTGATCATTGCTAGTTGACGACAGTTCCGCTTGTTCTCTTCTCGCTCTCATTTGCGTATGTTAGCCACCATATCATGCTTAGTCGCTGCTGCAACCTCACCACTTTACCCCTTTCTTTCCCATTAAGCTTTGCTAGTCTTGATACCCATGGTAATGGGATTGCTGAGTCCTCGTGGATCACCAGATACTTCCAAAACCAGTTTGCAGGTGCCTATGTTACCGAGCAGGTGATGCAACCAAGCTCAAGGAGGAGCTCCTTGAAGATCTTGCCCTTTGTGTTGTTTCGTTCTAGTTGATCAGTAGTGGAGCCCAGTTGGGGTCGATCGGGGACCTTTGTTGCATTTGGGGTTCTTCTTTTATTTTGGTTCCGTAGTCGGACCTTGATTGTATCTGGATGATGTAATGTTTTATTCATGTATTGTGTGAAGTGGCGATTGTAAGCCAACTATGTATCTCTTTCCCTTATGTAATACATGGGTTGTGTGAAGATTACCTCACTTGCGACATTGCTTTCAATGCGGTTATGCCTCTAAGTCGTGCTTCGACACGTGGGAGATATAGCCGCATCGAGGGCGTTACAAGTTGGTAATCAGAGCCTTCCCCAACCTTAGGAGCCCCCACTGCTTGATCGTTTTTAGTGGCCGAGTTGTGTCTAGAAAAATGTTTTGAGTCATTTAGGATTATATATCGGAGAGTTAGGAATTCTTTTTACTCCCCAGTCCCTTCGACCTTCTGGTGAGGTATCCTGACGTAGAGTTTTGACTCTTCTCTTCTTAAATTTCACTAAAAAAAATTTTAGGATCACGCGGGTATCTTAGAATCATTCCGATGGTTTTATGATGACAACATTGTCTTGGTGCCTCCCGTCAGCAGGGGTTTAGTGGAGGTGTCCCGGGGAGTTGAGCTCTGAGGTGTCGTCGTCATAATTTTATCGTTGCAGTTCTGGAATACCTGAGTTTAGTACGCCGACATCGAAAATCTCTTTTATGCAGTTTTGGTGAGATAACCCCGCTAACCCAATCTTCGAGGTGAGTACGGAGTATTGCCATGACTCATATAACGGATGCTTTTCAAGGTTGAGGTACACGATTTCGAAGGTTTCTTGGTTATGTGTTGACGGATGGATACAATGGATGTAGGGATTGTTAGTTTGAGTGAGATATATTGCTTCCTGTATCCCCAACACCGTTGCATAACCGAAGTTTCGGAGTTTTATAGGTGGGAATTCAAGTAGCTCCTAGAATATCTTTCCGATGGATGCATGATATGGGATTGGGTAAATCTCTATCATATGTATTTGTTCCGGCTTATTCTGCAAGCCAAATCCTTTGTTTTGTTTTATTTGTGGTATTCGAGTTGCTTCGATGTCAAATGTTGAATCCATACCTTTCCTAAATGGTGTTCTCATATTGCTATGTGAATACTAATCCTTCTTGATCATTGAGGTTGTCATGTTAATTCTTTTCCTACCGGCGTGCTTCTCTTCAAGTGGATCCCATCATTTTTTCCCATTCGCAAGATCAAATCTAAGTTTTTCTCAACGGTGTTTGTTTCGTTCATCCCAAGTTGTCTTTGTTTTTCCCCACCCTCCCACCTTTTTTCTTCAAGGACTCAGATTTTGTTAATCAAGCATCCATTTATTCATGTGAAGTTTCTCCATTCTTTTCCGTCAATGTTCTTACCCGGTGGTTCTCAAGAAGATGTTCTACTAGTTCGTCATTCCTCATTCCTTTCTCTTCTCCGGTGGATTCAAGTCAAGTTTTGTTGATCATACCTTTTTCCTCATTTCGATGTCTTCTCATACCGGTGCACCTCATTATCATTCTACTTCTCGCTACTTGTTATTCCGGAGTGCTCAAGATATCTCGAAGATTCGTGTTTCCACTCTGCATTCGTTCAAGCTCTTTCGAGATTGGTATCTCATTCAAGTCATTTAATTCAACCGGTGCAACATCTCTTTTAAATCTTTTCAACGGTGTTCTTTTGAGTGGGCCCTAACCCACGGGTCTTTTCCCAGGATCTTACCTGACTCTTCTATTTTCCCAGAACTATCCTAAATTCTTCTCCAAGTTTGACGTAAGAATGAGTGATCATCAGTCAAATGCTTTTCTCCAAGATCTTTCAAATTCTTTTCATCTTTGGCTCAACCTTTCCTCTTCTAATTCTCCCGGAGCTATTCTCTAATTCTTTCCAAAGTGTGACGTAAGAATGGATTTCATCAGTCACATGCCTTCTCCAAGATCAATTTCAAATTCTTTACATCTTTGGTTCAACCCTTCCTCTTTTTCTTTCTTCCGGAGTTTCTCAATAATTCTTGGTGATGCTTCTCGTTGTCATTCTCATCATTTGAAGACCGAAGAAGAGTTTCTCTTTAATCTTGCTCTATTCTCTTCAAGATTCATGGTGCTAGCTTGTTGGCATCCTCTCATAATTGTTTTCGATTGTGGGAATCTTTTTCACCCATCCGGAGCATTTCATGAGTTGTTTCCATTTCTTTCCTCCGAAGGCCATCATGACATAATTATTCATTCTCAGCTTTCAGCTCTCGTTCTCAAATTCTTCCGGTGCATCGTTCAAATACCCTCTAATCAGTTCATGATCTCTTCGTTCTCATGTATCTAAATCCCCTCAAGTATCTTCATTCGTTTTCGAATTCTTCTCGGTGAATTGTGCCTTTGCTACGTTCATTTTCAATTCTTACGGTGGTTTGTTCAAGATTTCACCTCTTTCATTATCATTTAATTCATTCGTTCTTTCCAATCATATCGGTGGTTCATTGAAGACCTTCTCAAGTTTTGATATATCTCTCTTCAATCCTTTTTCAACGAGAATAAGTAGTATGCCAAATCCGTTGCTTGTCATCAATTTAATTTGATGAAGGATAAGCATACAATAAATCTTATTCTTATTTCCTCGAGGTGATTCAATTCTTTTCTTCCGGAGATTATTCATGATGAATAAATTCTTGATTACAAGTGATTCATCTTTCTTTCCGGAGTTGGTCATCATATCACATTCTCGGTTCGAGAGGCTTCATCTTTCTTTTCGGAGTTCCAAGCTCTCTCAATTATCTCGTCGCGAAGATCCATCTAAATCATCGCAAGGCTTCACCTTGTGTTTTCAACTTCTCTTTCTTTTTTATCAGCCGTTTATTACCGGAGTGGTGGTTCGTCAAGGATTCTTTTCATTCTTCATTTGTTCTTCAAGATTTCTCTCGAAGTTATGATCCGCCAAGCTATACTCCAAAATAAACATGGTGCTCAACACATGTTTTGTTTTGAGGCGTTCAAGTATTCCTTGTCTTGCATTCCGAAGTGCAATTCTTTCTACCTTATCATTTGAGATGGTGTTATATCATTCTTGACAATTTCCTTCTTGTTTCATGATTCATATTGTTGTCAAGAATGATGTATTTTAAATCCATCAGTCTCTTCATTGGAGTTATCTTGGTATAGATCTCACCTACAGCCTTCCCCAAGGAATGTAGCTATTTATGGTGTTTATCAATGATCCAAGTTTTCTCCTATCCTCTCGGTGAAGAAGTTTTTCATCTCTTTGGTGCTCTCAAACCAATCAATTGTTTCCATTAGTGGCCGGTTGTCACCTCATCATTTTGAGATGTTTGCCATAAGCCCACAACAAGCTTGTGCTTCTAGTCTTGATTTTCCAACAACTCCGTTTGATTCTTCTTTGCAAGGATGCTTTCCAAATTCAATTGTGGCAGAAGATGTCATTTTCTTCTCCATTCTCTTATTCCAATGATCTATCTTCTATTCTTTCTTCCGGAGGCATTGTGATGTTGCTCTTTTCATGCATCATCTCGATTGTGAGGATCTTGTTTTTGGTGCTTATCCATTTAACCAGAGTGTTGTGTCATCTCTTCAAGGTCTTTTCATCTTATCAAGTTTTCTTCTCTTTTCTACCGGAGTGCTGTCCAAATTCTGCCATTCTTGTTCCTTGGCTATCTCATTATACCAATGTGGTCATATTCTTTTTGTTCGTGAAGCTCTTATTTCCATGTTTTTCAACCCTCAAGTCCTCGTAATGATGCTTGCTCCTCTTTTCTACCGGATTGTTTGCAATCTCGTTCATCTCTGTTGTACTTTTTCTTTTAAATTGCTCAACCTCTCAAGGTTCATGGTTTCACTCGTTCGTCAAAGAAGCAACTTAGTTTACCTCTTATCTTCATCTTCCTTTTCCCTCCGATGTCATTCTAGATCTCGGGACGAGATCCTCTCGTAGTGGTGGAGTGTTGTAACGCCCCGGATCCGATGTGCCAGGTGTCGTCCAGTTATTCGTTGTTGTTGCCTTGTCATTTTCTTGCGTGTTGCATTTTATCATGTCATCATCTGCATTTCATATCATGTCATCATGTGCATCGCATTTGCATACGTGTTCGTATCATGCATCCGAGCTTTTTCCCCGTTGTCCGTTTTGCAATCCAGCGCTCCTATCTCACCCGGCGTCCCCTTCTTCTTTCCTGTTGTGAGCGGGGGTTAAACTTTCTCGGAATGGCCCGAAGTTTGCCAAGCGGCCTTGGTATAGCACCGGTAGACCGCCTGCCAAATTTCGTCAGATTCGAGTTCGTTTGGTAGCCCAACCACATCTCAGAAGCGGCACTTTGCCGATTTATTCGTCGGTGTTTTCGGTCTCCGAAACCCTTTCTGGCTGCACTCCTTCCTCTCACCTCGGCCCTACTCCTCCTCACAGCCCACTAGCCCACCTACCTAACCCCCCTCCGCTCCGGACCGTCCGATCGAGATCGAACGGCTCCGAAACGGCCTCAAACCCCCAACCCTAGCCCCTCCTGCTATATATAGACCCCTTCCTTCCATTTTTGGGCAGCCTAGCCCCTCCCCTACCTCCCAGCCGCAGCCACCCCCTCCTCCTCGGAATCAGCACGCAGCCACCTCCATTTCCGCGCCGCCCTGCTGCCCATCCGCCACTTGTCGCCACCAGATTGGTCGCGCCGCCACCCAGCCGCCCTCCAGCCAGTGGCTAAGCGCCACGTCGCCCCTGCCTCCCTCCTCCTCCCGTAGGGCCCGCCGGAGCCCATCGCAGCCCGCCCCGGGCCAGATCTGGGCCCGGAGGGAGCCTGCGCGCCGCCGCCCTCCCGAGCGCTCGCCCGCGCCCGTCCCTGCTCCCTCGCCCGACCCCGGTACCTCCTCGTCGTTTGTCGCCGGCGCCCGCGTCCGCCCGACCCCGTCGCCGTCCTGCGTCCCTCCGGAGCCGCCGCCGCCGCCCATGGACCTCGCCGCCGAATCGCCTAATCTGGGGCCCGCGACCCGTTCCCAGCCTCGCCACACCGCCGGACCCGGCCGGCCGGCGGATCTGCTCCGTCGCCGCTGCCGCTGACGGGATCGGGAGGAGCCCGATCCTCTTCCTCCCGCTCGCTTTGTCGCTGCGTGAGCCTCCTCCCTGCCGGCCTTGGCCCATTGTCTTCTGTGACCCAAAGAACTGCCTGCCTGCCTCCTCCACCGACTAGGCCTAGCCCATGGGTGAGCAGACCCCGCCCCTCTCCTGTGCTCTTTGGCCCAGCCAAGTTTCGGCCCATGCCTTGTTTTTTTTTTCGTTCTGCGATTTTTCGCATTTATCCAGAGATTGCATATTTACAGATTACCCCTCCATGTTCATGCATTAATAACTCATTAATCGTGCATCGGATTAAAATGATTTAAACATGTAAAATGCTCAGAAAATTGTGTAGATTAATAATATGCCACTTTCATCCATGTTTAAAATGTTTAAATTGTTGTTTGCATTAATTTGCTTATATGCCATGTTAAAATGATTTATTTCATAACTAAATAACCGTAGCTCCGAATTTAATAAACTTTATATGTAAATGGGGTGGAAAAATGCCTAGATTAACATGGTCCACTTTATTTTCCTGTTTAACAACTTTAAAATATGTTTTAGGGCAGAACAGTAGCAAATTCATAAATTGCATATGAGGATTTTCCGGACTTGTTGTTCGTTGTTTCCGGCCTCATTTAAACTTGCCTAGGTAGGTAGTTTTGTTATGCTTCACCCCTTTCCACGTTTAACAACATTTAATATTGTTGAGTAGCTTATAACGGGATCAAACTAAATAATTTCATGTGGTGTTTCGTCAATATGCAACTCGTTGCATATTGAGCTCCACTTAACTTGTAGTATTGTTTGTTGCATTTTGCCATGCCATGCCTCATTAAACCGGACATGCATCATATTTGTCTGCGCATCATGCCATGATTATGCTTGTGTGTTTACTATGTTGTTTGCTTATTTCCGGGTTGCCTCTCTCGTTAGCTTCGGTTTCGTTCTGGAGTTGTGAGGACTCGTTCGACTACGTCCGTTTGTCTTCTTCATGGACTCGTTCTTCTTCCTTGCGGGATTTCAGGCAAGATGACCGCTACCCTGGATCTCACTACTATCATTGCTATGCTAGTTGCCTCGTTCTTTCGCTATGTTGCGCTACCTATTACCTGTTTGTCCAGCCATCCCAAATTGCCATGAACCTCTAACCTTTGACACCATTCCTAGCAAACCGTTGTTTGGCTATGTTCCCGCTTTGCTCAGCCCCTCTTATAGCGTTGCTAGCTGCAGGTGAAGTTGAAGATTTCTCCATGGTGGACAGGGTTTATGTTGGGATATCACAATATCTCTTATATTATTAATGCATCTATATACTTGGTAAAGGGTGGAAGGCTCGGCCTTATGCAGTGTTTTGTTCCACTCTTGCCGCCTAGTTTCCGTCATACCGTGTTATGTTCCCGGATTTTATGTTCCTAACGCGGTCGGGTGATTTATGGGACCCCCGACAGTTCGCTTTGAATAAAACTTGTCCAAAGAAGGCCCAACATTGACTTTTACCATTTGCCTCACCACCACCTACTTTTCCCTTGGGATTAATTAACCCAAGGGTCATCTTTATTTTAGCCCCGGGCGGTGCTTGTCTAAGTGTTGGTCCAAACGAGCAACTTCTGGGGCCACCTCTTGGCAACTCGAGGGCTGGTTTTACTCGTAGCTTGACTTATCCGGTGTTGCCTCGAGAACGAGATATGTGCAGCTCCTATCGGGATTGTCGGCGATCGGGCGGCTCTGCTGGTCTTGTTTTACCATTGTCGAAATGTCTTGATGTACCGGATACCGAGTCGATCGGAGTGTCTCGGTGAAGGTCTATTCCTTCGATGATCGTGAGAGCTTGTCATGGGCTAAGTTGGGACACCCCGCAGGTATAAACTTTCGAGAGCCGTGCCCGCGGTTATGTGGCAGATGGGAATTTGTTAATGTCCGGTTGTATATAACTTGACACCAGATCCGAATTAAAACGCATCAACCGTGTGTGTAGCCGTGATGGTCTCTTCTCGGCAGAGTCCGGGAAGTGAACACGGTTTCTTGGGTTATGTTTGACGTAAGTAGGTGTTCAGGATCATCTCTCGATCATTGCTAGTTGACGACCGTTCTGCTTGTTCTCTTCTCGCTCTCATTTGCGTATGTTAGCCACCATATCATGCTTAGTCGCTGCTGCAACCTCACCACTTTACCCCTTTCTTTCCCATTAAGCTTTGCTAGTCTTGATACCCATGGTAATGGGATTGCTGAGTCCTCGTGGCTCACCGGATACTTCAAAACCAGTTTGCGGTGCCTATGTTACCGAAAGGTGATGCAACCAAGCTCAAGGAGGAGCTCCTTGAAGATCTTGCCCTTTGTGTTGTTTCGTTCTAGTTGATCAGTAGTGGAGCCCAGTTGGGGTCGATCGGGGACCTTTGTCGCATTTGGGGTTCTTCTTTTATTTTGGTTCCGTAGTCGGACCTTGATTGTATCTGGATGATGTAATGTTTTATTCATGTATTGTGTGAAGTGGCGATTGTAAGCCAACTATGTATCTCTTTCCCTTATGTAATACATGGGTTGTGTGAAGATTACCTCACTTGCGACATTGCTTTCAATGCGGTTATGCCTCTAAGTCGTGCTTCGACACGTGGGAGATATAGCCGCATCGAGGGCGTTACAGTTGTCTTCAGCATTGCGAGGCGGGCTCCCCTCCTTGAATACCATGTATCAGCTTCCCCTTATAAAAGAATTGTATCTGGCTCTGTATAATTAACACAACCCTTAGCCGCGAAGGCTAAATATAAAAATAGGAATAGTGTCTTTACTGACAACTTTTTCTGGTGAAGTGTCAAACTTGACTCTTCAGTGTTTTGAACCGTTTTCACACTCCCCGTTTTGTGTTTCAAGGTCGAGCCCCCTGGGCCCGTCTTGTCAAAACAGAGATCGTGCCCATTTATTATGGGATTCTCATCAATGGCATTTGGGTAACCAAACCGCTCCTGGCGCATGCTCTCATTGGGAATAGGCGTGTTTTAAGGCCTAAGTGGGGGGGGGACGGTTGCATCTTCATCGCCTATAAGAGGGCAAAATATTCCTCCTTTCTTCCCCACGCCTTCTTCCAGCCTCTGCCTTCCAATCTCCCAAGCTCCAGTGCCCGAAAAAGCTCCCATCTTCCTCACCGCCACCACCCTCTCTAGCCATGGCCGGGTTATGCTCCAAGGGCAAGTGGGAGGCCTCCTCCATCACGGAGAAAGATGTGAAGGAACTCCGGAGCGCGGGGTACCTGGCCGCAAACATTGCGCACAGGCTCCCCGACAAGGACCAAGTCATACCCACTCCGGTGCCCGGCGAAAGGGTTGTCTTCCTCCCCCACTTTCTCAGAGGGTTGGGGTTTCCACTCCACCCTTTCGTCCGTGGCCTTATGTTCTACTACGGGCTAGATTTCCATGATCTAGCCCCGAATTCTTTTCTCCGCATATCGGCGTTCATCATCGTGTGTGAGGCTTTGCTCCGCATCCCACCACACTTCGGCCTGTGGCTCAAAGTCTTCAATGTGAAGCCAAAGGTGGTCGACGGACAGCATGCGGACTGCGGCGGGGCCATGGTAAGAAAGTTGCCCAATGCCACATGGCCCAAAGGGGATATCATCGAGACTGTCAAGGTCTGGCGGCAGGAGTTGTTCTACATCACCGAACCCCGCTGTGCCAACTGGGTGGCAATTCCGTAGTTTAGATCCGGATCCCCCACGAGGCTTACTTCGTGGACGGCTAAGGGCCTTGATTGGGGGTACCGGACAGAGGTGCAAATGCTGCAGAAGGGCATCACCAAGGTGCTGGGCAAAAACATCGGCATCACCAATGTGGTGCAGATCATGCTCTTCCACTGCGTCCTCCCCTGCCAACGCCGGGCCTCCCACATGTGGGAGTTCAATCCGGAGGAGCCGCAGACCCTGAAGCACTTCTTCGGCACTACGCACGAAGAGATATGGAAGCTACTCTTCAAGGACCAGAAGGTTGGCCCATGAAGACCGGGGACATGAGGCTCGATATCGAGAATCCGGCCTCAGAGGTAATTATTAACTTTTCTGAAGACATATTCGGTCAATGTTTTAATCAATAGAAATCTTACCAGCTCCCTTCCTTACAGTGTTGGACAACAAAGGCGGAGCGGATCGACAGTCTGGCATCGCCGCCAGAAGACCCAGCCACTCCCCAGCTAACGGAGATGCTGGTCCCGGCGCCCTACCAGGCGCCGGAGAAGAAGGGCAAGAAAAAGGGCAAGGAGGCCAAGGGTGTGATGACCCACAAGTGTAGGGGATCTATCGTAGTCCTTTCGATAAGTAAGAGTGTCGAACCCAACGAGGAGCAGAAGGAAATGACAAGCGCTTTTCAGTAAGGTATTCTCTGCAAGCACTGAAATTGTAGGTAACAGATAGTTTTGTGATAAGATAATTTGTAACAAGTAACAATCAATAAAAGTAAATAAGGTGCCGCAAGGTGGCCCAATCCTTTTTGTAGCAAAGGACAAGCCTGGACAAGTTCTTAGAATGAGAAAAGCGCACCCGAGGACACATGGGAATTATCGTCAAGCTAGTTTTCATCACGCTCATATGATTCACGTTCGTTACTTTGATAATTTGATATGTGGGTGGACCGGTGCTTGGGTATTTCCCTTTCTTGGAAAAGCATCCCACTTATGATTAACCCCTATTGCAAGCATCCACAACTACAAAAGAAGTATTAAGGTAAACCTAACCATAGCATGAAACAAGTGGATCCAAATCATCCCCTTAGGAAGCAACGCATAAACTAGGGTTTAAGCTTCTGTCACTCTAGCAACCCATCATCTACTTATTACTTCCCAATGCCTTCCTCTAGGCCCAAGTAATGGTAAAGTGTCATGTAGTTGACGTTCACATAACACCACTAGAGGAAAGACAACATACATCTCATCAAAATATCGAACGAATACCAAATTCACATGACTACTAATAGCAAGACTTCACTCATGTCCTCAGGAACAAGCGTAACTACTCACAAAGCGTATTCATGTTCCTAATCAGAGGGGTATTAATATGCATTAAGGATCTGAAAATATGATCTTCCAGCAAATAAACCAACCAGCATCAACTACAAGGAGTAATCAACACTACTAGCAACCCACAAGTACCAATCTTAGGTTTTGGTACAAAGATTGGATACAAGAGATGAACTAGGGTTTGAGAGGAGATGGTGCTGGTGAAGATATTGATTGAGATTGACCCCCTCCCTATGAGAGGATCGTTGGTGATGACAATGGTGATGATTTCCCCCTCTCGGAGGGAAGTTTCCCCGGCAGAACAGCTCCGCCGGAGCCCTAGATTGGTTCGCCAAGGTTCCGCCTCGTGGCGGCGGAGTTTCGTCTCGTAAGCTTGCTTATGATTTTTTCCAGGGTAAAAGACTTCCTATAGCAGAAGATGGCCACCGGAGGGTTGCCAGGGGGCCCACGAGGCAGGGGGCGCGCCTTGTAAGGGTGGGCGCGCCCCCCACCCTCGTGGACGGTGGGTGGCCCCCTTAGGTATATCTTCCGCTGAATAATTATTATTAATTCCGAAAATGACTTTCGTGGAGTTTCAGGACTTTTGGAGCTGTGCAGAATAGGTCTCCAATATTTGCTACTTTTCCAGCCCAGAATCCTAGCTACCAGCATTCTCCCTCTTCATGTTAAACCTTGTAAAATAACATAAAATAGTCATAAGTATTGTGACATAACATGTAATAACAGCCCATAATGCAATAAATATCGATATAAAAGCATGATGCAAAATGAACGTACCAACTCCCCCAAGCTTAGACCTTGCTTGTCCCCAAGCGGAAGCCGATATCGAAAAATATGTCCACATGTTTAGAGATACAGGTGTCGATAAAAATAAAATACGGACATGAGGGCATCATGATCATTCTTATAACAGCAACATATACATATTTTGTCATATGATTTCTTATGCTCAAGTAACAATCTATTCACAATGTCAAGTATGAATCAGAAACTTCATTGAGAACTGACAAACTATAATCTCAGTCATTGAAGCAATTGCAATTTATCATAACATCGGAAAGAGTCAACATAAGAGATTTTCAGCAAGTCCACATACTCAGCTATCATTTAGTCTTTCACAATTGCTGACACTCACGCAATACTTATGGTTAGGGAGTTTTAATCAGACATAGAGAAAGATAGGGGCTTATAGTGTTGCCTCCCAACGTTTTACCTCAAGGGTAATGTCAACAATAATACTTCATGCTAACTTACATCCAGTTGGATCTATATATCAGGATCTTTCCAACACGAGGTGCTTGCCAAAGGATAAAATGAAAAGGGGAAAGGTGAGGATCACATTGACTCTTGCATAATGTAAAAGACATAAAGTAAAAGATAGGCCCTTCGCAGAGGGAAGCAGAGGTTGTCATGTGCTTTTAGGCTTGGATTCACAAAATCTTAATGCAAAAGAACGTCACTTTATATTGCCACTTGTGATATGAACCTTTATTATGCAGTCCGTCACTTTTATTACTTCCATATCATATGATCGTATAAAGTTTATTTTCTCTGCACTAATAAGTCATACATATGAGAGCAATTTTATTGCTTGCAACATGACAACTTACTTTAAGGATCTTACTCAATCCATAGGTAGGTATGGTGGACTCTCATGGCAAAACTGGGTTTAATGATATTTGGAAGCACAAGTAGTATCTCTACTTGGTGCAAGGAATTTGGTTAGCATGAGGGGGAAAGGCAAGATCAACATGTTTGAATTATCCATGACAATATACTTTAACTGAGATGTGAGAAAACATAACCCATTACGTTGTCTTCCTTGTCCAACATCAACTCTTTAGCATGTCATACTTTAATGAGTGCTCACAATCATAAAAGATGTCCAAGATAGTATATTTACATGTGAGAACCTCTCTTTCTTTATTACTTCCTATTAATTGCAACGATGACCAAAACTATGTTTGCCAACTCTCAACAACTTTTAATCATCATACTCTTTATATGTGAAGTCATTACTATCCATAAGATCAATATGATCTCTTTTATTTCTTTTTATTCTTTCTATTTTCTCAAGATCATAGCAAGATAGGAAAGCCCTTGACTCAACACTAATCTTTATTATATATAGCTCACGGACTCAATTACATAGAGGGATCACAAAGAAAAACTCAAAACTAATTTATACCATGGCTTTATTCTACTAGATCAAGATATTACCAAAAGGATCGAACTAAGAAAAAGGTAATAGAAGTGTGATGATGATATGATATCGGGGCACCTCCCCCAAGCTTGGCAGTTGCCAAGGGGAGTGCCCATCCCATGTGATCATGTCCTCGGAGGTGGTGATGATGGAGTTGTTGATGATGTAGGCTTGTCGTCCGTCTTCCAAGGCATAGGCTCACCATCATAGAAGGATGATTGAGTCTCCAGGATCCTAAAATCTGCAGCCAAACTCATCCTCTTGAATCTATATTCATACTCACAGTTTTGGTTTTGCAGGTCATAGATCTGGGCTTGGAGATGCTTGATTTTCTCAAGAAGCTTGAAGATGGTCTCCCCAATGTTCATGGCGTCCAGCTTGTGGTTGTTGGTGGATTCTGCGATCATCATCTGGTTGGCATTAAGTCCGCGCTCCACCATCCCTTGGCACTTGAAAACTTGTTGTTCCATCACTTCGAGCTTTGTCTTCACGCTTCCGGTACTCCTTGGTCCCTCCACATCGCAGATGTGCAGCGCCCCCTCATGCATTTCAATGGTTTGAGAGTGATGCAACACCTCTGCGAGATAGGGGTTGATAACCCTCTCGAAAAACTTGTCCATGGGAGCGCTTGAAGACGTCATGGTGCTCTAGATCTGTCAGAAAAACAGCTTGAAACAAAGACAGAAGATTTTTGCGTGATACGGTGGTCAAAACCTTCGGGAGATTATATAATGAATTTTTAGCGACAAAAAGAAGTAACGTGCAAGAAAACGGAGTCCGGAGAGCACACGAGGTGCCAACGAGGCGGGGGCGTGCCCAGTAGGGTAGGGCGCACCCTCCACTCTCGTGGAAGCCTCGTATCCTTCCCGGACTACTTCTTATTTTTCCTATTTTCTTAAATATTGCAAAACGGAGAAAATTGCTATTAGAATTGTTTTGGAGTCGGTTTACTTACCGTACCACATACCTATTCCTTTTCAAAGTCTGAAACTTTCTGGAAAGTGTCCCTTATGTACTCCGGGGTTACGGTTTCAATAATATTAGTTTCAACATTTATAGGATTACCTGAGATATAATGTTTGATTCCTTGACCGTTCACCACCTTTGGATTTGTGCCTTCTAAGTTGTTGATTTTTATGGCACCGGAACGATAGACCTCCTCGATAACGTAAGGACCTTCCCATTTAGAGAGAACTTTTCCTGCAAAAAAATCTTTAACGAGAGTTGAATAGCAACACATAATCACCTACGTTAAACTCACGCTTTTGTATCCTTTTGTCATGCCATCTTTTAACTTTTTCTTTAAATAGCTTGGCATTCTCATAGGCTTGGATTCTCCATTCATCGAGTGAGCTAATGTCAAATAGCCTCTTTTCACCGGCAAGTTTGAAATCATAATGGAGCTCTTTAATAGCCCAGTATGCTTTATGTTCAAGTTCGAGAGGTAAGTGACATGCTTTTCCATAAACCATTTTATATGGAGACATACCCATAGGATTCTTATATGCAGTTCTATAAGCCCATAATGCATCATCAAGTTTCTTGGACCAATTCTTTCTAGATCTATTAACAGTCTTTTGCAATATTAATTTAAGCTCTCTATTACTCAATACTACTTGACCACTAGACTGCGGGTGATATGGAGATGCAATTCTATGATTAACATCATACTTAGCAAGCATTTTACCAAAAGCACCGTGAATAAAATGTGAACCACCATCAGTCATGAGATATCTAGGGACTCCAAACCTCGGAAAAATAACTTATTTAAGCATCTTAATAGAGGTGTTATGATCAGCACTACTAGTTGGAATAGCTTCTATGAACGTAATCAACAGCAACTAAAATATGTGTATATCCATTGGAGGCAGGAAAATGTCCCATATAATCAAAGCCCCAAACATCAAACGGTTCAATAACAAGATAATAGTTCACAGGCATTTCTTGACGTCTACTAATATTACCAATTCTTTGACATTCATCACAAGACAAGACAAACTTACGGGCATCTTTGAAGAGAGTAGGCCAATAAAAACCGGATTGCAATACCTTATGTGCAGTTCTATCTCCAGCGTTGTGTCCTCCATATGCCTCGGAGCGGCACTTATGTAGGATCTGTTCCTGTTCATGCTCAGGTACACAACGTCTAATAACACCATCTACTCCTTCTTTGTAAAGGTGTGGGTCATCCCAGAAGTAATGCCTTAAATCATAAAAGAACTTTTTCTTTTACTGGTATGTGAAATTAGGTGGTATAAATTTAGCAACAATGTAATTAGCATAATCAGCATACCATGGAGCAGTACGAGAAGCATTTATGATAGCTAATTGTTCATCAGGAAAGCTATCATCAATAGGTAGTAGGTCATCAAGAACATTCTCTAACCTAGACAAGTTGTCTGCAACGGGGTTCTCAGCTCCCTTTCTATCAATAATATGCAAATCAAATTCTTGTAGGAAGAGAACCCATCTAATAAGTCTAGGTTTAGCATCTTTATTTTCCATAAGATATTTAATAGCATCATGATCAGTGTGAATAGTTACTTTAGAATCTACAATATAAGGTCTGAACTTATCACATGCAAATACAATTGCTAAGAATTCTTTTTCAGTAGTCACATAATTTCTCTGTGCAGTGTCTAGAGTTTTACTAGCATATTGAATAACATTTAGTTTCTTATCAACTCTTTGTCCTAGAACAGCACCTACATCATAATCACTAGCATCACGCATAATTTCAAAGGGTAAATTCCAATCAGGTGGCTGAACAATAGGTGCAGAATTCAAAGCTTTCTTAAGTATTTCAAATGCTTCTACACAATCATCATCGAAAACAAAAGGAATATCTTTTTGTAATAAATTAGTCAGAGGCCTAGAGATTTTAGAAAAGTCCTTAATGAACCTCCTATAAAAACCGGCATGAGCAAGGAAACTTCTTATACCTTTAATGCCCTTGGGACACGGCATCTTTTCAATAGCATCAACTTTAGCTTTGTCAACTTCAATACCTCTTTCAGAAATCTTATGCCCCAAGACAATGCCTTCATTAGCCATAAAGTGGCACTTCTCCCAATTCAAAACAAGACTAGTATCTTCGCATCTCTGCAAAATCGTTCAAGGTTACTCAAGCAATCATCAAAGGTGGATCCATAAACGGAGAAATCATCCATGAATACCTCACAAATCTTTTCACAAAAGTCAGAGAATATAGCCATCATGCATCTTTGAAAGGTAGCAGGTGCATTACATAAACCAAATGGCATACGTCTATAAGCGAAAGTACCGAAAGGGCAAGTAAAAGTAGTCTTTGCTTGATCATCCGCTGACACAGGTATTTGAGAGAAACCAGAGTAACCATCTAGAAAGTAGAAATGTGTATGTTTGGATAGTCTTTCTAGCATTTGATCAAAAAAAGGTAAAGGGTAATGATCTTTCTTAGTATCTGTATTTAATTTGCGGAAATCAATTACCATCCTATAACCTGTAATAATTCTTTGCGGGATCAATTCATCTTTATCATTAGGAACGACTGTAATACCTCCCTTCTTAGGGACACAATGGACATGACTTACCCACTGACTACCAGCAACGGGATAAATTATACCTGCCTCGAGGAGCTTTAGTATTTCCTTTCTTACCACTTCTTTCATCTTAGGATTTAACTGTCGTTGATGATCTCTAACTAGTTTGGCGTATTCTTCCAATTTTATTTTGTGTTGGCACAAGGTGGGGCTAATGCCCTTAAGATCATCAAGAGTATATCCAATAGCAGGACGGTGCTTCTTCAGAGTTTTCAATAATCTTTGCTCTTCCTGCTCTGAAAGGTTAGCACTAATAATAACAGGATATACCTTCTTTTCATCAAGATAAGCATATTTAAGAGTATCAGGTAAAGGTTTAAGCTCAAACACGGGATCACCCTTGGGTGGAGGAGGATCCCCTAGGATTTCAACAGGTAAGTTGTGTTTTAAAATAGGTCCCTATTTACAGAATACTTCATCTATCTCCCTTCTTTCATTCATAAACATATCATTTCCGTGGTCTAGCAAATATTGTTCTAAAGGATCAGTAGGTGGCACAGCAATAGAAGCAAGACCAATTATTTCATCTTTACTAGGCAATTCTTTATCATGGGGTTGTCTACAAAATTTAGCAAAATTAAACTCATGAGACATATCCCCCAAGCCAATTGTAACAATATCCTTTTCGCAATCAATCCTAGCATTGACAGTATTCAAGAAGGGTCTACCAAATATAATGGGAAAAAATATATCTTGTGGGGAACCAAGAACAAGAAAATCAACAGGATATTAACTTTCCCACACAAGACTTCAGCATCTCCAACAATCCCAATTGGTGAAATAGTACCTCTATTGGCAAGCTTAATTGTAACATCAATTTCTTAGACCTCAGCAGGTGCAATATCATGCATAATTTCTTTTTATAAGGAATGAGGTATTACACTAGCACTAGCACCCATATCACATAAGCCATGATAACAATGATCTCCTATTTTAACAAAAATAACAGGCATACCTACAACAGGTCTATGTATCTTAGCATCAGGTCTAGCAATGTTAGCAGCCTGTTCACAGAAATAAATAACATGCCCATCAATATTTTCAGCCAAGAGATCTGTAACCATAGCAATACTAGGTTCAACTTTAATTTTCTCAAAAGGTGTACATGTTCTATTATTACTCTTACGAACCACAGTTGAAGCTTTAGCATGATCCTTTATCCTAACAGGGAAAGGTGGTTTCTCAACATAAGTAGAAGGAACAATAGGATCATTATATGTGATAGTCTTTTCTTCAACTGTAATAGGTGCAACTACTTTTACTTCAGTGGGGGGATTATATTTAAACCACTTCTCCTTAGGGAGATCAACATGAGTAGCAAAAGATTCAAAAAAAATGAGGCTACTATCTTAGAGTCAAGTCCATATTTAGTGCTAAATCCACGAAAAGCATCGGTATCCATAAAAAGATTTAACACAATCACCTGACTCCTTACCATCGTTGGAAATCCCAATCTTTAGAGTTGCATTTAATTCTTCATCATATAAGAGTCAGCACAAGAAGTATCGAGCATGGTGCGATCATTGAGAGAAAGTCGAGCATAAATTTTTTGAATAATCATTTCTCTTGAGAGCTCATGATTGGGGCATGAATATAACATTGACTTAAGCCCACCCCCATGCTTGAGCGATGCTTTCTCCTTCGCGAGGCCAAAAATTATATATATAATTACGATCATGATGAACAAGATGCATAGGATAAAACTTCTGGTGAAATTCCAATTTCAGTCGTTTATAGTCCCAAGATCCCATATCATCACATAGACTATACCATGTCAATGAATCTCCCTTCAAAGATAAACGAAAGACCTTCTTAACAACATCATCAGGCATACCTGCAAGCTTAAATAATCCACGAACTTCATCCACATAGATAAGGTGTAAGTCGGGATGCAATGTTCCATCTCCTGCAAAGGGATTAGCTAGCAGTTTCTCTACCATACCCGAAGGAATTTCAAAGTAAACATTTTCAGTAGGTTCAGTAGGTTGAGGAGCAACTCTTTGCTCTACTGGTCGGGGTGAAGATACCCTGAACAAGCCCCTCAAAGGATTAGTTTCCATAGTAACAAGTGACAGTAAATTTCAGCACACTCTATAAATGTTTCCTTACCTAGTTCCACTCACCAAAGGCGCTTCACTACCTGGCAACGGCACCAGAAAAGAGTCTTGATGACCCACAAGTGTAGGGGATCTATCGTAGTCCTTTTGATAAGTAAGAGTGTCGAACCCAACGAGGAGCAGAAGCAAATGACAAGCGGTTTTCAGTAAGGTATTCTTTGCAAGCACTGAAATTGTCGATAACAGATAGTTTTGTGATAAGGTGCAGCAAGGTGGACTAATACTTTTTGTAGCAAAGGACAAGCCTGGACAAGTTCTTATAATGATAAAAGCGCTCCCGAGGACACATCGGAATTATCGTCAAGCTAGTTTTCATCACGCTCATATGATTCGCGTTCGTTACTTTGATAATTTTATATGTGGGTGGACCGGTGCTTGGGTACTGCCCTTTCTTCGACAAGCATCCCACTTATGATTAACCCCCATTGCAAGCATCCACAACTACAAAAGAAGTATTAAGGTAAACCTAACCTTAGCATGAAACAAGTGGATCCAAATCAGCCCCTTACGAAGCAACGCATAAACTGGGGTTTAAGCTTCTGTCACTCTAGCAACCCATCATATACTTATTACTTCCCAATGCCTTCCTCTAGGCCCAAGTACTGGTGAAGTGTCATGTAGGCGACGTTCACATAACACCACTAGAGGAAAGACAACATACATCTCATCAAAATATCGAACGAATACGAAATTCACATGACTACTAATAGGAAGACTTCACCCATGTCCTCAGGAACAAGCGTAACTACTCACAAAGCATATTCATGTTCATAATCAGAGGGCTATTGATATGCATTAAGGATCTGAACATATGATCTTCCACCAAATAAACTAACTAGCATCAACTACAAGGAGTAATCAACACTACTAGCAGCCCACACGTACCAATTTGAGGTTTTGGTACAAAGATTGGATACAAGAGATGAACTAGGGTTTGAGAGGAGATGGTGTTGGTGAAGATGTTGATGGAGATTGACCCCCTCCCGATGACAGGATCATTGGTGATGATGATGGTGATGATTTCCCCCTCCCGGAGGGAGGTTTCCCCGGCAGAACAGCTCCACCGGAGCCCTAGATTGGTTCCGCCAAGGTTCCGCCTCGTGGCGGCGGAGTTTCGTCCTGTAAGCTTGCTTATGATTTTTTCCAGGGTAAAAGACTTCATATAGCAGAAGACGGCCACCGGAGGGCTGCTAGGGGGCCCGCGAGGCAGGTGGCGCGCCCCCCACCCTCGTGGACAGTGGGTGGCCCCCTCAGGCATTTCTTCCACTGAATAATTATTATTAATTCCAAAAATGACTTTCGTGGAGTTTCAGGACTTTTGGAGCTGTGCAGAATAGATCTCCAATATTTGCTCCTTTTCCAAATTTCTTAATCCCAAATGCCCAAGCATTCTCCCCTTCATGTTAAACCTTGTAAAATAAGAGAAATAGCCATAAGTATTGTGACATAACGTGTAATAACAGCCCATAATGCAATAAATATCGATATAAAGCATGATGCAAAATGAACGTATCAGGGTGGCCCCCGCCACAGAGGCCCTTCGGACGCTGTGTCCAGAGAGACCGAGATCATCTCCTCTAATGAGGGAGACGAGGAGGAAGAGGAGGAGGAAAGCGGTTCCCCCCGCTAGTGGTGGAGGAAGAAGAGGACGGCCTCTGAAGACTCGGAGGGGGTGGTGCCGAAGAGGGGTAAGATAACCCTTTCGGTTAGTTCAGACTCAGAGTCCGAACACATCCCCAAGAGAACCCCCAGGGTGATGCCCCTCGCCGAATCGTAAGTATCCAAAATCTCACTATTCAATTTCTGCTTACCTACCTCCGTCATGTAAGTTATATTATTGTTTGCTTTTCAGCCCTCCCGTGAGATTCCGAACGCCTCCTTGTTGGAGGGGAACTCCCTGCCGCCTGAGCAGGAGGAGAGCGACACGCTGTCGCGAGCCCCCTCACCTACTACCATAGAGGACACCGAGGTGCTATCCCGACGGACCTCCCCTGGCTGAGGAGGTGTGGACGAGGCCGTCGAGAAGGCGCCTGAGGTTGACACCTCGGTCGCTGAAGACCTGGGGAAGGCGACCCCCATGACCACAAACAATGGGGAGCCCCAGCAGTCCGGGCCCCCGCCGCACACCATTTCTGAGACCCACACGGCTTCGAGAAGGGATGCGTAACCCCCTTCTAGAGAGGGGGGAGGAGCAGCAGCTCCATCAGCGGCCCCCGCTAATCCGGAGGTTGCTCATGCTCTGGAGGAAGCGCTGCAACGTGCTTCCGTCTTGGAGGAGCACCGCACCCTGATGGGTGCGGTTATGGAGAAGGTTCAGTCTAAAAAAAGCAAACTGAACGAAGCCTTCAACAGCCTGCTAACGGGCTTTGAGGTATGCGACATAATGCTCTCAAAGATTTTTCATATGATTGGATGAACCCGTATATAGACAGTAGCCCCTGAGACTCTGTTCGGATTACAACAATCCAAACAGGGGATCCCATGGCAATTCAGACATTAATATACTATGCTAATGTGTGTAACAAGCATCCATGTTGGCGGCTACCGCCCAGGCCGCAGAGGTTTCCGAGATTAATCAGAAGTTGCGAGTGCCCGGTGAGGAGCTCGACCGCATCAACGAGCGGTTTGAAGAGACACAAGGTATGCAGAAGTTATATATCATAAGTGATATGTATAATGAGTCTCTTAACTCATTGGATTTTTTGGTTATGATCATAGTTGGCGCGGCTAAGGTCGAATCCCTTAAGGGTGTGCTTTCCCAAGCCCAAAAGGAGGCGGAGGCAAATAGGGCAGCCGCTGACAAGGCAGCTAAGGAGCTGGAGGCGGAGCAAACTGCCCACTGCCAACATGAAGCTCGGGTGGCCGAAGTCGAGCAAGAGCTCAAGGACGCCATCATCAGGTGCGAGTCCTTGGAGAAGAAGACTTCGGACCAAGCATCCGAACTCGCCAAGGCTCCCAATGATGTCAAAGAGGCCCGGGTTGAATCCCAGAGCGCTCGCGAGGAGATTCAGCAGGCGAGGCAGATAGCGGCTGGTAAGGCCTTTCTTCTGCAGAGCAAATTTGGAAGTAAGAGGTATATCTTGCTGACCCCAGTTTGGAGTTCTCCAAGCGCATTTACTGATCTTCCAAGGAGCTTCGCCGATGCCGTGCAATTTTTCCGAGCTCAGGAGGGGAACTCGACTGAGAAGTTGTTCTGGTCGCAGTATCTCACGCTGGAGCACCCGACGCCACTGAGCGACCAGCTGAAGCAGCTGACCGAGCTGCATAGGGTGGCTGGTTTGGCCATGAAGGATCTAATAGTCCAACTTTGGCCAACCAAACCCGTGCCCAGCAGTTACTTCGGCCTCGTGAAGCGGCTTGTCAACGCACGTCCCCGCGTCGACGCCATAAAGCGGTCGGCCTGCATAGAAGGTGCCTGGATAGCCTTCGCCCGTGTCAAGATGCAATGGGCGAAGATGAAGGCCACCAAAGTGGCGACCGCAGGTCCGCCCGAGGGCAAAGATCATCGGAAGCTGGAGAGGTACTTTGAAGATGTCCTAGAAGGGGCCCGAATAGTAGACGGCCAGTGTTCAAAGGACATTATCTTCAATTAGATGTACCTGGGTGGAATAAACTATGTTATGAATCCGCGGTAATATTGTGCCTTTTGTGTTAATTTATCCTTCTGTTTGGCCGTTTATTGTTTATATTCTGAAGGTTGCCAGTCGTTGGTGTCTGCCCCCATGTAAGTAGTACAGGGGTGTTCGTGAACGCATGACCGCACTTTATCCAATGTCTTGGTCCGTAGAGGAGACATCCACGAAGTGAACTAGGCAATCAGACTATGCGGCTTTATTACCTTCACTTAGCCATAGGAGTCCATTGGTGGGGCTAAGTACTAACCCCTGTTGCATTGTGCAGCTATCCGGATTACGGTGCCTTTGCAACATGGCTGGTCGAAACCCAGCCCCTCGTGTGACACGGCAAGAATCGCTAGCGATTTGTAGTATAACACTAAGTCATCAGATCGCCGACCAGTTCTCGCTTATCATGACGATCAGTTTTCGGCTTTCTCTACTAAGGTACTTAATCGGATGAACCAGAAATACAATCGCAGTAGTTCTCACTTTACTACCTTAGCCGAACTGGCAGAACATAAGGTGGTAATCACAGGAGCCGGGCAACCCAACTATAGACCAAAGACATCAATCGGAACCGATGCATACAATGCAATATCCGGGATGCCGAAGAGTTCCCAATAGGTGTCCGGATTTTAGAATGTGCAAGGCCGAATACAGCCCCTGGAGCGAAGGCTGGGCTGAAGCACGTACATCAATCAGAAGTAAGCAGGGAATACAAATGATAATATAACATAGGTACTGAACAAAAGATGGTGATCATTTGCTTCCTTTATATCCTTATTAATACATCGAGACGTGTTTAGACAAATAATGCCACGAATATTGAGGTCATGTTACATGCCAAAAAAATTACATAAGGGAAAGGTTTACACACGACCTAAAAGTAATGGTTTGAAGAACCCAATGGTGCCATGCCGCACGTCTGCGCCATTTCTCCTTAGTAGTGAATCCTTTGAGGGGAGGATTAGATGGTTGTCTGTAAAGAAGAGAAAGAGGGTCCGAAGAGGGAGCCCTTATGCAACCATACCGTTTTATGCTTTTGAATGAACCTGTAGTGAAAGAAAGAAGAAAAAGGTATGTGGGGTCCGAATAAGGTCGAGTCGTACTATGGACCTTTTCCGTAGTGTGCCTCCGACGTTGCCCAAGGTATTTTAAGTGTGTAATTATGTACGCACGGTACATATGTCGTGGCTTTATGGGGCAGTCGGCGGAGGCAGAACTGCTATTCGAGGTTCGGGTCCACTGGGCTATCTTCATGAGGTGTGGACCGGACTCTTTTGGCAATGTCATTTGTCTTGATGGCCGATGAACTGTTCGGCTTGATAAGGCCGCCATACCCCTCGGCTGCTAGGGCCGTGGTGTGCTCTTCAGTACGGAGGGAGCGCTCCATATTTCCATTGACTATGATTACGCCCCGCAGTCCGGGCATTTTAAGCTTCAAATAAGCATAGTGCAGGACCACATTAAAATGGGTGAAAGCGGTTCATCCAAGCAGTGCGTGATAGCCACTGCAGAAAGGGACGATATCAAAGATCAGTTCTTCACTACGGAAGTTGTCTAGAGAGCCTAATACCACTTCCAGTGTTAATGAGCCGTACGACGGGCCTCCATGTCGGGTATCACTCCTTTAAAGGTAGTGTTACTAGGCTTGATTCTTGACGGGTCGATGCCCATTTTACGGACAGTGTCTTGATAGATCAGGTTAAGACTGTTGCCATCATCCATAAGGACTCTAGTGAGATGGTATCCGTCGATGATAGGATCAAGTACCAGGGCGGCCAAACCCCCGTGGCGGATACTAGTTGGATGATCTCTATGATCGAAGGTGATGGGACAGGCCGACCATGGGTTGAATTTTGGGGCAACGGGCTCTACGGCGTAGACGTCCCTTAGTGTGTGCTTGCGCTCCCTTTTTGGTATGTGCATGACATAGATCATGTTCACTGTTTTTACTTTGGGGGGAAACTGCTTCTGACCCCCAATGTTCGGCTAACGGGGCTCATCATCGTCCTCTCTTGGGGGTCCCTTCCCCTTGTGTTTGGTATTTAACTTATCGGCCTGTTTAAAAACCCAGCAACTTCTATTGGTGTGGTTGGCAGGCTTGTCGGGGTGCCATGAAATTGACTGGGCCTCTCAGGGATTTTGTCTAAATTAGATGGACCGTCCCTGTTGCCTTTGAAAGGTTTCTTCCACTGACCGGATTTAGAACCACTGAATCTGGCATTGACTGTCGTGTTTTCTGTGTTGTCGTTATTGTTCCAGCGCTTGTTTCTATTGTGGTGTGGCCTGCCATTGCCATCCCTGGCCTCAGAGGTGCCGGGGTCGTTGGAACTGTTGCTTGTACGAGCTAGCCAGCTATCTTCACCCGCGCAGAAGTGGGTCATGAGTGTTGTAAGGGTTGCCATGGTTTTAGGCTTTTCCTGCCCGAGGTGTCGGGCAAGCCATTCATCACGGACGTTGTGTTTCAAGGCCGCTAAGGCTTCCGCATCTGGACAGTCCATGGTTTGGTTCTTTTAAATGAGGAACCGATCCTAGAGTTTGCGAGCTGACTCTCTGGGCTACTGGACTATGTGACTTAGGTCATCGACGTCCGGTGGGCGGACATAGGTGCCGTGAAAGTTGGCTCGGAAAGCATCTTCTAAGTCTTCCCAGCTCCCAATGGAGTTCTCTGGGAGGCTATTCAACCAGTACCGTGCTTGCTGGGAATATAACCCATGGTATGACCCGGCTGGAGTTGTAAACTGGTTGGGACTTGGTAAACCGGCGGACAGTTAAGACGGACAGTTAAGACAGATGGCTAAGACAGACGGTAAACCGGCTGGTGGTAAACCGGCAGGAGTCAAGTCAGATGATAACCCGGCAGGTGTTAAGTCAGTTCATAAACCGGCAGGAAGTCATAAATCGGCAGACCATCTTAAACCGGCAGACCATCTTAAACCGGCAAATAGTGATAACTGGGTTGCCAAGGGTTATGAAGCCCGAGACATCATGAAGCCCAGAAAGAGAACTCAGAATAGTTAAGCCTTAAGTCCGAGTTGGACTCCACATGTAACCCGCCCCTTCAACATATATAAGGAGGGGCAGGGCTCCCCAAAGAGGGACAGGCAGGAAGAAACAATCTTAGGGCTAGACACAACTAGAGGAGAGCCGGTTCACGGCGACTCCCTCATGATGATAATGAGATCTAACCACAAACAGCATGTTAGGTTATTACCGGATGATGTTTCCCGGGGCCCGAAGCTGTCTAAATCTTTGTCTTGCGTGTTGCATCTCTCGATTCCGCTCAACCCCTCTCAAGCTACCACATAGATGTGTTGGCCTCATGACTAAGTCCTCACACTAAGGACATCTGACGTGTTAATTCCATGACAGTTGGCGCCCACTGTGGGGTACGCGCACGGTGGTGTTAAGTTCTTGGAGGGATCCTTCATAGGGTTTGGAAAGGTTCTTAATTTTCAGATGAAAAGAGACGGATTGCGCCTATGTGCATCGTCAAACGCAGCCAGGCGATCCGTCGTGGCCGGATTACTTTCCACTGCATCAGCGCGAGAAGCCAAGTGCAAAGGGGAGTTCATCAGTTCGGATCAAGACCATCAAATTATTGTTGTTCTTTGTCTGATTCGCAGAGTCGCCACCGTCGCCTACAGGAGTTGCCGAGACTTACCTGAAGCTGGATTGGTTTTGTCTTTTGTGAAATATGGTTGCTATATGCATACAAGGAATCTACCAGGAAGTTAACTCAAGGATTAAAGAAAGGAAAAAAGTGCTACGCAGGGTGAGCATGGGAAGACCAGGGAAGAGGTGACCCGACGTGCCTGTCCCGTTTCTAAACCGCCCGCGCCGTAAGTCGCCGCCCAATATCTCTGCCGTGGCCCACCTCCGGCTGTACCTTGGCGTGTTCTCCTAAATCGCCGTTTCTGCCATGAGAATCATCTCTGCCCCGTCCGCGTCGACGCATCCCCTGAATCCTACCATTGGGTTGAGCTGGCCCTGCTACCATAACTCGCCGCGGTCATATCGCCTGGTGTTAAGTCGCCCCCGCGCGTGGACGTGCCTTCTCCCTTGCACCCTCGCATTAAACCGCCGCTTGGCCATCTGCTGCATGTAAACCGCCGATTCATCCACACCTATGACCTGGACTATGTGGACAAAGAGGGGTTAAGCTAGACACGACCCAGAGAAGGATACGTATTATGTGATTGATTCGACCTTGCTCCGAGTCGCCGGAGTGCGTCCAAGTCGGCACCGGCCGCCGTCTCCGAGTCGTTCCATCGGGCCTCGAACCTCCCGTCTTCATCACGAGTGGCCCTGGCCGAGGGGCCCAACGCCTCTCCTTACGCTCCATAGCTGCACGCGCCCGGCCGGACCTGGTCCTGGACGTGAGCCCCTTGGCCGTGGTACGACGACCCGGGTTCGCTCCGCGACTCGCCGTCTTGTTCCGTCACCTCTGAGTGGCCCGTCTCCTCACCAAGATGCAGTGATTGTTTCCACATCTAAATAGGTTCAACTTCGCCTCCAAGCTGCTGAAGACCGCCGACGTCTCGCCTCGTTGCCGGGGGCGCCTCTGCCGCAGAGCCGGCCCTGCCTTGTCCACGGAAGCACGTTGACCCGGCCTATCCTGCTGAGCCGTGAGGCGCGCCCAACCTCCTCTGCTGGCCGTGGGTTATGTTGGGGATCGGAGTGTGCTGCTGGCTACATCATCAATCAATTAAAAAAGAAAGAGAGAGATCGCAGGAAGAGTTAAGGATGGAAAGTCACTGACTCAATTTCCGCCCATCTCTGCTGCCTCGCTCGGCGACGATCCGGATTTGCCGTCACCTCAAGCCGCCCGGCTTTGTGGCCGTCTCCATCGAGGCTTCAGTAACCCGGAGGAAGACACAGCCACGGCTGACCCGCCTCAGCTGTGAGAGCGCGCCTCAAGCCGGCGTCCAAGCCGCCCTGTTGCCGCCGTTGTGGCCATGGATGTAGCTCGGGCTGCCCGCGACAAGCCGGCCGGCCTCCGCTGTCGCCTTCACCGAGCGCCCACGGCTCTCCTCGCCTCACTTCGCCGGTCCACTTCCGCTGGCCGCACCTATTAACCCGCGCCTATTGATGGGCCGCCCGTTCGTCTTCGCCGGCACCTCTGTTTTCTACTGTTGCCTCACCGGTTCTTCGTGGCCCGTGAGCCGCATGTGATTTGCCGTCACACCCCCGCTGCTATGACCCGCTGCGTCGTCGGCACTGCAGTGCTAAACCGACAGTTGGCGCCCGCACATCACGCCGCCTCGACGGTCTTGCCCGCTGGAGCGGCCGTTGAACCTCTGCTCTGTACCACAAACCGCCACTAGCCAAGTCGCTGCAGCAGCCTCGCTGGGGGTTCCAACAGCTGTGGAATGAACCACCGCCCAATTTCGCCGGCACCTGACCTCGTGGCTGCCGTTGAGCTGTGATTCGACCTCTTCGCCCTGCATCTACCAGTACTGAGCCACTGGCGCTAATTCACCTCGGATTTCCACTCCGGCTCATGCCACATGTGTCTGTTGTCAAGAGCCATCCCCGCGCTGAGCCGTGGTCTGCCCCATGCCCTAGGAGGCAGCCGGCAGCTGCGGTAAACCGCCCGCACTGCGCTAAACCGCCCAAGTCACCGGCAGCTGCGGTAAAACGCCCGTGCGTCCATAACCGGTCCTGAGCCGTCTCCGCCAAATCGCCAAGCGCCTCGAGCCTTTTTTGTTGCTTCTCGCGGGCGAGCTACAGCGCGCCGAGTCACCCAAATCTGAGCATGCCAGGCTTGAGAGCTGGCCGACGGGTGCACGTGCTGTTATCTCGGTAAAAAAAGAATAAAAAGAAAAAAGAAAAAAAAAGGTGGTCAAACATGATCTGGAGGGTCCGTCTGAGTCGACCGGTGCAGTGCTTTAAGCTGCCACCTCGGTTGCGGTGAACGGATCATTCATCGTCCAAAGCCGTTTGCCATCTGCAAACATCAGGTGTTATCCATCTCAAATTTGTTTTATTAACACATATTATTTCTATCAAAGAACAAATTACTTTGATTTGTATATTTTTATATACAGGACCATTATTCACTACAAATGTGGTTTATATCACGGATATGGAGCACGGATTGATAATATTCCACCTGCGGATAACCCGGGACATATCATATGATGAATGGACGCGTACAAGCTGTTGCCCTTGCGGTCCGGTCCACATCAGCTTGCTGGGATCGTGTCTATTCGTTGTCAATGGGCATGCGCAAATTGCCGCCTCCGAGGCCTGGTCTACATCAACACATCGGGCTGTATCTGTTTGCATGAGCTATTTTATTGAATAAAAAGCCAGTCACTGCTTGGGTAGCCCGGTTTTCTTCCAACAAATTGGAGGCAAGTTATCATCAACCGCTGTGTGCACGGGGTAGCTCAGTGGGCAGGTGCACAAGTCGCCACCACTACAGTTTGGTTAATTTCAAATGGCCTTGGAAGGAACCATTGGCCAAGTTGCCGACACGGCTCATACGGGATCACTTATAACCCGTCGCAGTCACCTCAACCTTCTATGGATTTACATTGTGCTATCAACACCAATGATATGCAACTTCTGTCGGTTTATCTCACGGTCCAATATGGAGAATCTCAAGCCAACTCCTCGAGTCACCTTGAGACTCGGGGGTTACAATGATATGACTCAGCAGAAGTCTACGGTTTTCAGTAAAATCAAGAACACCAGGACGTTGGAGGGAAAAGATAACCCAGTCCCGGAGGCTACTGCCTTATTGGCGAAAATTTAAAAGCTATCAGAAGAATTTTCCGTTTAAAAATGAAGAATGCCGGTTTAAGATCTGGTTCAAGAGAAATTGGTTCCCCCGCAAAGCTTTGAAGCTCTCACTATCCGGTTTAACATCCGGTTCAAGAAGAAATATCTCTTGCAAAATTCGAGTTCTCAGAAAAGTCAAAATGGGCCAAAGAGAGTTTGTTGCACATCACAACTCAAACATAGGCACCCGGCGAGCACAGATCAGAAATATATCACTTGGGGGCTTGGTCGTATTCGAACCATAGCTACACCTCTTGATCAGCGTAAGGCCACCAGGGAAATCACTTGGAGGCTTGGTCGTATTCGAACCATAGCTACACCTCTTGATTGGCGTAAGGCCAACAGGAAATTACTTGGGGGCCAAAGAGAGTGTTGCAAAAGACAACTCAAACTTAGGCACCCATTGAGCACAACTCACAAAGTTACTTGGGGGCTCTTTGTGCAATGCAACAAAGAGTTTGAAAGGACCCTTGTAACATGCTATCAAGCACGGCTTGGAAGCCTGGTGTATTCACCTAAAACCCCGGGTTAACCTACCTTCATCAAGTAAGCCACTCCTTTCCAGGTAATCCTGGCATGACCCGCCGAACGTTTGACAAGTCAATCTTACACAAACCCTGAACTTGTCAAAGTTAAAACGACAATTGGTTAGTTGGAGGCCCATCTTGAAAGGCTTTGCAGAAATGGTTTAACTCAGCGGCCTGGCAGCCCATGAAAAGCCTCGAATTTGGGCCCGGCAGCCCTTAAAAAGCCTCGACTACACGGTTTTACTTGCCTTTGTCAAGATTTTTCTCTTTTGATAAATTTTATGTTGAACCGGCGTCTATTGACCTGGCATGACTATCAGTCATCAAATTAACCCGGTGTTCATTAACCCGGCTCGACTTTCAACTACAAGTTGTCAGTACATAATCACATATAATCCGGTGTTTATTGACCCGGACTGGCTTTGGACTATAAGTCGCCAGTATATATTTGGATTGCACCATTGGAATCATGCGCTTATAAATCATTGGATTATATTATTCAAATCTTTAATAGCCAACACGGCTGGATTTTTATTATGGTTATCAATAACCAATATTATGATTGAGGTTTTCAAAGTCGCTTTTAGCGCAATGGTTATTATTTTATCAATGGATATGATTTATTTTACCATGGAGGAAGTAGTCCCGAGTCCCTGCAGGCTTACGACCCGACACTAGGGGGCTACATTATTTCAGTTGAGATTACATCAAATACACAAGTCTCATGTCGCTGCAAGCATGCAACAGGACGCTTGGGGGCTAATGCAAAGTCATTGTTTGCTCACCTTATTGAAGACCCGACTCATCACATCGTAATGAGCCGGCTCTTGGGGGCTACCAATTGCTCCTGTCAACTATTCAAGGTACAAAGCTTTTTATCCATTATATTGAAGGGCCCACTGCTCAGTTGATAAAGCACAAGGCTTTTAACCTCGTGGACGTGGATTCAAGCCCCATGATGGGGGTTACATCATATGATGCTATTTTCATTGAAGTATATATAAAGCCCCAGCTCAATATTATCTTACTGAGTTGGCCCTTGGGGGCTACACGTTGCTGTTAAAGTCTACATGATCATATTTACAAAGTCCTTGCTCATTATTGCATAATTACCCGGCCCTTGGGGGCTACACTGGTTGAAGTTTTTATGAGCATCAGGAAATTACAAGTCCCAGGTTGCTGCAAGCATGACAACCCGGCACTTGGGGGCTACATATGTGGAATACTCAGTTCTGACTAGTGATTGAGATGAACAAACTGGATTTCTTCAAGCTTGTGACATTCATATTGAAGCAAATCTTAAGTTGTTACTACGTTACCTTCTTAAGATTTGAGGGCTACGAGTGATAGGCATATAAGAGGTATATTTTCAAAAGCTGATGTTAACAAACAGTTATGATCCGGTGCCATCAATATTTCTAAACCGGCAAGTTCTACATTCTTAAACCGGCTGAAGATCAGATGAGTATTTCAAAGACCAATATTTTTGTTAAGCATTTGGAGCTGAGTCAAAGAAGTTATTCTTCACAATATTTCTCTGTGACAAACCGATGTCAGCAAACTGATTATGAAGCTGGCCTATTGACCCAGATTTTCTAGAAGGAAATGACAAGGATTTAAAGATGCTCAGGATCAGTTTAACATGGATAAATCCAAATTAAACTGGGGGCTAATGTCGGGGATATACCCTGCGGTATGACCCGGCTGGAGTAGTAAACCGGTTGGGACTTGGTAAACCGGCAGACAGTTAAGACGGACAGTTAAGACAGATGGCTAAGACAGACGGTAAACCGGCTGGTGGTAAACCGGCAGGAGTCAAGTCAGATGATAACCCGGCAGGTGTTAAGTTAGTTCATAAACCGGCAGGAAGTCATAAACCGGCAGACCATCTTAAACCGGCAGACCATCTTAAACCAGCAGACAGTGATAACTGGGTTGCCAAGGGTTATGAAGCACGAGACGTCATGAAGCCCAGAAAGAGAAGTCAGAATAGTTAAGTCTTAAGTCCGAGTTGGACTCCACATGTAACCCGCCCCTTCAACATATATAAGGAGGGGCAGGGCTCCCCAAAGAGGGGCAAGCAGGAAGAAACAATCTTAGGGCTAGACACAACTAGAGGAGAGCCGGTTCACAGCGACTCCCTCGTGATGATAATGAGACCTAGCCACAAACAGCATGTAGGGTTATTACCGGATGATGTTTCCCGGGGCCCGAAGCTGTCTAAATCTTTGTCTTGCGTGTTGCGTCTCTCGATTCTGCTCAACCCCTCTCAAGCTACCACATAGATGCGTTGGCCTCATGACTAAGTACTCACACTAAGGACATCTGACGTGTTAATTCCACGACAGTGCTGGTCCCTTCAACTTTAGGAGAAGGTATTTAATGGCGTGAAGGTCATCTCCGCGAGCCATATGAATGTGGGGAAGAAAATCCTCAATCCAGGCGGCAGGGTCTATCGTTCCATCTTATTGCTCGATGTTCACGGGTTTAAACCCTTCCAGAAACTAGTGCTGCATTATTTCATCAGCAAAGCACATGGGGTGTGCGGCACCTCTATACCTGGCTACGTCACGACGAAGTTCGGATGACATCTGTGTTCGATGCTGACCTCGAACTTGACGATGTTCGTTGCGCCAGGTTTGGTGCCCATCGTCCTATGCTGGAGCACGTCCTCTGGATCCGTAGATTGATCTACTCAAGTCGGCTTTATTATCCAGGTCCTGAGGTAAGTTATAAGTGTAGTCCGACGCCGCTGTCTCCTTGCCTCTACGGCAAGGTGGTGCGGGCTGGTGTTCGGCGTGATAGGCAATTTTGTCCCGTCCATGTGGTCGTCGGTCTGGTTGATCAGCCTAATTGTATTTTGATGGAATCGGCTCGAGTACCTCATCATCAAATTGTGGCAACAGCCTACGCTTGGGGTAACTCTTTACTGGTGGCTCGAGGTCGTACTCTTCTGCGGCTAGGAACTTGGTCCATCTATCGTTGAGCGTGTCCTGTTCGCCTTGAAGTTGCCAGTGTTTCTTTTTCAGGCTCCGCGCAGTAGCGATGAGCTGTCGCTTGAAGCGTTCTTGTTCGAGGGATTTCTCTGGGATGATGAAATCTTCGACACCGAGGCTCACATCCTCCTCGGAGGCAGGTAAGTAGTTGCTGTCTTCCGAGTCCTCATCATCAGCATGTTTGGGGCTGTACTGACCCTCCTCCCTCTCATCATGTTCGGACGTGGGTTCGACGGGGTGGTCATGGTCCTCAGCATTATCCAGAGTTTCATTATCTCCAGTGTCGGTATTACTATCTTTTGCCTGATGCGATCGTGAGCGGCACCGCTGATGCCAGCGCTTTGGTGGTTCGTCGATGGGCTTGTCCTTGCCTGTATCTTGAAGGCCATCGTCGTCCTTCTTCTCAGGAGTTTCCACCATGTATACATTGTAGGTAGAGGTGGTCGTCCAATGCCCCGTGATAGGTGGGTTTTGGCTTTGTTCGGGGTCGACATCATCATCCATGCCGTCGATGTCTTCGGAGGCATAGTCTAGCATGTCGTTTAAATCCTCGACGGTGGCTATTAAGTGGGTGGTGGGTGGGTTTTGAAATTCCCCAATCTTGCCCCCAGCTTGCACTGGGTGTAGTTCGGAGGCAAGGCTTCCATAATGGCAAGAGATTGTATTAGGCCCAATGCTTCGTCTACGAGCGAAAGCCACATAGGGGTCTGCGGATCTGCGGGACCGCGCACTTGATCAAGCCCGATGGACGCAGACCTCAACAGTTTGGAGTTATCATCTAGAGGTGAGTCCGGCTCTCCGATGACTGGGAGAGTACCGTTTGACTCCGGGTTTACCGATGGCGCGATCGCATCCGGGTCTCCGGTTGAGAGTTCCAAAATAGGAGAGAGTGTGGGGATCGATCCCCCCGTCTTCGAACAACACGATCTGCCCCGGATCTAAGGCCGGTGGGCGTGAACATTGACCCCTAGATGGGATCTGATAGCGGCCGAAGGGCCTTCTTCATGAGGGTAGGGAGCGGCAGTCGAGGCTGTGAACCCTTCGAAGATCATATCTCCTCGGACATCAACAATGTAATTCAGGTTTCCAAACCTGATCTGGTGACCGGGGGCATAACTGTTGACCTGCTCAAGGTGGCCGGTCGAGTCGGCACGTAGCATGAAGCCACTAAACACAAAGACTTGTCCAGGGAGAAAAGTCTCCTCGGACATAGCATCATCATTGATGAAAAGGCACGCCATCAATCCTTGTGTTGACAACACAGCAGAGCTCTCAATGAAATCACCAATGTCGGTGTCAAAACCGGTAGATCTCGGGTAGGGGGGCCCAAGCTGTGTGTCTGAGGATCAATGGTAACAATGGACAAAGGGACACAATGTTTACCCAGGTTCGGGCCCTCTTAAAGGAGGTAAAACCCTACGTCCTGCTTGATTGTATTTGATGAGTATAGGTGTTACAAGAGTTGATCTACCTCAAGATCGTAATGGCTAAAACCTAGCTTGTCTAGACTATCAATGTTATCCTCCTCGCTCTGGTCTAAACCCTCCAGTTTATATAGACACTGAGGGGCCTAGGGTTGTACAGAGTCGGTTTACAAAGAAAGGAAATAGCATATCTGAACACCTAATCTTGTCGTTCATGCATAGGGGAGTCCTAACCGGACATGGGAGGCGGTCTTCTTCCTTTATCTTCACGGCCCATCAGTCCGCCCATATTGAATAGGCCAGACGCCCGAGGACCCCTTAGTCCAGGACTCCCTCAACTACCACATAAACATGGAACGGAAAGAAGCTACAACTAATTTTTTGGTTTTTCTCAAAAATTTCAAACATACAAGAAGAAAGCAGGAAAAAAGAATAATAAACTAGCATGGATAATACAATGAAAAACTATGAACGTCGACAACTGGAATGAATGTGTGAACATGAATGTAATATCGCTGAGAAATACGTACTCCCCCAAGCTTAGGCTTTTGGCCTAAGTTGGTCTATGCCCATGGATCAAAGTATCCCTCTCCGGTGTACTACGGAGGATCCTGGGGGTTCCACTAGTTAGCTAGCTCCTGCGGCTCCCACTGATAAATAGACTCCTGATATGGATCAGGTAATGGCTCTGGCTCAGGAACTGGGGATCGCATCTGCTCCCAGTATGCATAAATGTCCGCGGGCAGATGGTGTACCTGCCTGAATGAATCTCGAACAAAGAGGTGCAGGCAGGGTAATAATCTGACAAGTCTTCTCGCTAAATACCAGCTTATAGATGAGTCTCTTTTCCTTATCATCACTAATAAAATCATGTGCTACCATACTGTTATAATCTAAGTATATTGTGGTAGCAGCTTCTCCTCTCTCTCATCGTGTCTAATGGGTATCTCGAAGCGTCTAGCAAGACGGGAAGCATAGATACCTCCAAAGATAGTACCCTTTGAACGGTTTAAACTCAACCATCGAGCAACCATAGCGCCCAAACTAAAAGTTATGTCACGAAGTAAAGAATGGGGCAAAATAGCAAGGTCAGGGGCACAAAGGCCTCCACTCTCTCCAAGACCAATTAAACATCTCCCAACAAATAATGAGTAACAGTGTAAAACAGGAAAATGTAAACTAGCCACTCTCGCTTTCGACACCTTTCTCCCTTCCCCTACGGTAACTTCATTAATAAAATCTTCCACATCTCTAAGACATGGTTCGTCGACGCTGCCCTCATAAGGTAATTTGCAAACCTCACAAAAGTCACAAAGCGTCATCTCCTTATGCTCATCATATAAATAAAACTCTATCGTAGGTGGTGATTTCCTAGCATGAAAGTAAAAATTCTGCATGAAGGTATTAGTGAGTAGGAGGTATTGTTCACACTTATCATTGAGGAAGTCGGTGATGCCTGCACTCCCAGCCAAATAATAGAAATCCTCATAAATTATGGCCGCCTCCAAGAATGCATCACTTGGCCATTCACACGGTCGAACCTCCGCGGTGCGAGGAAGGTTGTACTTGGGCTCCTTCTTCTCCTCATTTTCGTTTTCCTTCGAACCCGGGCTCGAAGAGCCTCTCAACAATCTCCTCATCATTTTCTCCCTTTGAAAAATACTGAAATTTTAGTGACTCAAAAATAAAAGTGAACCAAACTCAACAAGATTGATAGCAACTACTCCTACAAGTGCCTAGAGGCTATATCATGCATCAAACTACCTTGGACCATATAAATTTGACATGCAAGATCAAGAACAAGGTCACCAAAGCAGCAAAAATTGGCAATAAATAAAGAACTAGAACAAAAACTAATTGGACCATTGGAGGAGTCACATACCAAAGAACAATCCCCCAAAATAGTTTTGCAAATGGAGCTTTGCACAAGGAGATCGAAGATGGCAGCAAGGTGAGCAAGAACACGGGTTTGAGCAACAAGATGATTTTTCTGGAGGAAGACAAAGTAGATGGGTGCAGGAATAAGTGAGGGGGACCCACGTGGGACCCACAAGGCAGGGGGCACGCCAAGGGGGTATGGCACGCCCTCCACCCTTGTGATCCACTGGTGCAACCCCCTGGTCCATTCTCAGTGCCAGAAATTCTAAAATATTCAAAAAAATCATACTAAATTTTCAGGGCATTTGGAGAACTTATATTTTCGGGACATTTTTATTGCACGAATAATTCAGAAACAGACAGATAATGCTATTTTTGCTTTATTTATTCTAAATAACAGAAAGTAAATGGTGGGTACAGAAAGTTGTGCTTTCTAAATTCATCCATCTCATGCTCATCAAAAGGAATCCATTAACAAGGTTGATTAAGTCTTATTAACAATCTTCTTTCGAATAACATGAATCTGGAGAATTTTTTAATAACATTAGGTTACCTCAATGGGGATATGCATGCCCCCAACAATAAGAATATCATATTTCTTTTTGACTGTAGGGAGAGGGAATTAAAAACCTCCAATAACAATAGTTGAAAATTTTCCAATAGAATTGATACTATGAACTTGAGGTTGTTTCTTTAGAAAGTGTATTGTATGCTCATTACCATTAACATGAAAAGTGACATTGCCTTTGTTGCAATCAATAACAGCCCCTGCAGTATTCAAAAAGGGTCTACCAAGGATGATCGACATACTGTCGTCCTCGGGAATATCAAGAATAACAAAGTTCGTTAAGATAGTAACGTTTGCAACCACAGCAGGCACATCCTCACAAATACCGATGGGTATAGCAGTTGATTTATAGGCCATTTGCAAAGAGATTTTGGTAGGTGTCAACTTATTCAATTCAAGTCTATGATATAAAGAGAAAGGCATAACACTAACACCGGCTCCAAGATCACATAAAACAGTTTTAACATAGTTTCTTTTAATGGAGCTTGGTATAGTTGGTATTCCTGGGTGTCCTAGTTTCTTAGGTATTCCACCCTTAACAGTATAATTAGCAAGCCTGGTGGAAATTTCAGCCTCCGGTGTCCTTCTTTTATTTTTAACAATATCTTTATATACTTAGCATAAGGAGACATTTTCAGAATATCAGTCAAACGCATACGCAAAAAGACAGGTCTAAGCATTTCACAAAATCGCTCAAAATCCTCATCATGCTTTTTCTTGGATGGCTTAGGAGGAAAGGGCATGGGTTTCTGAACCCATGGTTCTCTTTCTTTACCATGTTTCCTAGCAACAAAGTCTCTCTTATCATAACATTGATTCTTTGATTGTGGGTTATCAAGATCAACAATAGGTTCAATCTCTACATCATTATCATTACTAGGTTGAGCATCAACATGAACATCATCATTAACATTATCACTAGGTTCATGTTCATCACCAGATTGTGTCTCAGCATCAGAAATAGAAATATCATTTGGATTCTCAAGTGTGTCTATAGTAGGTTCACTAGAAGCATGCAAAGTCCTATCAGTTTTCTTATTCTTTTTATTACTAGGACTAAGTGCATCAGTATTAATTCTCTGAGAATCTTGCTCAACTCTCTTAGGGTGGCCTTTGGGATACAAAGGTTCTTGGGTCATCTTACCACCTCTAGCCATAACCCTAACAGCATTATCATTGTTCTTATTATTCAACTCATTAAGCAAATCATCATGTGCCTTAAGTACTTGTTCTACTTGAGTTTTAACCATGGAAGCATGCTTAGTGATAATCTTAAGATCACTAACAGTTCTACTCATATAGTCACCCAAGCAGTCAAGCATATAAGCATTATGTTTCAATTGTCTACTAACATAAGCATTCAAATTTTCTTGTTTAACAATAAAATTATCAAAATCATCCAAGCATTGACTAGGAGACTTATTATGAGGAATATCACTTTCATCAAATCTATAGAGAGAATTTACCTCTACTACCTATGTCGGGTTATCAAGACCATGTATTTCTTCAATAGGCGGTAAATTCTTGACATCTTCAGCTTTAATACCTTTTTCTTTCATCGATTTATTTGCCTCTTGCATATCTTCAGGACCGAGAAATAGAATGCCTCTTTTTTCGGAGTTGGCTTAGGAGGTGGTTCGGGAAGAGTCCAATCATTATCATTACTCAATATATTATTCAACAACAATTCAGCTTGCTCAACAGTTCGTTCCCTGAAAACACAACCAGCACAACTATCTAGGTGGTCCCTAGAAGCATCGGTGAGTCCATTATAAAAGATATCAAGTTTTTCATTTTTCTTGAGAGGATGATCAGGAAAAGCATTAAGTAATTGGAGAAGCCTCCCCCAAGCTTGTGGGGTACTCTCTTCTTCAATTTGCACAAAGTTAAATATTTCCTATAAGGCAGCTTGTTTCTTATGAGCGGGAAAATATTTTGCAGAGAAGTAGTAAATCATATCCCGGGGACTACACACACAACCAGGAGCAAGAGAATTAAACCATATCTTAGCATCACCCTTTAATGAGAAAGGAAACAACTTAAGAATATAGTAATAGTGAATTTTTTTCCTCATGAGCAAATAGGGTGGCTATATCATTCAATTTAGTAAGATGTGCCACAACAGTTTCAGATTCATAACCATGGAAAGGGTCAGATTCAACAAAAGAAATTAACTCAGGAATGATAGAGAATTCATAATCCATATCAGTAACACAGATTGGTGAAGTGGCAAACTTAGGATCATATTGCATTCTAGCATTCAAAGATTTTTCTTTCCACTTGCATAATAATTTCTTAAGATGATATATATCCTTACAAGCAAGAAAGTCCCTAGCTACCTGATATGTCCATTTTGCATCATGCTTTTATATTGATATTTATTGCATTATGGGCTGTTATTACACGTTATGTCACAATACTTATGGCTATTCTCTCTTATTTTACAAGGTTTGTCATGAAGAGGGAGAATGCCGAAAGCTGGGATTCTGGCTGGAAAAGGAGCAAATATTGGAAACCTATTCTGCACAACTCCGAAAGTCCTGAAACTCCACAAAAGTCATGTTTGGAATTAATAAGAATTATTGAGAGAAGAAAGTACCAGAGGGGGCCCACACACTGGCCACGAGGGTGGGGGCGCGCCCACCCCTACTGGGAGCGCCCCCTGCCTCGTGGGCCCCCTGGTGGCCCTCCGGTGCCCATCTTCTGCTATATGAAGTATCTTACCCTAGAAAAAATCATAAGCAAGCTTACGGGACGAAACTCCGCCGCCACGAGGCGGAACCTTTGCGGAATCAATCTAGGGCTCCGGCGGAGCTGTTCTGCCGGGGAAACTTCCCTCCGGGAGGGGGAAATCATCACCATCGTCATCACCAATGATCCTCTCATCGGGAGCGGGTCAATCTCCATCAACATCTTCACCAGCACCATCTCCTCTCAAAGCCTAGTTCATCTCTTGTATCCAATCTTGTATCAAAACCACAAATTGGTACCTGTGGGTTGCTAGTAGTGTTGATTACTCCTTGTAGTTGATGCTAATTGGTTTATTTGGTGGAAGATCATATGTTCAGATCCTTAATGCATATTAATACTCCTCTGATCATGAACATGAATATTCTTTGTGATTAGTTACGTTTGTTCCTGAGGACATGGGTGAAGTCTTGCTATTAGTAGTCATGTGAATTTGGTATTCTTTTGATATTTCGATGAGATGTATGTTGTATCTTCTCTAGTAGTGTTATGTGAACGTCGACTACATGACACTTCACCATTATTTGGGCCTAGAGGAAGGCATTGGGAAGTAATAAGTAGATGATGGGTTGCTAGAGTGACAGAAGCTTAAACCCTAGTTTATGTGTTGCTTCGTAAGGGGCTGATCTGGATCCACTAGTTTCATGCTATGGTTAGGTTTACCTTAATACTTCTTTTGTAGTTGCGGATGCTTGCAATAGGGGTTAATCATAAGTGGTATGCTTGTACAAGAAAGGGCAGTACCCAAGCACCGGTCCACCCACATATGAAATTATCAAAGTACCGAACATGAATCATATGAGCGTGATGAAAACTAGCTTGACGATAATTCCCATGTGTCCTCGGGAGCGCTTTTCTCATTATAAGAAATTGTCCAGGCTTGTACTTTGCTACAAAAAGGATTGGGCCACCTTGCTGCACTTCGTTTACTTTCATTGCTTGTTACCCGTTACAAATTATCTTATCACAAAACTATCTGTTACCTACAATTTCAGTGCTTGCAGAGAATACCTTACTGAAAACCACTTGTCATTTCCTTCTGCCCCTCGTTGGGTTCGACACTCTTACTTATCGAAAAGACTATGATAGATCCCCTATACTTGTGGTTCATCAAGACTCTTTTCTGCCACCGTTGCCGGGGAGTGAAGCGCCTTTGGTGAGTGGAACTTGGTAAGGAAACATTTATGTAGTGTGCAGAAATTTACTGTCACTTGTTACTATGGAAACTAATCCTTTGAGGGGCTTGTTCGGGGCATCTTCACCCCGACCAGTAGAGCAAAGAGTTGCTCCTCAACCTACTGAACCTACTGAAAATTTTTACTTTGAAATTCCTTCGGGTATGATAGAGAAACTGCTAGCTAATCCCTTTGCAGGAGATGGAACATTGCATCCCGATTTACACCATATCTATGTGGATGAAGTTTGTGGATTATTTAAGCTTGCAGGTATACTCGATGATGTTGTTAAAAGGAAGGTCTTCCCTTTATCTTTGAAGGGAGATGCATTGACATGGTATAGGCTATGTGATGATACGGGATCTTGGAACTATAAACGATTGAAATTGGAATTTCACGAGAAGTTCTATCCTATGCATCTTGTTCATCGTGATCGTAATTACATATATAATTTTTGTCCTTGCGAAGGAGAAAGCATCGCTCAAGCTTGGGGGAGGCTTAAGTCAATGTTATATTCATGCCCCAATCATGAGCTCTCAAGAGAAATGATTATTCAAAATTTTTATGCTCGGCTTTCCCTCAATGATCGCACCATGCTCGATACTTCCTGTGCTGGTTCTTATATGTTGAAGACTATTTAATTCAAGTGGGACTTATTGGAAAGAATTAAATGCAACTCTGAAGATTGGGGTTCCGACGATGGTAAGGAGTCAGGTATGACACCTAGGTTTGATTGTGTTAAATCTTTTATGGATACCGATGCTTTTCGTGGATTTAGCGCTAAATATGGACTTGACTCTGAGATAGTAGCTTCTTTCTGTGAATCTTTTGCTATTCACGTTGATCTCCCTAAGGATAAGTGGTTCAAATATAATCCTCCCATTGAAGTAAAAGTAGTTGCACCTGTTACAGTTGAAGAAAAGACTATCACGTATGATGATCCTATTGTTCCTACTACTTATGTTGAGAAACCACCTTTCCCTGTTAGGTTAAAGGATCATGCTAAAGCTTCAATTGTTGTTCGTAAGAGTAATACTAGAACATATACACCCCGTGAGCAAATTAAAGTTGAACCTAGTATTGCTATGGTTAAAGATCTCTTGGCTGATAATATCGACGGGCATGTTGTTTATTTCTATGAGGAAGCTGCTAATATTGCTAAACCCGATGCTAAGATACATAGACCTGTTGTAGGCATGCATGTTATTTCTATTAAAATAGGAGATCATTGTTATCATGGCTTATGTGATATGGGTGCTAGTGCTAGTGCAATACCTATTTCCTTATATGATGAAATTATGCATGATATTGCACCCGCTGAGTTAGAGGATATTGATGTTACAATTAAGCTTGCCAATAGGGATACTATTTCACCATTTGGGATTGTTAGAGATGTTGAAGTCTTGTGTGGGAAAGTTAAATATCCTGCTGATTTTCTTGTTCTTGGTTCCCCACAAGATAGCTTGCCCTTTCGGTACTTTTGCTTATAGATGTATGCCTTTTGGTTTATGTAATGCACCTGCTACCTTTCAAAGATGCATGATGGCTATATTCTCTGACTTATGTGAAAAGATTTGTGAGGTATTCATGGATGATTTCTCCGTTTATGGATCCTCTTTTGATGATTGCTTGAGCAACCTTGATCGAGTTTTGCAGAGATGTGAAAACACTAGTCTCGTCTTGAATTGGGAGAAGTGCCACTTTATGGTTAATGAAGGCATTGTCTTGGGGCATAAAATTTCTGAAAGAGGTATTGAAGTTGATAAGGCTAAAGTTGATGCTATTGAAAAGATGCCGTGTCCCAAGGACATCAAAGGTATAAGAAGTTTCCTTGGTCATGCCGGGTTTTATAGGAGGTTCATTAAGGACTTTTCTAAAATCTCTAGGCCTCTAAGTAATCTATTGCAAAAAGATATTCCTTTTGTCTTTGATGATGATTGTGTAGAAGCATTTGAAATACTTAAGAAAGCTTTGATCACTGCACCTATTGTTCAGCCACCTGATTGGAATTTACCCTTTGAAATTATGTGTGATGCTAGTGATTATGTTGTAGGTGTTTTTCTAGGGCAAAGAGTTGATAAGAAATTAAATGTTATTCAATATGCTAGTAAAACTCTTGACACTGCCCAGAGAAATTATGCTACCACTGAAAAAGAATTCTTAGCAGTTGTGTTTGCATGTGATAAATTTAGACCTTATATTGTTGATTCTAAAGTAACTATTTACACTGATCATGTTGCTATTAAATATCTTATGGAAAAGAAAGATGCTAAGCCTAGACTTATTAGATGGGTTCTCTTGCTCCAAGAATTTGATTTGCATATTATTGATAGAAAGGGAGTTGAGAACCCCGTTGCAGACAACTTGTCTAGGTTAGGGAATGTTCTTGATGACCCACTACCTATAGATGATAGCTTTCCTGATGAACAATTAGCTATCATAAATGCTTCTCGTACTGCTCCATGGTTGCTGATCATGCTAATTACATTGTTGCTAAATTCATACCACCTAGTTTCACAAACCAACAAAATAAAAAGTTCTTTTATGATTTGAGACATTACTTCTAGGATGACCCACACCTTTATAAAGAAGGAGTAGATGGTGTTATTAGACGTTGTGTACCTGAGCATGAACAGAATGATCCTCACGCAAGTGTCACTCCAAACCATATGGAGGACACCACGCTGGAGATAGAACTGCACATAAGGTATTGCAATCCGGTTTTTATTGGCCCACTCTCTTCAAAGATGCCCGTAAGTTTGTCTTGTCTTGTGATGAATGTCAAAGAATTGGTAATATTAATAGACGTCAAGAAATGCCTATGAATTATTCTCTTGTTATTGAGACATTTGATGTTTGGGGCTTTGATTATATGGGACCTTTTCCTGCCTCTAACGGATATACACATATTTTAGTTGCTGTTGATTACGTTACTAAGTGGGTAGAAGCTATTCCAACTAGTAGTGCTGATGATAACACCTCTATTAAGATGCTTAAAGAAGTTACTTTTCTCAGGCTTGGAGTCCCTAGATATTTAATGACTGATGGTGGTTCACATTTTATTCATGGTGCTTTTCGTAAAATGCTTGCTAAGTATGACGTTAACCATAGAAGTGCATCTCCTTGTCACCCACAGTCTAGTGTCAAGTAGAGTTGAGTAATAGAGAGCTCAAATTAATTTTGCAAAAGACTGTTAATAGATCTAGAAAGAATTGGTCCAAGAAACTTGATGATGCATTATGGGCCTATAGAACTGCATATTAAAATTCTATGGGTATGTCTCCGTATAAGATGGTTTATGGAAAAGCATGCCACTTACCTCTCGAACTTGAACATAAGGCATATTGGGCTATTAAAGAGCTCAACTATGATTTCAAACTTGCCGGTGACAAGAGATTATTCGACATTAGCTCACTTGATGAATGGAGAACCCAAGCCTATGAGAATGCCAAGCTGTTCAAAGAAAAGGTTAAAAGATGGCATGACAAAAGGATACAAAAGCGTGAGTTTAACTTAGGTGATTATGTGTTGCTATTCAACTCTCCTTTAAGATTTTTTGCAGGAAAACTTCTCTCTAAATGGGAAGGTCCTTATGTTATCGAGGAAGTCTATCGTTCCGGTGCCATAAAAATCAACAACTTCGAAGGCACAAGTCCGAGGGTGGTGAACGGTCAAATAATCAAACATTATATCTCAGGTAATCATATAAATGTTGAAACTAATATTATTGAAACAGTAACCCTAGAGGAATACATAAAGGACACTTTCCAGAACATTTCAGACTCCGAAAAGGAATAGGTATGTGGTACGGTAAGTAAACCGACTCCAAAACAGTTCTAATAGCAATTTTTCTCCGTTTTGGAATATTTAAGAATTTAGGAAAACAGGAAGTAGTCCGGGAAGGACACGAGGCCTCCACGAGGGTGGAGGGCGCGCCCACCCTTACTGCGCGCGCCCCCTGCCTCGTGTGCTCTTCGGACTATGTTTTCTTGCACGATACTTATTTTGGCTGGTAAAAATTCATTATATAATCTCCCGAAGGTTTTGACCACCGTATCACGCAAAAATCTTCTGTTTTCGTTTCGAGCTGTTTTTCTGACAGATCTAGAGCATCATGACGTCACCCGCCTCCAACAAAGAAGACAAGGATGCTTGGCTATTGAAGATAGAGCTGAAAAGAGAAGAACCGGAGCAGATCAACAAGGATGAAGGGATCAAGAAGGCCATGGAGGATCAAGCTCCGGCAGTGGAAGAAGAAAACATCCCTCAACCTCTACCTAACCTCTTTAACCCGACTGAGATTGAAGCTTTCACGATGTTTGAGTTAGCTCGCATACAAAACAAGTATCTCACACAGGAAAATATTTTGTTGAAGGATCATATCGTCGCACTCAAGGGCATTATCCGCAAGTTGGAGGAGCTTTTACGCTCGATGTGCGATTATCCACCATCATCATCACCACCTTCATCACCTCCGAGGACATAATCACATGGGTATGGGCACTCCCCTTGGCAACTGCCAAGCTTGGGGGAGGTGCCCCGGTATCGTATCACCATCACACTCCTATCTTTACTATTTTACTTAGTTCGATCCTTTTAGTAATATCTTGATCTAGTAGGATAAAGTTTTGGTATGATTTAGTTTTGAGTTTTGCTTTGTGATCTCTCTATGTAATCGAGTCCGTGAGCTATATAATAAAGATTAGTGTTGAGTCAAGGGCTTTGCTATCTTGATATGATCTTGAGAAAATAGAAAGAATAAAAAGAAATAAAAGAGTTCATATTGATCTTATGGATAGTAATGACTTCACATATAAATGGTATGAGGCTTAAAAGTTGTTGAGAGTTGGCAAACATAGTTTTGGTCATCATTGCAATTAATAGGAAGTAATAAAGAAAGAGAGGTTCTCACATATAAATATACTATCTTGGACATCTTTTATAATTGTGAGCACTCATTAAGTATGACATGCTAAAGAGTTGATGTTGGACAAGGAAGACAACGTAATGGGTTATGTTTTCTCACATCTTAGTGAAAGTATATTGTCCTGGATCGTCCAACATGTTGAGCTTGCCTTTCCCCCTCATGCTAGCCAAATTCCTTGCACCAAGTAGAGATACTACTTGTGCTTCCAAATATCCTTAAACCCAGTTTTGCCATGAGAGTCCACCATATCTACCTATGGATTGAGTAAGATCCTTCAAGTAAGTTGTCATGTTGCAAGCAATAAAAATTGCCCTCTAAATATGTATTACTTATTAGTCGGAGAAAATAAGCTTTATACGATCGTGTGATATGGAAGTAATAAAAGCGACGGACTGCATAATAAAGGTTCATATCACAAGTGGCAATATAAAGTGATGTTCTTTTGCATTAAGATTTTGTGCATCCAACCCTAAAAGCACATGACAGCCTCTGCTTCCCTCTGCGAAGGGCCTATCTTTTACTTTATGTCTTTTACTTTATGCAAGAGTCAAGGTGATCTTCACCTTTCCCTTTTTCATTTTATCCTTTGGCAAGAACCTCGTGTTGGAAAGATCTTGATATATACATACATACATATATATATATATATATATATATATATATATATATATATCCAATTGGATGTAAGTTAGCATGAACTATTATTGTTGACATCACCCAAAGCTGAATACGTTGGGAGGCAACACTATAAGCCCCTATCTTTCTCTGTGTCCGATTAAAACTCCATAACCATAAGTATTGCGTGACTGTCAGCAATTGTGGAAGACTAAATGATAGTTGAGTATGTGGACTTGCTGAAAAGCTCTATTATTGACTCTTTCCCATGTTATGATAAATTGCAATTGCTTCAATGACTGAGATTATAGTTTGTTAGTTCTCAATGAAGTTTCTAAATCATACTTGACATTGTGAATAGATTGAGCATAAGAAATCATATGACAAAATATATTTATGGTGCTGTTTAAGAATGATCATGATGCCCTTATGTCCGTATTTTATTTTTATCGACACCTCTATCTCTAAACATGTGGACATATTTTTCGATATCGGCTTCCGCTTGAGGACAAGCGAGGTCTAAGCTTGGGGGAGTTGATACGTCCATTTTGCATCATGCTTTTATATCGATATTTATTGCATTATGGCTTGTTATTACACGTTATGTCACAATACTTATGGCTATTCTCTCTTATTTTTCAAGGTTTATCATCAAGAGGAGAATGCTTGGTAATGGGATTCAGGTGGAAAAGGAGCAAATATTGGAAACCTATTCTGCACAGCTCCAAAAGTCCTGAAACTCCACGAAAGTCATTTTTGGAATTAATAAGAATTACTGAGCAAAGAAAGTACCAGCGGGGGCCCACATCCTGGCCACGAGGGTGGGGGCGCGCCCACCCCTACTGGGCGCGCCCCCTGCCTCGTGGGCCCCCTGGTGGCCCTCCGGTGCCCATCTTCTGCTATATGAAGTATCTTACCCTGGAAAAAATCATAAGCAAGCTTACGGGATGAAACTCCGTCGCCACGAGGCGGAACCTTGGCGGAACCAATCTAGGGCTCTGGCGGAGCTGTTCTACCGAGGAAACTTCCCTCCAGGAGGGGGAAATCATCACCATCGTCATCACCAATGATCCTCTCATCGGGAGGGGGTTAATCTCCATCAACATCTTCACCAGCACCATCTCCTCTCAAACCCTAGTTCATCTCTTGTATCCAATCTTGTATCAAAACCACAAATTGGTACCTGTGGGTTGCTAGTAGTGTTGATTACTCCTTGTAGTTGATGCTAATTGGTTTATTTGGTGGAAGATCATATGTTCAGATCCTTAATGCATATTAATACTCCTATGATCATGAACATGAATATTCTTTGTGATTAGTTACGTTTGTTCCTAAGGACATGGGTGAAGTCTTGCTATTAGTAGTCATGTGAATTTGGTATTCATTCAATATTTTGATGAGATGTATGTTGTCTCTCCTCTAGTCGTGTTATGTGAACGTCGACTACATGACACTTCACCATTATTTGGGCCTAGAGGAAGGAATTGGGAAGTAATAAGTAGATGATGGGTTGCTAGAGTGACATAATCTTAAACCCTAGTTTATGCGTTGCTTCGTAAGGGGCTGATTTGGATCCACTAGTTTCATGATGTGGTTAGGTTTACCTTAATACTTCTTTTGTAGTTGCGGATGCTTGCAATAGGGGTTAATCATAAGTGGGATGCTTGTCCAAGAAAGGGCAGTACCCAAGCACCAGTCCACCCACATATCAAATTATCAAAGTACCGAACGCGAATCATATGAGCATGATGAAAGCTAGCTTGACGATAATTCCCATGTGTCCTCGGGAGCGCTTTTCTCATTATAAAAAATTGTCCAGGCTTGTCCTTTGCTACAAACAGGATTGGGCCACCTTGCTACACTTTATTTACTTTCATTGCTTGTTACCCGTTACAAATTATCTTATCACAAAACTATCCGTTACCTACAATTTTAGTGCTTGTAGAGAATACCTCACTGAAAACCGCTTGCCATTTCCTTCTGCTCCTCGTTGGGTTCGACACTCTTACTTATTGAAAGGACTACGATAGATCCCCTATACTTGTGGGTCATCACTACCTCTCCATCCATAACATAGCCCTCAAGCATAACAGGAAGTTCATATCTAGGAGAGCTAGGTCTAACAGGTGTTTCAAAGTTTTTAGTTTCAATAATTTCATCAGTTTCGAAAATATCATCATCTTCAACATAATCAATAGTTCTAACTCTAGAAGATGTTCATCACGTAGTTCACCCAGTGGCATAGTTTTATCAAGCAAAGAAGTAGCATCATAAGCTCATTCATAGCTGAAGTAGCATCATCAATAACATGCGACATATCAGAATGAATAGCAGGTGTAGGTGTTGCAAGTTTACTCAAAACAGAAGGTGAATCAAGTGCAGAGCTAGATGGAAGTTCCTTACCTCCCCTCGTAGTAGAGGGAAAAATCTTGGTTCTATTATCTTTCAAATTCCTCATAGTGATCAACAGATATAAATCCCAAGTGATTCAGAGAATAGAGTTGTGCTCCCCGGCAATGGCGCCATAAAAAGGTCTTGATAACCCATAAGTATAGGGGATCGCAACAGTTTTCGAGGGTAGAGTATTCAACCCAAATTTATTGATTCGACACAAGGGGAGCCAAAGAATATTCTCAAGTATTAGCAGCTGAGTTGTCAATTCAACCACACCTGAAAGACTTAATGTCTGCAGCAAAGTATTTAGTAGCAAAGTAGTACGGAAGTAATGGTAATGGTGGCAAAAGTAACAGTAGCAGTTTTGTAGCAATTGTAACATGGACAATGGAAAAGTAACTTAGCAAAGATCGATATGTGAAAAGCTCGTAGGCAATGGATCAATGATGGATAATTATGTCGGATAGTATTCATCATGCAACAGTTATAACCTAGGGTGACATGGAACTAGCTCCAATTCATCAATATAATGTAGGCATGTATTCCGAATATAGTCATATGTGCTTATGGGAAACAACTAGCATGACATCTTTTGTCCTACCCTCCCGTGGCAGCGGGGTCCTAATGGAAATTAAGGGATATTAAGGCCTCCTTTTAATAGAGAACTGAAACAAAGCATTAGCACTTAGTGAATACATGAACTCCTCAAACTAGGTAATCACCGGAAAGAATCCCAATTATTGTCACCTTAGGGTATGCAGATGATAACTCGTAATAGGTGTCTACAACTTGCAAGATTGGATCAAGAACACAAATATATTCATGAAAACATAAAAGGTTCAGATCTAAATTCATAGCACTCGGGCCCTAGTGACAAGCATTAAGCATAGCAAACTCCTAGCAACATCAATCTCAGAACATAGTGGATACTAGGGATCAAACCCTAACAAAACTAACTCGATTACATGATAAATATCATCCAACCCATCACCGTACATCAAGCCTACGATGGAATTACTCATGCACAACGGTGAGCATCATGAAATTGGTGACGGAGGATGGTTGATGATGACGACGGTGACGATTTCCCCTCTCCGGAGCCCTGAACGGACTCCAGATCTGCCCTCCCGATGAAGAACAGGAGGTGACGGTGGCTCCGTATCATAAAACGCGATGAATCCTTCTTTCTAATTTTTTTCTCCCCGAAAGTGAATATATGGAGTTGGAGTTGAGGTTGGTAGAGGTCCAGGGGACCCACAAGGCAGGGGCGCCCTAGGGGGGTGGGCGTGCCCTCCACCCTTGTGGACAGCAGGTGGGTCCCCCTCGATTGATTCTTTAGCCAATATTCTTTATTAATTCCAAAAATATTCTTCATGGATTTTCAGGTCATTCCGAGAACTTCTATTTCTGCAAAAAATAACACCAAGGCAATTCTGCTGAAAACAACATCAGTCCGAGTTAGTTCCATTCAAATCATGCAAATTAGAGTCCAAAACAAGGGCAAAAGAGTTTGGAAAAGTAGATATGATGGAGACATATCACCCACCAGCTACATCTTCCCAGGCAAGGAAGTGCCTCCTTATTACCGGGGAAAAAAATTCCTCCACCTGACAGCTGAGACCCACCAGCTACATCTTCACATGCAAGGAAGTGCCTCTTTATTACGCGCAAGAAAAATGATCTCTTCCGCAGCTAGCTGGGTCCCACCAGGTAAGGTGGCTGACTTGTGGGCCTACTAAGGCGACTCGTACGCATGGCTTCGTCAACTTAGTCTAGGAGCAGTGACCGTTGTATGTTAATCCAACGGCCATGTTGCTTCTTCAACCTCTGATCTTCTTGCTCCAGCCGCCCAAACCAGCGCCAGCCGTACCGCCTGCTCCTACCTCCGGTGGCCAGCTGTGCTGCCTCGCATGCCTCACCGCCACACCCTACTCCCATCGTTGGCCAGGCCTTCCCTCTACTCACCCACGCCCCTATTATTCTCCAGCGATGGCAGCCTTATACCGCAGCCAAACCAGTGAACCCTGGTACCCCCTTCCGCATGGGCATCCACCTGCCTTGTCTTCCCTGGCTCTGCGTCGTTCCCTTCCTAGGCCTCGTCTTCGTCCACCGTCTTGATTCTCTTGGCGCGGCGTGGTCAACTAATGACAATCATCGGAAGAGGACTTTAGTCGGTGAGGCTGACAACTAGACCCACCAGCTACATCTTCGAACACAAGGAAGTGCCTCCTTATTACTCGCAAAATAAAAATGATTCCTCCCTGACAGCTGGGACCCACCCGGTCGAAGCGTATGTAGCGTTGTCTGTCTGGTCATGAACGTGTGCGTACATACTGGTCGATCAGTCTCTCTGCAACAATGAACCGTGGCCGAGCAAGCAGCTACACGTGTAGTAGTAGAGCCCCCGACATAGCAGTTCAGACAGTCCCTTCTAAACTGTGTACATGTATGTACAACCACATGCCAAAAAATACGGCCACGTACATACATACTGGCGGGGTCTCAAACGCCAACTCGCACATACATACAGCCAGGGCTCCTGTACATGGAGAGGCAGTGGACGACAACAACAACGTCCTATTCATCGGGAGCCAACTGGCTGGGTCGAAACGGAGAAACTGCGTCGTGTTCATTGGGAGGCAACAGAATGCATCGTGTTCATCGGGAACCAACCGGCTTGGAAGGAACAGCCGAAACGGGGCCTGGTGTACCACAGAACGGAGAAAACGGCCTTCTGTTCGACCACCTACCGTCGAACAGGATCATGTTCATCGGGAGGGGTTTGGCGTACTGCAAAACGGAGGAAATGGCCTTCTGTTCGAGCGCCTATGGTCGAAATGGGGTCATGTTCATCGGGAGGGGTGTGGTGTACCGCAAAATGGAGGAAACAGACTTCTGTTGGAGCGTCTATGGTCGAAATATGGTCATGTTCATCAGAAGGGGTGTGGCATACCGCAAAACGGGACTCCACGGGATACGTTTCATCCACCGTCTACTGCCTCACTCCAGCCTCCACGGGCTAATGTTCATCCACCGTCGACTTCCTCCAGCCTCCAACGGCTACATTTCATCCAGCATCCATGGGGTACTATTCATCCACCCCCAACCGGCTAGGGTGTGGCGGCCTCCTCAGGATCCTGTTCATCCAACGGCAACCGCCTACTACCATGAGGTCCTATTCATCCAACCCCCAACAGGAACTATTCATCCACAGCCAACCAACCGGCTCGACTCACCATATCTCGACTCCTTCCACATATCCCGCGTGCGGTGTAGCAACGGTCACTGTTCATCGAGAGGCAAGCCAGCACCAGCTGGCTACGTCTGACACGGGGGCTCGATCAGCTTCAGTAAGCAGCAACAGCGATCGATCGCTCGGTTCAATTAGTAGCAGCACGAAGGAATCGCTCGGGTTCAGTCAGCAACGAAGGAATTGTTCGGGTTCAGTTAATAGCCAAGGGTCGATCACTCGGGTTCAGTAGTGTATAGCTAGTGCAATCGCTCGGATTCAGTAAGGGAACACCTCCCTCGGGTTCAATTAGAGCCAATGCTTCGCACGCGCACACGTGCACATACACACGCGCGCGCACGCACGCGCGCCTGCGTATGAGAGAAACGCGCAAACCACAGTGCATCGCTCGGCCCCGACCACCCACCATAACTTGGAACTCCCCAAAATTTTCCCCGCCCTCGCTTCTACCATGATTATTTCCGTCATGGACGGCCCAAAGAATTTCATGCAGGTGCGTCTCCGACCTGCCAAGGATGAAAAGCCCATTTTCTGTCATGATTTTTTATCATAGAAGTAGGAGCCCACCACATCTATGACAATACATGTTTTTGTCACAATTATCGTCATAGAAGTGTCATAAGCATGACATGTTTTTTTTCATTCGGGCCAAAATTTCACGGATGTGTCTTTTTTTGTAGTGAAAGAAGGTGGAGCCACTTCGCCAGGTCTCGCTAGAGGTCATAATCGAACATTAGATAACTTTTGGGCCGAGGCACTTTTCTTTGAGATGGTACCCTTTAAAAGAGTCTACCACGCTCTTTCAGGTCACTCCTTTTGTAAAATTCATGGCCATCCACTTCTACGCTCATACTAAAAATACCCGGCCTCGACGGGGTCATTACCATTAGTGGGTATGCCAAAGAGCGCACAAGAGATACATGTCACCAACTTTGAGCTCGCCGAAGCAGCAATCGGCACTGCCGTCACAGACACCAGTATTACAACAGATGAAATGTGCAACTGCACCTTGGAAAATGGTGTGGTCGAGCTTGAGCGAACATGCGAACAAGACAGGACCCCAAGACACATCAAGCTCTAACAACATGGAGCGAGCTAGGGCCGGTTAGAGATGCTACATGCGGTGGCGCCAGCCGACTACATCAAGCCGGCAAAACGTCACCAAGCACCCGCATAACACCACTCAATTGCATCATTTTTTAATCTTAGACTCCTTTTTTATATAAACTCTTAAGTATCACGTTCTTATTTTTAGCTCAATACAATTATGACAAAGGTGTTTTGCTCTTATATGAGTTTTGCAATTGCCTTTATTACAGTATTTATGATTGCTAGATTTGAGCACGACTCATTTGATCACCTCAGGGTATACTTTGACACTATGTTCAACGTGAGCTCTCTAATGCCAGACTCAGGGGCTGCATCACATAAAGTGGACCTTCCCGCCATAGAGGTTACATCCAGAGACCCTTTAAACTGTCTGGACCCCGGGTTGCATCAACCTACCAAGCATCTCTGCGAATATTCCCGGAACTATGACTAAATAAAAAACTAGACTACTGCTCGCTTTTTAATTCTCCATGAATGCATCACAGAGTAAAATCTTTCTAGTCCCTCTACTTTGGAGGAGGAAGTTTACTATGATGGAAATATGCCTCATATTTATGATGATTATAGTGATGAAAGTGGATTTAAAGAGGTCACGACTTTAGGTAGTGTTGATTCCACTATTTTGGAAGATGATTCAATTGATTATGATAAGAATAATTTACTATCTATGATGATCATGATGGTACTTATGTTATAAAGAATAATAATGACAATCAAGCTTTACATGATGGCTATTTTGTTCAATTTGCCCCCACAATGAGAAGGATTTTACTTACGTGGAGAGTAATAATACTTTTATGCACGTGTCTCATGAAAATAATGTGTTATGTGATGGCTATATCACTAACTTTGTTCATGATGTCACTGAAAATTATTATGATAGAGGTAGATAGGGTTATAGATATCTCAACAACATCAACTTTCCTCTCTTTAATGATGAAAGTTTTGAAGTTGCACTTGTTTTGTCTTCCTATGCTAGCTACTTGTGGCTTCAATGAGTTATTTTCTTATAAGATCCCTATGCATAAGAAGCGGGTTAGGCTGAAAAGTGCTTGATATATGCTCCTTTGAGCTCCCTCATTGCTCTGAAATAATTATGATTCTTATTTGTGAGCATCATCTAGAATATCAATGCCTAGCTAAAAGGCATTAAAGAAAGCACTTATGGGAGGCAATCCTTTATTTTTGTTTCCTTATTTTTGTGTGTCAACATGGTTAAAACTTCTATAGTAATTATGTTTTGTACAATTTCTTTCAATAAAATGTCAAGTATAATCTTTACCGTGGTAAGACTACAAGTTTGTGAGTTATTGTGATGAAATAGTAAGTTTTTTATTATGTCATGATTTTTGGTGGTTAATCAGAGCATGCTAAACACTTGTAGTTTTTGCATAGTAATGAACAAGTTCTCAGTCAATATCCTGACTTATGGAGTGGAAGGTGCGGAGAGGGTTTTGGGTGGGCCAGTGTAGTCAGATGCAAATGTGGCACGAGTCTGGACCCGCACCCCCGGGTTTGGTACCAGTTTGTGTGATTTTAGATGTTCAGACACGTCCGCGAACGTTTGTGGCACGATGTTGGATGAAAATTTGTGTGTGGACGGGGTGGTACGGACGTTTAGGGGAGGCTTGATGTACGTCGTTGGAGTTGCCCTAACACAACCACCACTGGTATATTTGGGACTCGACTATTCTTGGACCATATTACCAGTAGCAGGCAATAATTCACGCCCGCCACCAGTGCTTATATATACCAGTGGAAGACAACTTTTAGCCCCCCCACTAGTATTTTGTCAAATTACTAGTGACGGGTGCTAAGAATTTCCCACTCGTGCGGTCCCACCTATCAGGACTTTCCTAATAGTGCAACCACTGACTGGGAATATAAATTTTCTCTAGCTAGACATTATCAGATCATGCTCTATCCATAATAGATTTTGGCCAAACAACCCAACCTAGTTAGGGCATCTCTAGTCGACCCTCTAAACAATACAGGAGTAAACGGCCCAATAAACCTTAGTGGAGTATTTTTACGCCACTAAGTTTTGGTTGGTTCTGGCCGATCCCCTAAATTTAGCAGAGTAAAATTTTGTTTTTGCCAAAGTATTACAATTCTAGTTTACTTAATACATTGCAACTACATATTAGCACCCATATGAAAACCAAACATAATAAATAAGTTCCACACAATTCACAAATATTACAAATTCATAGTTTACAAACAAAATTATTCAAATTCAAACACACCACATGGTTCAAGTGAAGTAAATAACATGATAAAAGCATGACCATGAAGTGCTATGGAGATGTCACTAATGCTCAACAAGATCATGTTGGAGCTGGGTATGAACTTCTTAGTTCTTGATCATATGATGTGCTTTGAGGAATGCCTGGATCCTATTAGGATCGTGCTCTGGCTCTATAGGATTACCAGTGGTGATGCGCCGAAAGGTCTCAGGCTTGTTTCTCTCATCTTCAGTGATCATGTTATGCAAGATGATGCAGCAAGTCATGATTTGACATAGAACCTTGGAGTTCCAATACTCGGTAGTGCCACGAACGATTGCAAAGCGCTTCTGAAGCACCCCGAAAACTCTCTCCACATCCTTACTAGTCCACTCTTTGACATGTTGCAAAGTGAGACCCTTTGTTACCTTTTGAACAGGGAATTGTTTTGACAAATGTGGCCCATGGATGATAGATGTCATTCGCAAGGTAGTACTCATGATCATTGACTATATAGTTGCCAGGAGGAGAATCTCCAGCAACAAGCCTAGCAAACAGTGGTGATCTCGATAGTACATTTAGCTAATTGTGAGAGCCAGACAATCCAAAGAATGAATGTTAGATCCATAGATCCTCATATGCAACAACCTCAAGAATGATCATTTGATCGTTGTAGTGGTCTGTGTCCTGACCTTTCCATCCTGCAAGACAATTCTTCTAGGTCCACTGCATGCAGTTGACTGATCCTAGCATCCAAGGCCATCCTATTTCTTCACTCGTTGCCAATAGCCTCTCGGTGTCTTCCTCGTTGGGTGCCCTCAAGTAACTTGGCCCAAAGACAGCAACTGCTTTTGTTAACCTTCGAACGACCTCCAAGATTTGTATCTTCTCCAATGCGGACATAGTCATAAATACATCGGCCAAACACCCATATGCTAGAACTCGAACAACTGCAATATAATTCATCAAAGGGCTCGCACTTCATCTTTCTACATGCATTCCTTCTAAGCTTGAATCGATCATCATACTTCTCCACAACTTTCGCAATGGTGAGAAAGAGACTTGCGTGCATCCGAAAGAGGCAGCGAAAATACATCTCCGGATAGGTTGGATTAGGGCCAAAATAATCTTTCATAATCTTGGCATGGCCCTCCGCTCTATCATTGTTGAGTTGTATGCGGGCAAATTGCAATCCTTTCCTCGACCGCCTAATATCATCGTTGAGAATCATGCCAACGACAATTTCAAAGTCATCGTCATCTTATTCCTCCTCAGATGATAATGAGTCCTCGGAGTTCATCTCTCTTGGCCTCTTCATCTTCAGTTGAAACAATTCGGTTCAATTCAATTGGACAAAACAAAAAAGAGACAAAAAACCAAAAAAAAACTCACCTAGGCAAAACGTTGAACACTTGCAAGGCGGTGGAGGACTACCAGCTAGCCGACAGCGTTGAGCCCAAACTAGCATGCACGGGACATGTGGATGGCCGGTTCAGGTGTGCAAGCCCGGTGAGATGCCGGGTAGCCAACGAGGAAGAAGATTTGAGGCAGTTTCCAACGAATCGGTCGATGCGGCGGCGACGGTATTTCAGCTCATCCCCGGCAACGGTGATGGTCGGCCAATAGCTTGGACTCCGATAGAAAGGCGATTAGGGCCAAGGAAGGCGTCGAGGTAGCAGCAGAGGCAGTGGACAGTCGATGACAGGTGCGTCGGCGTCGATACAGTAGGGGTGGCGGCTGAAAAAGTGGGCGCGATGTTTACTCGACCGCCTGGAGGTCGAGTGTTTTTAGGCACCCGCGGGGCAGAGGAGTAAAACTTTTACTTCAGTATTCGGCTTCGGCTAGGTGCCGGTTAGAGGTGTGAACTAAAAAGCCCTTAAGAGCCCCAATTTAGACTTGAGTTGGGATGATCTGGTTAAGAAAGTTTGAAGCAGAAGATATCATGGCGACATACTAACATGGCATTCAAAATTGAAATTATAGAAAATTTGCACAATGTGTAGATTTCTTCGTCTACTCCCTCCGTCCGGAAATACTTGTCGCAGAAATGGATAAAAGTGGATGCATCTAAAACTAAAATACGACTAGATACATCCATTTCTCCGACAAGTATTTTCGGACGAAAGGAGTATATCTGCATTTGTACTCCCTCCGTCCGGAAATACTTGTCATCAAAATGGATAAAGGGGGATGCACCTAGACATATTTTAGTTCTAGATACATCTCTTTTTATCCATTTTTTTCGAGGGTACGCCAATGGCGTACCATAGCTTTATAGAAGAGAGAAAGTATTTACAAGAGATTACACGGTCGGTTGGGAGCACACAAGGTCCCACAAACAAACCCTCCATTCATCCAAACTCTACCCTACTACTCACACCACATTGAAACTCCTGTGGCTCCAGCTCTAGACCACAAGGCCAACTCTTGCCAAATCAAGTCGACCGTACCACCTTCATTTCTAATGTCATTACGCCCAAAGACCCTTCCGTTGCGTTGTTTCCAGAGATTCCAGCAGATCGATATGACCACCGAGTCAAAGCCCCTCCTAAGCCTTTTCGTGATATGCTTCCTCGCATCCTCCCACCAATCATCTACGGTGGAATGGCGTGTCAAGCAAAGATCTGTATTGATGTTCATTTTGAGAAAGCAGCTATGCCACACCTGCCTCGCAAACACACACTGCATCGTGATATGATCAACCGTATCCTCCTCCTGCTCGCAAAGGTAGCATGGCGATCTTTGGTCCTGTAACCCATGTCGAAAGCGTCGGTCCGCCGTCCAGAGTCTGTATTGCACCGCTAGCCACATGAAAAGCTTGCACACAAGCGGTGCCCAACACTTCCATGTGCCAGCATAGGCTTGGAACCGGATTCCTCCCATGCAAAGCATCGTGTAAGCTGAGGATGCCGTGTACACGCTTTCACGGTTCCATGACCAGATAGGTTTGTCCTCAGAACCCAGCTCCAGATGTATCTCAATCAGGATGTCCCACAGCCGAATGAACTGGGTCAGTTCATCCGTGTCTAACTGCCCATCGATATCATTGGTCCAAGCATGCAATCGCAGCGCATCCTGCACACTCCTGCGATTAACCACTTGCGTTCGGACCCATTTGTAAATAAGTGGTGCCAGCTCACCGATCGTAGCCCCACCAATCCACCGATCCTTCCAGAACATGACCTTGGAACCCTCGCCAACCTGCCATTTCACAAGGCTAGCAAACGTTGCGCTTGCTTGCTTGTCAGGAGTCCAGTTTAGTCCCTGCCACGACCACGTGGCGTCAGTCCTGGACAGCCATTCCCACCTCATCCGGAGCGCGGTCCCTTGTTTGTGTAAGTCGATGACCCCCAGTCCACCGAGCTCCTTTGGTCTGCATACACGTTTCCAAGACACTAAACACCTGCCACCATGGATTTCCTCAGAACCAGCCCAGAAGAATGCACGGCATCCTTTGTCCAACCGCTCCAATGCCCATTTAGGTGCCTCGGCAACAATCAGATGGTGCGTCGGCCTAGCCCTCATGACCTGATTTACCAGAATCAGCCTCCCTGGTCGGGTCACAAAACCCCTCTGCCAACCCGGAACAATGTGCAGAGCAGCATCCACAACAAGTTGCCATTCCGAACGCTTCAATTGCTTGATGCTAAGCTGTAGACCCAAATATTTGCAGGGAAAGGTTTCCATCTTCCAAGGTAATGCCTCCTTCACAAGCTGTTCATCCCTTTCCTCCGCCCTAATCATAATAGCGACAGACTTGCTATAATTGATTCTCAATCTCGAGGCTTCTCCAAAGACCGCAAGCGCTTCTTTGACAAAACACAGATCAGCCACCGTGGGTTTGATGAAGAAAACAACATCGTCTGCGTAGAGGGATAACCTTTGCAGTGGGGTGCAACCATTCATGCTACTCAACACCTCGGAGTCATGTGCTCTTATCACAATCTCAGTTAGCACATCCATGGCAATGACGAACAAAAGTGGCGATATAGATTCACCTTGCCTTAGGCCCTTTGCATGCATGAACTTCGGTACGGCTGATCCATTAACCACAATCCTAGAGCTTGTTGAGGTAAGAAGGGTACCAATCCATGAAATCCAGCGCTCAGAGAAGCCCTTAGCCCTTAGAATCTCAAAGAGAAAAGGCCAAGAGAGCGAATCAAATGCCCTTGAGATATCAAGCTTCAAGAGCACACCTTTGACCTTCCTCTTGTGCAATTTTCGGGCCATCTGCCGGACCAACAGGAAATTGTCATGAATGTTCCTTCCTTTGATGAACGCCGACTAATTGACATGCACAAGCTCCCCCATTCTTGGCCTTAATTGGGTTGCCAATAACTTAGATGCGATCTTGGGTAGGCTGTGTACAAGGCTGATTGGTCGGAAGTCATTGATGCCACGAGCTTCCGGAGATTTAGGGATGAGGGTTATGATAGCATGATTAAGCCGCCCAAAACCATTGCCATTGCCCAGAAAGAATTTCTGTAGCGCTGCAATGAGATCTCCTTTGATGATCTCCCATGCCGATTGGAAAAATAATCCAATAAAGCCATCGGGTCTCGGTGCCCGATCCGATGGCATCTCCTTCACCACCTGCCATATTTCCTCCTCAGAAAAGATAAGCTCCTGATCCATAAGATCCACCGACTGGATCCCCAAGGCCTCCAGATCAAGCGAGTGCTCGCGGGCCACATCTTTTCCCAATAGCTCTCTATAAGCGTTGAAGAAGGCCCTCTCCTTGCCCTGCTGATCTGCAATAACCTGACCGTCAACGTGAAGAGTTGGGATGAAGTTCTTCATCCTCCGTCCGTTAGCCACTAGGTGGAAGAGCTGTGAGTTTGCGTCCCCTTCCTGAAGCCAGGTGATCCTCGATCATTTCTGTGCAATCGTTCTCTCCAACGAAGCCAAGCCCAGCACCACCTGCTTCAGATTTCTCCTCAACCGGCGCTCCTCCTCAGATAGCATCCTGTCCTCTTGTGCACTATCAAACCGCATAATAACCAAGTTTGCTACTGCTATCTGAAGCTTGATGTTGCTCACTCTCTTCTGTCCCCAGGCGTCCAGCACTCTCGCCGTGTTCCTAAGCAGCACATCCAATCTATGGAACTGGTCCAATATGTCATTATCACAGGCCCACGCCTCCTTTACCACATCCAGGAAACCATCGAGTTTCGTCCAAAATTTCTCAAACCTGAACCTCCTCTTATAATGTAACCGTTCCTCCATAGCTAGATATAACGGACAGTGATCCGAAGATGAAGTGGATAGGGCTTGCATTAAACATTCCGGGTGATCCAATTCCCAATCGATTGACACAAATGCTCTGTCAATTTTGGTAAGAGTAGGCACCTCAGGCTCACTACACCAGGTGAATCTGCGGCCATGTAAAAAAAGCTCCTTGAGAGCATTATCATCCACGAAACGTTTGAACCTTCCCATCATCCTGTGATCAAGGCGAGCATTGCTCTTGTCCTGGGCGTAGAGGATCTTGTTGAAGTCACCAATGACGACCCAGGGCCCTGGACAGAGATGTCGTCTAGCAGTGAGCTCCTCTAAGAAGATGATCTTCTCAGCATCCTCTTGAGGCCCATACACCACCGTCAGCCACCACGCCGGCCCTTCTACCGGGGAGACATAACCCGTGATGAAGTTTGTGTCATTGACAAAATTTGTCAATTGCACCTTGGTAGAGTCCCATGCCACGAAAATACCTCCACGTGTGTCAGCAGCAGGAAGATAAAAGAAACCATCATACACCGGCCCAAGGCATCGCATTATTACAAACTGATCGACCACCTCCAACTTAGTCTCTAAGATACACATGATGGCAGGATGGATTGTAGCTACAAACTCCCTAAGAGCATTCCGTTTCGCAGGGCTATTGAGTCCCCTAACGTTCTGTAGGATCGAAGAAGGTAAGAGTGTCTAGAGGGGGGGGTGATTAGACTACTCGACAAGATAAAAATTATGCCTTTTGACAAAGACAAGTTTTTGGCAGATTTTGCATCACACACAAGTCAAGTAGCATACTACACATGCAATTCTAGAGTATGGGCAGCGGAAAGTAAATTGCACAAGTAGTAAAGAGAAGTGGAGAAGATCAAACGCAATTTGGAGACACGGAGATTTTTCTCGTGGTTCCGATAGGTGGTGCTATCGTCATTCCACGTTGATGGAGACTTCAACCCACGGAGGGTAACGGCTGTGAGAGTCCACGGAGGGCTCCACCCATGAAGGGTCCACGAAGAAGCAACCTTGTCTATGCCATCATGGCATACGCCCACGGAGGGCTAGCCTTACTCGGGGTAGATCTTCACGAAGTAGGCGATCTCCTTGCCCTTACAAACTTCTTGGTTCAACTCCACATCTCGACGGAGGCTCCCAAGCGACACCTAACCAATCTAGGAGGCACCACCCTCCAAAAGGTAATAGATGGTGTTGATAATGATGAACTCCTTGCTCTTGTGCTTCAAATGATAATCTCCCCAACACTCAACTCTCCTCACTGATTTGGCTGTGGTGGAAGAAAGGATTGAGTGGAAAGCAACTTGGGAAGGCTAGAGATCAAGCTTCATATGGTGGGAGTGGAGCTACTTGATCTCAACACAAGGGTAGGTAGTTTTCTTCTCGAAATGTAAGGTAGGAGTGGTAGTTCTTTCGATGGCTCTCTCCACGAGTGAAGAGGGGGTGGAGGGTATTTATAGCCTCCACACAAAATCCAACTGCTACACACATTTGACCAATCTCGGTCGGGAGAAGTTGACAACTCGGTGAGACCGAAAGTTCAAATCATGTGAACGTTGGGATTTTCGTGGGACCGAAAATACAATCTCGGTTAGTCCGATTCATCCAAAGACAAGAGCTTGCCAATCTCGGTGGGACCGACTTCATCATTTCGGTGACATCGATTTGATGACGTATGATTCTGAAGCTTGGCAACTCAAGTTTCGGTGAGACCGAGTTCGAAATCGGAAAATCCGAAATTTCTAGGGTTTGGCTTTGTGGTGAGGTGGTTCATCTCGGTGTGGTGGGTTTGGAAAATCGGTGGGACCGAGATTACTTATGAGTGTATATTGCGGTGAGAGTTGCTGATAGTTTAGGAGATGTATCACTAAGCACTTTGAGCAACGGATCATCAACATAACCTCATCCCCTTTTAATAGTATTGGCTTTCCTATGGACTCAATGTGATCTTGGATCACTAAACCAAAAATGGAGTCTTGAGCTTTTGCCAATGCTTGCCTTAGCATTTTGAGGGTCCACCTCTTGATCCTTTTGCCATGCCAATGTGATTGAATTTCTGAAACATACTTGATAAAAGCATTAGTCCAACCACAAAGTATGTTGTCATTAATTACCAAAACCACCCAGGGAGCAAATGTGCTTTCAATCTCCCCCTTTTTGGTAATTGATGGCAACACACAAAACAAGACATCAAAGCTTACTGAAAGAAAGACAGAATTATCACTAAAGCTTTGACAAACATATAGTACACAGGCTCCCCCTACAAGTGTGCAAGATTTTCATAGATTATGGTTTTGGACTACCACAAGCACACAAGAGAGAAAGGCAAGATGTGCTACATGCAGCTTGGCTATATGCATCAGAGGAGATGAAAAGAAGTGAGTGATAATACATATGTGCATGGTGATTTCTTGCAAACAAGTATTCACAAGCAAGTCACCATCATGCACATTATGCAAGGTGCATATACTTACCTTGAGGTTCCTTGGCATTGTACCTGAAGAAATAAACTTGGGAAAACAAGGTTAGATAACACAAGAGTATTTCTTCATCCAACAAAAGAAGAACATCAAGAGTACCAAGCCAGGATGACATGTATAAAGAGTGTCTCATATTGAGCACAAGCTTGAATCAGCAAACATGTCTCCTGAAACTAAAAGATTTTCAATGAACTCTGAGAGATTTTGCTTTCCATAAGATATCAATTGTGAAAGCAAAATCAAAAGAATGATGCCAAATGTGATATCCAATGTGGAACACGGCAAAGCTTTGATGTGATTCTCTCCCCCTTGAGATAAGATTGCTCTTCTTCTCCCCCTAAATCTTCTCTTCTCCCCTTATCTCCCCCTAAATCTTCTCCCCCTTTGACATCAAGTGCCGAAAAGGACAGCAGACTAGGAAGGTCAGGGAAGATGGAAGGAAAGAAGTGGGATCCTTAAGAATCACAACTGGGCAATAAGAAATATGCAAAGAAAATCATTGAGTGGAGTTGCAGAAGATGATATCCTGAAAGAAAATCGGTGACACCGAATTAGATGGATCGGTGGGTCCGAAAGTCAGGGACTTAGGGCAGATCCTTTTCGGTCGACCGAAATTTTTAAGTCGGTGACGCCTTGTTTAATTCAAGGAAATACAGAAATAATTCAGCTCACTTTGCAAGGAATGTTTCAAAGGATTTGCAATGAATTTGTAAAGGATTTTCAAGGAATTGATCGAGCCAAAAGGTTATTCTCAAAGACGTAAAGAATAAAAATGAAAAAGATTGCTAGATGAAGTTTTTTTTTATGAAAAACTCAATGAGACAACATAAAAGAAAATAGAAATACTCCAAAAACATATGTACTTCATCTAGATAGGGGTCGGTGACAAGGTCACCTATGTTTGAGTATTTTGACTTAGGAGTCAAATGAGAACATTTGATCATAGGTCATACTCATCGTTTAAGCTCAAAATGGGGTTGCCATTTTTCGATTAAGCATTTGATATGATCACATCTTATGAAGCTGCTTGTACTCATGTCTTTGAGCAAAGCTCCTTAAAGATGTGAAGAACATACCTTGGGCTTGTTGTTGCTTTGCTCATGTAGGTGAACTTGATGTAGGTGCTCATTGAATGTGAAATTAGAGCGCCATTTCCACTTGTGCAGTTCATCTTCCTACATGGGTTAGGCAAGCAAGGAAATACTCAAGAATATCCAAGATGACAAGAGTGAAATACTAGATGTATAAGGTGTCAAAAAGGATATGTGGAATTTTGTTCCTTGAACTCAACATCCCAAAGGGCTAGATACTTGGTCAATGACAAGATTACTCAAGATTTGAGTGTGTGGTAATCTTGTGGAATGTAGATCATCCAAGTACCGCAAGGAGTTAGATGCAATACAAGGAGGCAAATGTGTCCAAGACATATGATCATCATCATAAGAGAAATATCAAGGATTAGTTAAGTAGGCTCATGCCTTGCATGCATCAATGGAGTTTTCACTCCAAGTTTGAAGCATCAATGATGTTCAACTCACTCCTTAGCGACAAAACACTTTCTCATCAAGCGGTTTTGTAAAGATATCGACAAGTTGTTTGTCGATTCGAACATGCTTAAGATTGATGTCACCCTTGGCAATGTGATCACGAATAAAATGGTGATTTAACTTCAATATGTTTAGTTCGAGAGTGTTGCACGGATTGTGTCCAATCTTAATCGCACTCTCATTGTCACAAAGCAAGGAACATGTCTCACATGTATCCCATAATCCTTAAGCGTTTGTGTCATCCATAGCAACCGAAAGCACAACATGATCCAGCAGCAATATATTCTCGCTTGGCGGTGGATAAAGATACAATTTTGTTTCTTGGAGGACCAAGATACAAGGGATCGAACAAGGAATTGACACGTACCCGAAGTTGACTTTCTATCAACCCTGTCTCCGGCATAGTCCAAGTCGGAATAGCCAACAAGGTCGAAAGAGGCCCTCTTAGGATACCAAATGCCAAAGTTAGGTGTGTGTATCAAATATCTCACAATTCTTTTAACAGCTTTAAGATGACATTCTTTAGGGGCTGCTTGATATCGAGCACACATGCATACACTCAACATTATGTCAGGACGAGAAGCACAGAGATATAGTAGAGAACCAATCATAGATCGGTAAACCTTTTGATCAACAGGTTCTCCATCTTTTGTCAAGTCATTATGTCCACTAGTAGGCATGGGGTTCTCATACCTTTGCTTTCTTGCATGTTGAACTTCTTGAAGAGATCCTTGGTGTACTTTGTTTGTGAGACAAAGGTACCCTCCTTAGATTGCTTGATTTGCAACCCAAGGAAGAATTTGAGTTCACTCATCATGGACATCTCATACTTCTCCGACATGAGCTTTCCAAACTTCTCGCTAAAATGAGGGTTAGTTGAACCAAAGATAATATCATCAACATATATTTGGCACACAAATAGTTCACCATCAACCCTTTTCGTGAATAGCGTTGAGTCTATTTTTCCAATCTCAAATCCTTTTTCAAGAAGAAAGCTAGTCAAGATTTGTACCAAGCTCTAGGAGCTTGTTTAAGACCATAAAGAGCTTTGTGCAACTTGTAAACATGATTAGGCTTTTAGGATTCACAAATCTGGGAGGTTGTTTCACAAATACTTCCTCCTCAATTTCACCATTTAGGAAAGCACTTTTGATATCCATTTGATAGAGAGTAATATCATGGTGATTGGCATAAGCAAGAAGAATGCTAATAGACTCAAGTCTAGCAACGGGGGCATAGGTCTCACCATAGTCCATACCTTCGACTTGTGTGTAACCTTGAGCTACGAGACGAGCCTTGTTGCGGATGACTTGTCCATCTTCATCTTGCTTGTTCCGAAACACCCATTTGGTTCCAATGACGTTTTGATCATCCTTGGGCTTCTCTACCAAAGTCCATACATTGTTCCTCTCGAAGTTGTGTAGCTCTTTGTGCATAGCGTTCACCCAATCCGGGTCTTCAAGTGCTTCTTCTACCTTCATAGGTTCAATACTAGAGATGAATGAGTAATGCTCACAAAAGTTAGCTAAGCGAGTTTTAGAGCGAGTAATTCTCCCGGAGTCGATGTCATTCATCATTTGTTCCACGGGATGATTCTTCTTGACTCTTGCTCGGACTCGGGATAGCTTTTGTTGAGGTTGTGGCTGAGCTTCCTCATCATCCTCATCTTCCTCTTCTTCATCATTGTTGTTGGTGTTTTCTTGAGGCGGTGGAGAAGGAGGTTGTGGTGGATCTTCTTGTTGCACTTCCTCATCTTGGTGAGTTCCACTTGTGGAAGCCTCCATGTTGCCTTGAGGTTCATCTTGCCGTGAGGTAGGGGGCTCCACATATGTAGATGAGGTACTCTCCTTCACTTCCATGGGACGGATCTTTCCAATAGATAAATCTTGAATGGCTTCCGATGGGTCCTTGTCTCCTACATCAATAGGCATTTGCTCTACTTGCGAGCCATTAGATTCATCAAACTTCACGTCTACCGTCTCTTCAACCTTTCGGGTGAAATTATTGTAGACACGGTAGGTGTGGGAGTTTGATCCATAACCGAGGAAAAGGCCTTCATGAGTTTTAGGAGCAAATTTAGACCGACGATGCTTGTCAAGGATATAGCATTTTGAACCAAAGACACGAAAGTATCCCACTTGGGGTTTGTTACCGGTGAGGAGCTCGTATGAAGTCTTGCCGAGGAGCTTATGAAGATAAAGCCTGTTGATTGCATGACAAGCTGTCTCGACGGCTTCTCCCCAAAAGTGCTTCGGTGTCTTGTATTCATCAAGCATCGTTCTCGCCATCTCTATGAGCGTTCGGTTCTTCCTCTCAACAACTCCATTTTGTTGAGGGGTGTACATAGCTGAGAACTCATGTAGAATTCCTTCCTCATCGAGAAAAGAGTCTACATTGGCGTTCTTGAACTCCGTTCCTTTGTCACTCCGAACTTTCTTGATCTTCACCTCAAATTGATTTTGGGCCTTTCTGGCAAAGGTTTTGAAGATTCTCTGAACCTGTGATTTGTCATCAAGGAAAAATACCCACGTAAATCTGGAATAATCATCAACTATAACTAGACCAAAGGAGTTACCACCAAGGCTTTTGTAAGCATTGGGACCGAAGAGATCCATATGAAGAAGCTCAAGCGGTCTCCTTGTGGTCATGATGTTCTTCACGGATGACTTCCACCTACTTGTTTTCTGCCTCGACAAGCACTACAAAGTCTATCTTTGTCAAAGAGAACATCTTTAACACCAAGAATATGATCACCTTTGATTAGCTTGTCTAGATTACGATACCAACATGTCCAAGCCTTCTATGCCATAACCAACCTTTAGCGGATTTAGCAATGAAGCAAGTTCTAGGTTGGGCTTTCTTAGTGAAATCAACAATATATAGATCACCTCTACGGATACCGGTAAAAACCATGTTATGATTGTCACGACGAAAGACTTGGCAATCTACTTGATGAATAGCACATTGAATCCAAAGTCACTAATCTAGACACGGAAAGTAAATTGTATCCAAGTGATTCAACAAGCATGACATTTTGAATAGAGCTATCATGAGATATGGCCACCTTACCAAGGCCAAGTACCTTACCCTTGGAGTTGTCTCCAAAAGTCACATACTTGCGTGGACCATCGTTCTTTGCAAGCTCTCGAAACATGTCTTCATCTCCGGTCATGTGATCGGTGCATCCACTATCAAGAATCCACTCTTTTCCACCGGATATGTAGTCTCTCAGATTCGCCATAAGATTGAGACTCTTCATGATCTTGTCTAGCTCGGTGTCCGAATCGGAGTAATCATCATCATGCTCATGCTCATCATCATATTGACCCATAGATTGTTCATCATCAACACCTAGGTCAATTTGACAATGACTTGCATTAGTTTTGTCAATGTGACAATAATCATCGGAATGCAATACAAGAGCATTTCTAATTAGATCATTGATAAGACAAGGATCACCCTTCTTTTTCATAAGATCACGAAGCTCAAAGAAGCATTTATCAAAGTTGGGATTATTGGGCGCATCATATCAAATTCAATAGTCTTGTATAGAATTTCATCAAGACCTCTCAAAGAGTAGTCCGGATAAAGTTCTTCCAAGAACTTCCACATAGCATAGGCGCACTCAAAGTTTGTGACAAGCTTAAGCAAGTTATCGGGCAAACCTCTAATGATAAGATTTACAGTTCTAAGGTTACGAAGCAAATCAAGCTCTTCATCCATGGTAGGGTGCAAGGGGTCAAATGGAGGCACATATGGGGTTTCAACATATTTTCGCAAGTTATACATCTTAAAGATAATAAGCATTTCAATCCTCCACGAGTTATAGGACACTCCATCAAGAATAGGCACTCTATGGCTAACACTCCCAAACGTAGACACGTCCATCTTCCTCCAATGGTGTGTAAACCAAAGCAATGGAAACCAATGCTCTGATACCAATTGTAGATCAAAGAAGGTGAGAGTGTCTAGAGGGGGGGTGATTAGACTACTCGACAAGATAAAAATTATGCCTTTTGACAAAGACAAGTTTTTGGCAGATTTTGCATCACACACAAGTCAAGTAGCATACTACACATGCAATTCTAGAGTATGGGCAGCGGAAAGTAAATTGCACAAGTAGTAAAGAGAAGTGGAGAAGATCAAACGCAATTTGGAGACACGGAGATTTTTCTCGTGGTTCCGATAGGTGGTGCTATCGTCATTCCACGTTGATGGAGACTTCAACCCACGGAGGGTGACAGCTGCGAGAGTCCACGGAGGCTCCACCCACGAAGGGTCCACGAAGAAGCAACCTTGTCTATGCCATCATGGCATACGCCCACGGAGGGCTAGCCTTACTCGGGGTAGATCTTCACGAAGTAGGCGATCTCCTTGCCCTTACAAACTTCTTGGTTCAACTCCACATCTCGACGGAGGCTCCCAAGCGACACCTAACCAATCTAGGAGGCACCACCCTCCAAAAGGTAATAGATGGTGTTGATAATGATGAACTCCTTGCTCTTGTGCTTCAAATGATAGTCTCCCCAACACTCAACTCTCCTCACTGATTTGGCTGTGGTGGAAGAAAGGATTGAGTGGAAAGCAACTTGGGAAGGCTAGAGATCAAGCTTCATATGGTGGGAGTGGAGCTACTTGATCTCAACACAAGGGTAGGTAGTTTTCTTCTCAGAAATGTAAGGTAGGAGTGGTAGTTCTTTCTGATGGCTCTCTCCACAAGTGAAGAGGGGGTGGAGGGGTATTTATAGCCTCCACACAAAATCCAACCGTTACACACATTTGACCAATCTCGGTCAGACCGAAGTTGACAACTCGGTGAGACCGAAAGTTCAAATCATGTGAACGTTGGGATTTTCGGTGGGACCGAAAATACAATCTCGGTTAGTCCGATTCATCCAAAGACAAGAGCTTGCCAATCTCGGTGGGACCGACTTCATCATTTCGGTGACACCGATTTGATGACAGAAGGTTACAGAAGCTTGGCAACTCAAGTTTCGGTGAGACCGAGTTCAGAATCGGAAAATCCGAAATTTCTAGGGTTTGGCTTTGTGGCTGAGGTGGTTCATCTCGGTGTGGTGGTTTGGAAAATCGGTGGGACCGAGATTACTTATGAGTGTATATTGCAGTGAGAGTTGCTAATAGTTTAGGAGATGTATCACTAAGCACTTTGAGCAACCAGATCATCAACATAACCTCATCCCCTTTTAATAGTATTGGCTTTCCTATGGATTCAATGTGATCTTGGATCACTAAACCAAAAATGGAGTCTTGAGCTTTTGCCAATGCTTGCCTTAGCATTTTGAGGGGTCCACCTCTTCAGTCCTTTATCCATGCCAATGTGATTGAATTTCCTGAAACATACTTGATAAAAGCATTAGTCCAACCACAAAGTATGTTGTCATTAATTACCAAAACCACCCAGGGAGCAAATGTGCTTTCACGTTCCAGCACACCAGCTCCATAGCGTTGTACGACATAGGAAAGGATGGTCTCCCATGTCAAGTACCGGCCTCTACACTACGCTCTTGCCATAGCGTCGCACTCCACTTCACCACCCATATTGAGAGGAATAGCCTTGCCGAAGATGGTCGCGATAGCCCTAAGCTGCGGCTCCTGCAGAGGTGAGTCAAACACATGTCTCAATTGCCCAAGAGCATCCTCAGAGACCGCTAAATCCTCACTGTCAAAACCCAGGGTCTTCAACAGAACCGTCTCAGCCGCCGAGGCTTTAGACTTGCGCGGCCCTCCCACCCCAACGATCTAGTGGTACACCGGGGCGTGAAAGGATCCTGGCCAGGTTTGACTCCCCTGAGTCCCTCAAACTCCTTGAGAAGTGGGGGGTGCCAATTTCTTGAGCAGTCCGGCACAAAAAGTTTTGATGTTGTTCACCACTAATTCCTCCTTGTAGGATAAACGTGCCTCCGTAGCGTCCAATTCCTGGCCAATGTTTCGGCCGCCCGGCTCCGAGCAAATCAGCGCCAACTCCTCGCATGCAGCGTACGTGGTCATGTCGCCAACAGTGCCCCTCCTCTCCACGTCTGGCTGCATGGCCCCAGGATTCGAGGTGGGGGCAACCTCGACCACGCTCATTGGCTGTCCACCCATCGAGCCATGCAAAAGATCCGCTACAGGGGCCCAGCCATTGGATTGATCTTGACCCACCACAGCAATCTGGTTGCCAGGGATCAACTGTGGCTCCGACTCCTGTGCCACCACCAGCGATGGGGGATCCCGCGGGGAATCCGGCCGCACCGGATCCAGGTAGGTAGGCGGCTCCACACCCTGTCCCGCCTCGGGATCCGTCTGAGTGGGCACCACCAAATCAGCCTCGGCTGCCACCGCGTCCACTTGCCGAACCTCCCTCGCAGGCGCCGTCTGATTGGTGGCCCTGTCCTGTCCTGCCTCCTCCGAACCCGGCACCAGCGTACCCTGCACCTGCACCTCTGCTCGAACCTGATCTGCTGCAAAAGCCGATTTGTCTGTCGCATCGAGCGCCTCGCCCCACTTTGCCAACGGATCTGATGTCGCCAACTCGCCAGCTGTCTCTTGAAGGAAATATGCCCTAGAGGCAATAATAAAGTTATTATATATTTCCTCATATCATGATAAATGTTTATTATTCATGCTAGAATTGTATTAACCGGAAACATAATACATGTGTGAATATATAGACAAACAGAGTGTCACTAGTATGCCTCTACTTGACTAGCTTGTTAATCAAAGATGGTTATGTTTCCTGACCATGAACAAAGGAGTTGTTATTTGATTAACGAGGTCACATCATTAGTAGAATGATCTGATTGACATGACCCATTCCCTTAGCTTAGCACACGATCGTTTAGTATGTTGCTACTGCTTTTATCCATGACTTATACATGTTCCTGTAACTATGAGATTATGCAACTCCCGTTTACCGGAGGAACACTTTGGGTGCTACCAAACGCCACAACGAATCGGGTGATTATAAAGGAGTACTACAGGTGTCTCCAAAGGCGTATGTTGGGTTGGCGTATTTGAGATTAGGTTTTGTCACTCCGATAGTCGGAGAGGTATCTCTGGGCCCTCTCGGTAATGCACATCACTGAAGCCTTGCAAGCACTACAACTAATGAGTTAGTTGTGAGATGATGTATTACGGAACGAGTAAAGAGACTTGCGGTAACGAGATTGAACTAGGTATTGGATACCGACGATTGAATCTCGCAAGTAACATACCGATGACAAAGGAACAACGATGTTGTTATGCGGTCTGACCGACAAAGATCTTCGTAGAATATGTAGGAACCAATATGGGCATCCAGGTCCCGCTGTTGGTTATTGACCGTGAATGGTTCTAGGTCATGTCTACATTGTTCTCGAACCGTAGGGTCCGCGCACGCTTAAGGTTTCGATGGCGATGTTATTATGAGTTTATGTATTTTGATGTACCAAGGAGTTCGAGTCCGGATGTGATCACGGACATGACGAGGAGTCTCGGAATGGTCGAGACATAAAGATTGATATATTGGAAGCCTATGTTTGGAGTTCGAATGGTTCCAAGTAAAACGGAATTTATGGAGTACCGGAGGTTACCGGAACCCCGGGAGGTGAATGGGCCTCGATGGGCCTTGGTGGAAAGGAGAAGGGCAGCCCAAAGGTGGCTGCGCGCTCCCCCTTTCCTAGTCCTACTAGGACTAGGAGAAGGGCCGCCCCTCTCTCTCTTTCCCCTCCGGAATCCTAGTCCAACTAGGATTGGGGGAATCCTACTCCCCAGAGGAGTAGGACTCCTGTAGCCGCCCCTTTGGCCGCCCCCCCCCCCCCTGGCTCCTTTATATACGGGGCAGGGGGCACCTTGGAACACACAAGTTGATCGTGAGATCGTTCCTTAGCCGTGTCTGGTGCCCCCTCCACCATATTCCACCTCGGTTATACTGTCGAAGCTTAAGCGAAGCCTACTGCGCCGGTGAAACATCAAGATCGTCCTGCCACGCCGTCGTCTTGACGGAACTCTCCCTCGACACTCGGCTGGATCGAGTACGAGGGACGCCATCGAGCTGTCGTGTGTCAAGAACTCGGGGCGTCGAGTAACGGCGCCGGATCGGTCGGATCGCGAGGAGAACGTCGACTACTTCCTCTACGTTGTGATCGCTTCCGCCGGGTCTACAAGGGTATGTGGACAACACTCTCCCCTCTCGTTGCTATACATCACCATGATCTTGCGTGTGCGTAGGAAAATTTTGAAATTACTCGTTCCCCAACAAAGGCATCCGAGCCTAGGTTTTTCTATGGTTTGATGTTTTGCACGAGTAGAACACAAGTGAGTTGTGGGCGATACAAGTCATACTACCTACCAAAGATGTCATACTTTGGTTCAGCGGTATTGTGAGATGAAGCGGCCCGGACCGACATTACGCCAGACGCTTCGCGAGATCTGGTTTCACCGCCACGAGCACTCGTTGCTTAAAGGTGACCGGTGGGTGTCTGTCTCTCTCACTTTAGTTGAACCGAGTGTAGCTACGCCCGGTCCTTGAGAAGGTTAAACGGAGTCTATTTGACGAAATATCGTTGTGGTTTTGATGCGTAGGTGAGACTGGTTCTTGCTTAAGCCCGTAGCAGCCACGTAAAATTTGCAACAACAAAGTAGAGGACGTCTAACTTGTTTTTGCAGGGCATGTTGTGATGTGATATGGTCAAGATGTGATGCTATATTTTATTGTATGAGATGATCATGTTTTGTAACCGAAGTTATCGGCAATGGCGAGAGCCATATGGTTGTCGCTTTATTGTATGCAATGCAATCGCCTGTAATGCTTTACTTTATCACTAAGCGGTAGCGATAGTCGTAATAGCATAAGTTTGGCGAGGCGACAACGATGCTGCGATGGAGATCAAGGTGTTGCGCCGGTGGCGATGGTGATCATGGTGGTGCAACAAGATGGAGATCATGAAGCACAAGATGATGATGACCATATCATATCACTTATATTGATTTGCATGTGATGTTTATCCTTTTATGCATCTTATCTTGCTTTGATTGACGGTAGCATTATAAGATGATCTCTCACTAAATTATCAAGAAGTGTTCTCCCCGAGTATGCACCGTTGCCAAAGTTCGTCGTGCCCAGACACCACGTGATGATCGGGTGTGATAAGCTCTACGTCCATCTACAACGGGTGCAAGCCAGTTTTTGCACACGTAGAATACTCGGGTTATACTTGACGAGCCTAGCATATGCAGATATGGCCTCGGAACACGGAGACCGAAAGGTCGAGCGTGAATCATATAGTAGATATGATCAACATAAGATGTTCACCATTGAAAACTACTCCATTTCACGTGATGATCGGTTATGGTTTAGTTGATTTGGATCACGTGATCACTTAGATGACTAGAGATGTTTTTCTAAGTGGGAGTTCTTAAGTAATATGATTAATTGAACTTAAATTTATCATGAACTTAGTCTGGTAGTATTTTGCAAATTATGTTGTAAGATCAATAGCTTGCGTTGTTGTTTTCATATGTTTATTTTGATATGTTCCTAGAAAATTGTGTTGAAAAATGTTAGTAGCAATGATGCGGATTGATCCGTGATCTGAGGTTTATCCTCATTGCTGCCTGTAAGAATTATGTCCTTAATGCACCGCTAGGTGATGAGACCTATTGCAGAGCGGATCGCACGTTATGAGCGTTTGGCTAGCTCAATATGATGACTACTTGATAGTTTTGTGCACCATGCTTTATGGCTTAGAATCGGGACTTCAAAGATGTTTTGAACATCATGGACCATATGAGATGTTCCAGAATTGAAGTTAATATTTCAAGCAAATACCCGAGTTGAGAGATATGAAAGTCTCCAACAAGTTCTATAGCTAAAAGATGGAGGAGAATCGCTCAACTAGTGAGCATGTACTCAGATTATGCGGTACTTCAATCGCTTGAATCAAGTGGGAGTTAATCTTCCGGATAAGATAGTGATTGACAGAATTCTCTAGTCACCATCACCAAGTTAGTAGAACTTCGTGATGAACTATAGTATGCAAGGGATGACGAAAATGATTCCCGAGCTCTTCGTGATGTTGAAATCGATGAAGGTAGAAATCAAGAAAGAGCATCAAGTGTTGATGGTTGACAAGATCACTAGTTTCAAGAAAAGGGCAAAGGAAAGAAAGGGAACTTCAAGTAGATTGACAAGCAAGTTGTCACTCCCACGAAGAAACCCAAAGCTGAACCAAAGCACTAAACCGAGTGCTTACATCGCAAAGGAAATGGTCACCGAAGCGAAACGCCCTAAATATTTGGTGGATAAGAAGGATGGCAAAGTGAAAAAAAGGTATATTTGATATACAGGTGTTTTATGTGTGCTTTACTAGTGTTTATAGCAACCCCTCGGTATTTGGTACTGGTTCAGTTGCTAAGAGTAGTAACTCAAACGGAGTTGCGTAAAAGCGAAACTAGTTAAGAGTGAAGTGACGATGTGTGTTGAAAGTAGTTTCAAGATTGATATAATCATCATCGCACACTCCCTATACTTTCGGGATTAGTATTGAACCTAAATAAATGTTATTTGGTGTTTGCGTTGAGCATGAATATGATTTGATCATGTTTATTGCAATACGGTTATTCATTTAAGTAAGAGAATAAACTGTTGTTCTGTTTACATGAATAAAACCTTATATGGTTACACACCCAATGAAAATGGTTCATTGGATCTCGATCGTAGTGATACACATATTCATAATATTGAAACCAAAAGATGCAAAGTTAATAATGATAGTGCAACTTATTTGTGGCACTGCCGTTTATGTCATATTGGTGTAAAGCGCATGAAAAAAACTCCATGCTGATTGGATTTTGGAATCACTTGATTATGAATCACTTGATGCTTGCGAACCATGCCTTTTGGGCAAGATGACTAAAACTCCGTTCTCGGAACAATGGAACAAGCTCTTGACTTATTGGAAATAACACATACCGATGTATGCGATCCAATGAGTGTTGATGCTCGTGGCAAGTATCGTTATTTTCGACCTTCACAAGATGATTTGAGCAGATATGGGTATATCTACTTGATGAAACATAAGTCCGAAATAGTTGAAAGGTTCAAAGAATTTCAGAGTGAAGTGGAAAAATCATCGTAACAAGAAAATAAAGTTTCTACGATCGATCGCGAGACGAATATTTGAGTTCTGAGTTTGGTCTTCAATTAAAACAATGTGGAATAGTTTCACAGCTCACGCCACATGGAACACCACAATGTTATGGTGTGTCCAAACATCGTAACCGCACTTTATTGGATAAAGTGCAATCTATGATGTTTCTTACCGATTTACCAATATCGTTTTGGGATTATGCATTAGAGACAGCTGCATTCACGTTAAATTGGGCACCATCTAAATCCGTTGAGACGACACTATATGAACTGTGGTTTAGCAAGAAACCCAAGTTGTCGTTTCTTAAAGTTTGGGGCTGCGACGCTTATGTGAAAAAGTTTCATCCTGATAAGCTCGAACCCAAATCGGAGAAGTGCGTCTTCATAGAATACCCAAAGGAAACTGTTGGGTACACCTTCTATCACAGATCCGAAGGCAAAACATTCGTTGCTAATAAATGGATCCTTTCTAGAGAAGGAGTTTCTCTCGAAAGAAGTGAGTGGGAGGAAAGTAGAACTTGAAGAGGTAATTGTACCTTCTTCATTATTGAAAGTAGTTCATCACGTAAATCTGTTCTGTGACTACTACACCAATTAGTGAGGAAGCTAATGATGATGATCATGTAACTTCGGATCAAGTTACTACCGAATCTCGTAGGTAAACCAGAGTGAGATCCGCACCAAAGTGGTACGGTAATCCTGTTCGGAAGTCATGTAACTAGACCATGATGAACCTACGAACTATGAGGAAGCGATGATGAGCCCAGATTCGCGAAATGGCTTGAGGCCATGAAATCGAGATGAGATCCATGTATGAGAACAAAGTGTGGACTTTGGTGGCGTTGCCGATGATCGGCAAGCCATAGAAAATAAATGGATCTTCAAGAGGAAGACGGACGCCGATAGTAGTGTTACTATCTACAAAGCTCGACTTGTCGCAAAAGGGTTTTGACAAGTTCAAGGTGTTGACTACAATGAGATTTTCTCAAGCGTAGCGATGCTTAAGTCTGTCCGAATCATGTTAGCAATTGCCACAATTTATGAAATTTGGCAAATGGATGTAAAAACTGCATTCTGAATAGGTTTTAGGAGGAAGAGTTGTATATGATGCAACCGTAAGGTTTTATCGATCCAAAGGAGCTAACAAAGTGTGCAAGCTCCAGCGATCCATCTATGGACTGGTGCAAGCATCTCGGAGTTGGAATATACGCTTTGATGAATTGATCAAAGCATATAGTTTTATACAGACTTACGATGAAGCCTGTATTTACTAAAAGGTGAGTGGGAGCACTATAGCATTTCTGATAAGTATATGTGAATGACATATTGTAGATCGGAAATAATGTAGAATTATTCTGCAAAGCATAAAGAAGTGTTTTGAAAGGAGTTTTTCAAAGAAAGACCTCGGTAAAGCTACTTACATATTGAGCATCAAGATCTATAGAGATAGATCAAGATGCTTGATAAGTTTTTTCAATGAGTACATACCTTGACAAGATTTTGAAGTAGTTCAAAATGAAACAGATCAAAGAAAGAGTTCTTGCACGTGTTACAAGGTGTGAAATTGAGTAAGACTCAAAACCCGACCACAATGAGAAGATAGAAAGAGAATGAAAGTCATTCACTATGCCTTGGCCATAGTTTCTATAAAGTATGCCATCTTGTGTACCAGATCTATTGTATACCTGCCTTTGAGTTTCACAAGGAATACAATAGCGATCTAGGAGTAGATCATCGACAATGGTCAAAATTATCCTTAGTGGAATAAGGATATGTTTCTCGATTATGGAAGTGATAAAAGGTTAGTCGTAAAGGGTTACGTCGATGCAAGTTTTGACACCGATCCGGATGACTCTAAGTCTCGATCTAGATACATATTGAAAGTGAGAGCAATTAGCTAGAGTAGCTTGCGAGCATTGTAGATATAGAAAATTGCAAAATACATAACGGATCTGAATGTGAAAGACCCGTTGACTAAGACTCTCTCACAAGCAAAACATGATCACACCTTAGTACTCTTTGGGTGTTAATCACATAGCGATGTGAACTAGATTATCAATCTAGTAAACCCTTTGGGTGTTGGTCACATGGCGATGTGAACTATGGGTGTTAATCACATGATGATGTGAACTATCGATGTTAATCACATGGTGATGTGATCTAGATTATTGACTCTAGTGCAAGTGGGAGATGAAGGAAATATGCCCTAGAGGCAATAATAAAGTTATTATATATTTCCTCATATCATGATAAATGTTTATTATTCATGCTAGAATTGTATTAACCGGAAACATAATACATGTGTGAATATATAGACAAACAGAGTGTCACTAGTATGCCTCTACTTGACTAGCTTGTTAATCAAAGATGGTTATGTTTCCGACCATGAACAAAGGAGTTGTTATTTGATTAACGAGGTCACATCATTAGTAGAATGATCGATTGACATGACCCATTCCCTTAGCTTAGCACACGATCGTTTAGTATGTTGCTACTTGCTTTTATCCATGACTTATACATGTTCCTGTAACTATGAGATTATGCAACTCCGTTTACGGAGGAACACTTTGGTGCTACCAAACGTCACAACGTAATCGGGTGATTATAAAGGAGTACTACAGTGTCTCCAAAGGCGATGTTGGGTTGGCGTATTTCGAGATTAGGTTTTGTCACTCCGATAGTCTGGAGAGGTATCTCTGGCCCTCTCGGTAATGCACATCATTTGAAGCCTTGCAAGCACTACAACTAATGAGTTAGTTGTGAGATGATGTATTACTGGAACGAGTAAAGAGACTTGCGGTAACGAGATTGAACTAGGTATTGGATACCGACGATCGAATCTCGGGCAAGTAACATACCGATGACAAAGGAACAACGTATGTTGTTATGCGGTCCGACCGACAAAGATCTTCGTAGAATATGTAGGAACCAATATGGGCATCCAGGTCCCGCTGTTGGTTATTGACCGTGAATGGTTCTAGGTCATGTCTACATTGTTCTCGAACCGTAGGGTCCGCACGCTTAAGGTTTCGATGATGGTTATTATGAGTTTATGTATTTTGATGTACCAAGGAGTTCGAGTCCGGATGTGATCACGGACATGACGAGGAGTCTCGGAATGGTCGAGACATAAAGATTGATATATTGGAAGCCTATGTTTGGAGTTCGGAATGGTTCCGGGCGAAAACGGGAATTTACCGGAGTACCGGGAGGTTACCGGAACCCCCCGGGAGGTGAATGGGCCTCGATGGGCCTTGGTGGAAAGGAGAAGGGGCAGCCCAAAGGTGGCTGCGCGCCTCCCCCCCTTTCCTAGTCCTACTAGGACTAGGAGAAGGGGCCGGCCCCCCTCTCTCTCTTTCCCCCCTCCGGGAATCCTAGTCCAACTAGGATTGGGGGGGGGGGAATCCTACTCCCAGAGGGAGTAGGACTCCAGTATGCCGCCTTTGGCCGCCCCCTCCCCTTGGCTCCTTTATACACACGGGGGGGGCACCTTGGAACACACAAGTTGATCGTGAGATCGTTCCTTAGCCGTGTCGGTGCCCCTCCACCATATTCCACCTCGGTTATACCGTCGCGAAGCTTAGGCGAAGCCTGCTTGCCGTGAAACATCAAGATCGTCCCACGCCGTCGTCTTGACGGAACTCTCCTCGACACTCGGCTGGATCGGTACGAGGGACGCCATCGAGCTGTCGTGTGTCAAGAACTCGGGGCGTCGAGTAACGGCGCCGGATCGGTCGGATCGCGAGGAGAACGTCGACTACTTCCTCTACGTTGTGATCGCTTCCGCCGGGTCTACAAGGGTATGTGGACAACACTCTCCCCTCTCGTTGCTATACATCACCATGATCTTGCGTGTGCGTAGGAAATTTTTTGAAATTACTACGTTCCCCAACATCTCTCTCCTGGTGGCTGGCACACCCTGGTGGGTCCTCACCAGATTTGAACGCCTCTGGATCCCCTCGGTCGAGGTTGTAAAGCAACCATCCTGGCCCACCAACCCAACTTTTTGACCAGCACCCATGTGTGGAAGCCTACAATCGGAGGGCCCCACCCTTCCTTCCAGCACGGCCCGGTAGGATCTGCCTGTCCCTCCACCGGCGCCGCCGTTCGCCGGACCAGGCTGCTCGCGACCAGCACCTCTAGCATCTCTTACACCGCGCGACCAAGGCTAAACCACCCAATCACCGCCAAGCTGCGAACCGCGGGAACTGTCCGGCAAGCCACTCTGACCGCTCCCATCGTCAGAACCCGACCTGCCTCACCATAGCTCCGGCGGAGAGAAGTCCCGCACCCTCCCAATATGTACCAGAATAGGATACTCCAGGAGCTGGCGGAACGCAGGTTACCACGCCGCCGGATCACGCATCGTCCCCACCGGCACCGGCACCCAGAGCCTGCGAAAAACCGGCACCTCGTCAGGGTCTACGCACCAAGCACGCAGCTTGAAGAGCGACAGATCCTCCCTGCTCGCCATCTCCGGAGCCAAGGTCTCGATCAGACACGCGCTGCCCAGGATCTCAGCTGCCATGTCCTGCGACCACGCATGAGATGGCACACCTTCAATCATCACGTCCACCTGAACCCTCATCAACCGAGAAGAAGCCTGCGCCTGCCTGAGCCATGGCTTGATGAACAGCTTGCAACCCTGGTGCTCAATCGACGGAACAGCAAGCGCCAAGTTTCTGAACTGGTGCGCCGCGAAGACAACAAGGAAGTCCTCCGGGTGGAATTTGTGGACCGAAAACCGGAATCTTGGGATGCCTAGCTGAACTGCAATCGCCTCCGCTGCATCCTCACATGACACCAGCGGCCTCGCCCCGCCCACGTACATCACCACCGCGAGCTGCAGCCTGCGCTCGAGATCGTCCATGCTCGCCGACCTCTGCAGCACGCAGATATCCGAGGAGGCCGGCGAAGGCGCCACCCCCAAGCCATGGAAGCAAGATTGGGCGCAACTGGCGAGAGCGGCACCGACGGTGCGCTCTGCCTAGGCTCCAACAATCGTTGCCGAATGGCAGGAGGCGAACGCGGCGCCGGCTCCCTCCCCGCGACCCTGGCGATGACGATACGCCGGAGCTCATCTGCAGAGATGGGGCTGCGTGGCTCCAGACACTGGGAGAAGACGTGGCCAGCGCCACCAAAGCGGATGCAGAGCGGTGGGTTACTGCAGTCTTAGCGCCGGTGGGATGAACCGCAGCTCCGAGGACATGGGCGAACCAGATCTGCGCGGAGCACCAGCCTCCTGCTGGCGCCGGAGCGCGCGACAACGACGCCACATGGCCTTGCGCAAGGGACCAGGACGGCGCCATCCCAAGGCCGGCTCCGGGGCTGCCGGCGCAGCCCGCCCAGCCTGGCCACGAGCCACCGACGACGAGCCCGCCGAATCCAGAGATGCCGGGATACCCAGACCGGACACCACCGGCCTGCCCATGGGGTACGCTGAGGAAACCGAGGGAGGACTGCGCAAGGCCGACGCCATGCGCCCGCGGGGAGAGGTGGACGCCGGAGCCGGAGCGGCTACCGACGGGAGAGGTGGGCGGCGACGCCGGAGCGGGACCGCCGAGCGGGAGCGGGAGCGGGAGCGGGGAAAGGTAAGATGAGTGGGAGTGGGGAGCGGGAGCGGGAGAGTAGCAGGGGTCTGAACTCTGAGGGAAGAAACAGAGCCTTTATCCATTTTGATGACAAGTATTTTCGGACGAAGAGAGTACGTGTCAAAAACATTTGAAGGGTTGGTTCTACATCTTTCTCCACCTTCGAGACTTTGAAAAGTCAAAGTCAAGAAACTAATCAATCTTTTTCGTCAAAAGAAAATGATGAAAATAACAAATAACTCGGTGGATAGTCCTAGTTCTGCTCAAAGCCTCCATTGCCGGCCGCACCTTCTGCTTGTGCTCTTGGTCCACCCCCTTCCTTCCAGCCATGGTTGGTACGGAGATGCTCGCGGCCGCGGCTGTGAGCCAGGTCGCCCGCAAGATCGGCGAAATCATCGGCGCCGCGCAGGGCGAGGTCACGCTGTGCTGCAGTTTCAGCGATGACCTGGAGAGCATAAAGGACACTCTGGTGTACCTAGAAGACCTGCTGAAAAATGCGGAGAGGAACTCCTTCGGAAGCGAGAGGGCAAATCTGCGGCACTGGCTCGCCCAGATCAAGTCCCTGGCCTTCGACATCGAAGACATGGTTGACGACTACTACTCTTCCAAGGAGCAGTTTGAAGGGAGCAGCAGCTATGCTCAGAAGGTAAAATAGTTCGATCCGAGTAAATAGTTTCTTGTACGATTTGGACCAGATCTGAAGAGTTTCAACTCTTCTTCCCAGGAGTTATGATCTGGACCACGAATTTCTGCAATAATTTCAACTCACTAACATCTTGTTATCCATGTTTGTCAATACTTGATTTTTCTAATCCAAATTCATAACATGTCTTAGTAGGGTTCCCTTTAAAAAGATACAGTATGTGTTACCAGTGCATGCCAGCAACGCTGGTTGATGGCGCACATGATGATTATATGCGTTCATGCATTTCATGTCCATGAGATTATATCAAAGTAACAAAAGTACTTGGGAACTGTGACAGGGAGTAGTGCTTCCACCCACAATTTGACTGCTGACAACAGTGTTTAGGATTTGTGCAAATCAGTCTGCAAGTCGGTATCTTTTTACCATAATATGCAGTGAATGTATAGAGCTCTCAACATATAGACCACCAAAATCTTGGGCATGTAAGCTGGAGTGGGACAAGAACATTTTGTTTTAACTTGGTCAGATAGTAAAGAATGAATCATTGAGGGGCAGTGAGAAACAAGTTTCTGTTTGCCATAGTAAAGTACTGCTTACCAGGGATCGTGGTTCTTCCACTCCTGCCACAAGAAGCAACGAATTGCTATGTGATTGCAACTTTAGCCCAACATTTTGGATTTTTTTATGGCATGTAGCACGAGCACTTCTTCAACTGCATTTTGCTACTCACTCCGTGATCTTACTTATCAAGCTTACAGCTTTTGTTATGGCAGCAAAGATGTTGATTTTTACGTAAAACTGCTTATAAATTTTCAGGGATCATTGTTCTGCTCACTTTCCAATCCCGTGATTTCGAAAGTTAGCATGGTTCATAAGATGAAATCCAAGAGAGAGTTGTTGCAGACAAGGCAACACTTGCCTAATCAATATCATTTCATTTCACATATTAACTCAGTGGTGGATTTTGATGAGAAGCAGACAACATCATACAGAAATAGTGACATTACTCTTTTTGGGAGAGATAGAGACTTAGAAAATCTCATGGACATGATAATGCAGAAAAGTGTCGGTGAGATTTCCATTATTTCTATAGTAGGGCCCATGGGTCTCGGGAAAACAAGCCTTGCACAGCTAGTTTTCAATGATGCCAGAACAAAGGCATTCAGCTTCAGGATATGGGTTCATGTTTCCATGGGTAATGTCAGCCTTGAAAAAATCGGGAGGGATATAGTTTCACAAACTACCGAAAGGATTGAGGGAAATATGCAATTACAATCAATTAAGAATGCTGTTCAAACCATACTTAATAAGTATAGCTGCTTAATAGTATTAGACAGCTTGTGGGGTAAAGATGAAGAAGTGAATGAGCTGAAGCAGATGTTGCTCACTGGTATACAGACAGAAAGCAAGATTGTAGTGACCACCCATAGCTATAAAGTTGCTGAGTTGGTGTCTACTGTTCCGCCTTACAAGTTGTCTGCATTATCTGAAGATGACTGTTTAAATATATTTTCACAAAGGGCAATGGCTGGGCGTGGTGACCCACTGTTCAGGGAATACGGAGAAGAAATTGTTAGAAGGTGTCGCGGCACACCCTTGGTTGCTAACTTTCTTGGATCTGTTGTGAATGCTCAACGACAGAGGCGTGAGATTTGGAAAGCTGCCAGGGATAAAGAAATGTGGAAGATAGAGGAAGATTATCCTGAAGACAAAATTTCACCACTATTTCCATCTTTCAAGATAATATATTATAATATGTCTCATGAGCTAAGATTATGCTTTGTATACTGTTCAATCTTCCCTAAAGGATCTGTTATAGACAAGAAAAAACTTATTCAGCAATGGATTGCACTTGACATGATTGAGTCCAGACATGGAACCTTACCTCTGGATGTAACTGCTGAGAAGTATATTGACGAACTCAAAGCAATATATTTCCTTCAAGTTATAGAAAGGCATCAAGTAAGTTCTTTGGAGCCATACCTATGTTATTGCTTGTTATGTTTTATACTGTGATCACATCGATAAATTTTATTTGCTTGTTAGATTAAACCTCATGATAATATAGATGAAACATTGATTTGGCATGAACCCCATAATATGCACCACAAACTTATGGTTTTAATTTTTGCAGCAAACTGCTATGATATCAGTGTATTCATATGAACTCTTACAAGCAAGTGTGAACTTATCTTCTGTTTATTCTTTGCTAAAATCAACTAAAATGTAACCGCACCAAGGCATGACTAAATTATGCCCAGAAATAATATTCATGAATTCCATAATAAAGTGGGAGTCTGTATATTTTGCTTTAAGTATGTAAACTAATTAACCTCCTCTACAGACTGCTGGAGAAATATTCAATGCATCAGAGGAAATGCTCTGCATGCATGATTTGGCACATGATCTTGCTAGGTCAGTTGCTGGTGAAGATATCCTTGTGATTTTGGACGCGGGGAATGAACGCCATAATAGATTTTGTGATTACCGTTACGCACAGGTGTCAGCTTCTAGCTTACAGTCAATAGACAGCAAGGCTTGGCCTTCTAAGGCAAGGTCACTCATTTTCAAGACTAGTGGTACAGAATTGGAAGATGTCAGCGAAGTTTTTTCAGTGAACAAGTATCTGCGCGTTCTAGATCTTAGTGAATGTTCTGTTAATGAGATACCTGCTTCTGTTTTTCAGCTGAAGCAACTGCGGGCCTTGATGCTTCCACTTTGTCCATTACAACACTCCCTCCTCAGTTTAGTAGCTTTAATAAGCTACAAGCGTTGGATCTTTCAGAAACTGAACTTATGGAATTGCCATCCTTCCTCAGCAACTTAAAGGGCCTGAATTATTTGAATCTCCAAGGTTGCAAGAAACTTCAGGAATTGAAAAGCCTTGATTTGCTGCATGATTTACATTACCTAAACTTGTCATGCTGCCCTGAAGTTAGAAGCTTCCCTGAATCTATTGAGAACCTCACAAAACTTCATTTCTTGAACCTCTCACGGTGTTCTAAGCTTCCGACATTACCTAACAGACTACTGCAATCATTTGCTAACCTTTGTTCTCTTGTAGATCTTAACTTAAGTGGTTTTGAGTTCCAAATGCTGCCTGAGTTTTTTGGCAACATTTGTTCACTTCAATATCTGAATCTATCAGAATGTTCTAAACTTGAGGAGCTCCCCCAATCATTTGGCCAGCTGGCATATTTGAAAGCCCTAAATCTTTCATCTTGTCCTGATCTTAAAATTCTCGGTTCCTTTGAATGCCTTACTTCTCTTCAGTTTCTGAATCTCTCAAACTGCACTAGTCTTGAATATCTGCCACTGTGCCTTAAAAAGCTCCAAAATCTTGACGTTTCTGGCTGCCAGGATGGTATAGTACAATCCTGTTCTAGCAGCTCTGAAAGTTCCCCATCTCACCAATTTTCAGAGCAAGCTGAGCAGGTCAGATTAAGTATTGTTATCTCAGAGATCATTCCGGAGGCGCCTGTGATTGGAGATCTGAAAGGAAAGAAGAAATTAGCATCTGCTTCAGGCTTGGATGTAGTGCCTGAAGTTGTTACTAAGGTACATTCCTTGTCATGTACGTTTCCTAGATTAAACTAACAAGTGTGTACTTCCAATTTATGTTTTTTACAATGACCCTTGTTTTAGTTTTGCTATAGATTGTGTTCCTGATGATATAGGAAATTATTATGCAAATTTGAACCATGTTGTCCGTAGCAATTAAAAATGCTGAAGAAGTGATACCTTTGTGTAGTTGTTAGTTGTACTCAAACTGGAACTGATTTCTTCGTTGAAGTAATCTCACTGGGTACCTCAACATGCATCGCAGTCACTTTCCACTAGTTCACTACATAGGTCACAGATAATATCTAGAGGCCTGCATCTTACAAATTCAAATGGGGCAGCCAATTATTTTCGATAACATGGTTTCATTCTAATTATTCCAATGTCCTTATTTCTTGTTGTAGCCAAATGAAACTGGAGACACACCACTTATTCCAGGGCGCCCGTTCTCATTGTCTTCATCTCATTCTTCAGCCTTTGCTTCAAGCTCAAGGGCACCGTTGGCATATGTCTCATCTTCGGATGTTTCAAAGAACAATAATTTGGTGCCGAATGGAGAGATAACAGGTATATCTAATACTTTAGATAATTTTACTCACAATTCAAACATCTGAATAAGAGGTTCAGAGTCGTAGCTTTAAAATAGCATAACGAGGAGAGGTAACCCTCGGGTTCAAAAATATTTGGGCTTGCTTACCATAAGTAAGTGAAGTATAAAAGATCAATACTAGGTTAACTCGTAACCATCCTAACCTCATGTATGTGTCTACGTGTGAGTTTTGATAGGTACTCAATCCAACGAAAAATGCCAAGAGCCTCAGGACCTCGTAAAAGATGCTCTGATTACTGAAGAAAACATATGCTCATTGGACACACCGGTTCATGTGCATGAAGTGGCCACCGTAGAAGGCGACGATGAAGGCCACGTAATCAAATATAATGGAGTATATCAGCACAGCGTACTATGTGACAGGCCAAATCAAGGGGTTGTCGTACAGCAGTCCAACTGATTGAATGTTCTCTCAGTAAGGTGTTAATGATGTGAATTTGTCATGATCGGCCCTCTCAGCTTGGTTGGGTTTCCGTGGTTATCGGTGATGAGATTGGCCATGAATCAGTGGTTAGGAGAGATTGTTGCCTAGCTACGTCATGCTGCTCTGCCTGTTTTGATTATGTGTAGGCAAAGCCTGATGGTTCGGTCAGTGTGCCCGATGAGGTGTTATTTCAAGTTTGGGTCGTGTCTTCACTACTTCTAACCCATCGAGGTTCGCCGTCAATGATGTATCATCTGTTAGATGGTTGCCTGAAATGTACCTCTATTTTGATTTTTAGCAGACTTAATGATTTACTCTATATAGCTTTTTGTGCTTGAGAAGAAGGCTGAGTTCTCCTTCAAAACTTGATCCATAGATTTGGCAACTTGGCATTGATCTCTTTCCAAAAATACATATCAAAACCAGTTGGTTAAGTAGCAAATTAATGAGTTAGCTACTTGTCATTGAACTGAGCTATACACACTAAATCCTTCTTGTAAGTACTACCTTTGTACCAAATTACAAGATGTTTTTGTAGGCTATATTTTAATACGGAGGAAGTATGTTATTTAGAGCATGTCTAACAGAGCCCTCAAACTGGTCAAACCCTCAAAATAGCTGCCAGTTTGAGGGTTGAGCAGAAAAAAAGGCGCAGATCGGCACCCTCAAATCCCTAAACCCTCAAAAAAAAAAAATTCCAGGCCGAACCCTCAACTTGGAGTCCAACCTGCCCACCACCGCCTCGCCCCACAGCCCCGCCGCCCGCCCGCGCCTCGCCCGCCATCGGCCACCTCGGCCGCCGCCGTGGTGGCGAGATGGTGGCCACCCACGCCGGCCAAAAACAGAGGCGCGGCACCCACCTCATATCGAGCAAGCCGCCCGCCGCCTCAGGCATGAAGCCAAGAAACCGGCGGGAAGGCGGCGAAACCAATAATCCCATAAGCCAAGAACCTCCACCGCGGCTGCTACCAAGCGCAAGGAGAAACAGCTCGCAAGCCGCAAGAGGGGGACAGAGCAAGCAGTAGCGCCACTGTCGCCCGCCACCGCCACCGACGTGTTCGATGGAATGTCTGCACCAACCGTGTCATATATGGCATTGCTCGACGACGCGGAGGTGAACATCGCGTCTCCTCCACTTGCTTCCTTTGACTTCCATGTTGAGGAGCCGGCGGTTGAGGAGGGGGAGGCCGGTGAGGAGGAGGAGGCAGGTGAGGAGGACGAAGAAGATGAAGATGTCACCGAGATCGGAGAGGAAATGTTTGAAGCGGGAGGTGGTGCTCGAAGGCCAATTCGCACGGCGAACTACGCGGAGGTTGAGGATGTCCTCTTGGTCAAGGCTTGGTCGCAAGTGGGCTTGGATGCGGTCACCGGCACCGATCAAACCGGGAAACGTTATTGGCAACACATTGAGGACAAGTATTGCAAGCTGAAACCCAAGACTGCCACATTGAGAGCTCGTTCTTACCGATTGCTTCAAGGCCGGTGGGAGTTGATGAAACCCGCTTGTGCTCGTTGGAGTGTGGCTACGGATCAAGTGAGGGTCCAAACCCCCAAGTGGCTGTGTTGAGAGTGATTATGTGAGTACAAATATCATACCTTATTTACTTGTTGGTTCATGCTTTATTTACTTGTTGGTTATGCTTGGTTGTGATTTTCATATGCTTCCAATGATGATATGTCTTAGGAGAAATTGTTGGGAAACGTAGTAATTTCAAAAAATTTCCTACGCACACGCAAGATCATGGTGATGGCATATCAACGAGAGGGGAGAGTGTTCGTCCACGTACCCTCGTAGACCATAAGCGGAAGCGTTAGCACAACGTGGTTGATGTAGTCGTACGTCTTCACGATCCGACCGATCCAAGCACCGAACGTCACGGGCCTCCGAGTTCAAAGACACGCTCACTCGATGACGATCTCCGGCCTCCGATCCAGCAAAGCTTGATGAGTTTCACAAGACGACGGCGTGGTGACGATGATGATGTTCTACCAGTAGCAGGCTTTGCCTAAACTCCGACGATATGACCGAGGTGGAATATGGTGGAGGGGCACCGACACGGCTAAGGAACGATCCGTAGATCAACTTGTGTGTCTATGGGTGCCCCCGCCTCGTATATAAAGGAGCAGGGGGGAGGCCGGCCGGCCTTGGGGCGCGCCAGGAGGAGGAATCCTCCTCCTAGTAGAGTAGGACTCCTCCTTTCCTACTCCTACTAGGAGGGGGAGGAAGGGGAGAGGGGAAGGAAAGGGCGCCGCCTCCTAGTCCATTCGACCAGAGGGGAGGGGCGCGTGGCCCATGCTGGCCGCCCCTCTCTCCTTTCCACTAAGGCCCATAAGGCCCAATTCTCTCCCGGGGTTCCGTAACCCCCAAGACCGATTTTCTCCAAATCACCGAAACAATTCCGTGTCCGAATATAGTCGTCCAATATATCAATCTTTATGTCTCGACCATTTTGAGACTCCTCGTCATGTCCGTGATCACATCCGGGACTCCGAACAAACTTCGGTACATCAAAACTTGTAAACTCATATAAAACTATCATCGTAACGTTAAGCGTGCGGACCCTACGGGTTCGAGAACTATGTAGACATGACCTAGAACCATTCTCGGTCAATAACCAATAGCGGGACCTGGATGCCCATATTGGTTCCTACATATTCTACGAAGATCTTTATCGGTCAAACCGCATAACATCATACGTTGTTCCCTTTGTCATCGGTATGTTACTTGCCCGAGATTCGATCGTCGGTATCCAATACCTAGTTCAATCTCGTTACCAGCAAGTCTCTTTACTCATTCGGTAATGCATCATCTCGTAACCAACCCATTGGTCACATTGCTTGCAAGGCTTATAGTGATGTGCATTACCGAGAGGGCCCAGAGATACCTCTCCGATAATCGGAGTGACAAAACCTAATCTCGAAATACGCCAACTCAACATGTACCTTCGGAGACACCGTAGTACTCCTTTATAATCACCCAGCTTATGTTGTGACGCTTGGTAGTACCCAAAGTGTTCCTCCGTAAACGGAGTTGCATAATTCTCATAGTTACGTGAACTTGTATAAGTCATGAAGAAAGCAATAGCAATATACTAAACGATCAAGTGCTAAGCTAACGGAATGGGTCATGTCAATCACATCATTCTCCTAATGATGTGATCCCATTAATCAAATGACAACACATGTCTATGGTTAGGAAACATAACCATCTTTGATTAATGAGCTAGTCAAGTAGAGGCATACTAGTGACTATATGTTTGTCTATGTATTCACACATGTATCATGTTTCCTGTTAATACAATTCTAGCATGAATAATAAACATTTATCATGATATGAGGAAATAAATAATAACTTTATTATTGCCTCTAGGGCATATTTCCTTCAGCCTCCCACTTGCACTAGAGTCAATAATCTAGATTACATAGTAATGATTCTAACACCCATGGAGTCTTGGTGCTGATCATGTTTTGCTCATGAGAGAGGCTTAGTCAACGGTTCGCAACATTCAGATCCGTATGTATCTTCAAATCTCTATGTCTCCCACTTGGACTTGGTCCCGAATGGAATTGAAGCGTCTCTTGATGTGCTTGGTCCTCTTGTGAAATCTGGATTCCTTTGCCAAGGCAATTGCACCAAGATTGTCACAGAAGATCTTCATTGGTCCCGATGCACTAGGTATGACACCTAGATCGAAATGAACTCCTTCATCCGCACTCCTTCATTTGCTGCTTGTAGCAGCTATGTACTCCGCTTCACATGTAGATCCCGCCACAACGCTTTGTTTAGAACTGCACCAACTTACAGCTCCACCGCTTAATAAAAACACGATCCGGTCTCGTGATTTAGAATTGTCCGGATCGGTGTCAAAGCTTGCATCGACGTAACCATTTACGACTAGCTCTTTGTCACCTCCATATACGAGAAACATATCCTTAGTCCTTTTCGGTATTTCAGATGTTCTTGACCGCTGTCCAAAGGATCCACTCTGATTACTTTGGTACCTTCCCGCCAAGCTTATTGCTAAGCATACGTCGTGTCTGGTACACATCATTGCATACATGATAGAGCCTATGGTGAAGCATAGGAACATCTTTCATTTTCTCTCTATCTTCTGCTGTGGTCGGGCATTGAGTTTGACTCAACTTCACACCTTGTAGCACGGGCAAGAACCCTTTCTTTGCTCGATCCATTTTGAACTTTTTCAAAATTTTGTCAAGGTATGTGCTTTGTGAAAGTCCTATTAAGCGCCTTGATCTATCTCTATAGATCTTGATGCCCAATATGTAAGCAGCTTCACCGAGGTCTTTCATTGAAAAACTTTTATTCAAGTATCCCTTTATGCTATCCAGAATTCTATATCATTTCCAATTAATAATATGTCATCTACATATAAAATCGAAATGCTACAGAGCTCCCACTCACTTTCTTGTAAATACAGACTTCTCCAAAAGTCTCAGATAAAACCATATGCTTTGATCACACTATCAAAACGCTTATTCCAACTCCGAGATGCTTGCACCAGTCCATAAATGGATCATTGGAGCTTGCACACTTTGTTAGCACCTTTTGGATCAACAAAACCTTCCGCTGCATCATATACAACTATTCTTCTAGAAATCCATTTAAGAATGCAGTCTTGACATCCATTTGCCAAATTTCATAATCATGAAATGCAGCAATAGCTAACATGATTCGGACAGACTTAAGCATCGCTTCGGGTGAGAAAGTCTCATCGTAGTCAACCCCTTGAACTTGTCGAAAACCTTTTGCAACAAGTCGAGCTTTATAGACAGTTACATTACCATCAGCATCAGTCTTCTTCTTAAAGATCCATTTATTCTCATTGGCTTGCCGATCATCGGGCAAGTCAACCAAAGTCCACACTTTGTTTTCATACGTGGATCCCATCTCAGATTTCATGGCCTCTAGCCATTTTGCGGAATCTGGGCTCATCATCGCTTCCTCATAGTTCATAGGTTCATCATGGTCAAGTAACATGACTTCCAGAATAGGATTACCGTACCACTCTGGTGTGGATCTTACTCTAGTAGACCTACGAGGTTCTGTAGAAACTTGATCCGAAGTTTCATGATCAATATCATTAGCTTCCTCACTGATTGGTGTAGTTGTCACAGGAACCGGTTCTTGTGATGAACTACTTTCCAATAAGGGAGTAGATACGGTTATCTCATCAAGTTCTACTTTCCTCCCACTCACTTCTTTCGAGAGAAACTCCTTCTCTAGAAAGGATCCGAATTTAGCAACAAAAATCTTGCCCTCAGATCTGTGATAGAAGGTGTACCCAATAGTCTCTTTTGGGTATCCTATGAAGACACATTTCTCCGATTTGGGTTCGAGCTTATCTGGTTGAAGTTTCTTCACATAAGCATCGCAGCCCCAAACTTTAAGAAACGACAACTTTGGTTTCTTGCCAAACCACAGTTCATAAGGCGTCGTCTCAACGGATTTTGATGGTGCCCTATTTAACGTGAATGCGGCCGTATCTAAAGCATAACCCCAAAACTATAGCGGTAAATCAGTAAGAGACATCATAGATCGCACCATATCTAGTAAAGTACGACACGACGCTCGGACACACCATTTCGCTGTGGTGTTCGGTGGCGTGATTTGCGAAACTATTCCGCATTGTTTCAAGTGTAGACCAAACTCGTAACTCAAATATTCTCCTCCACGATCAGATCGTAGAAACTTTATTTTCTTATTACGATGATTTTCCACTTCACTCTGAAATTCTTTGAACTTTTCAAATGTTTTAGACTTGTGTTTCATTAAGGAGATATACCCATATCTGCTCAAATCATCTGTGAAGGTGAGAAAATAATGATACCCGCCGCGAGCCTCCACATTCATTGGACCACAAACATCAGTATGTATGATTTCCAACAAATCACTTGCTCGCTCCATAGTTCCGGAGAACGGCGTTTTAGTCATCTTGCCCATGAGGCACGATTCGCAAGTACCAAGTGATTCATAATCAAGTGATTCCAAAAGCCCATCAGTATGGAGTTTCTTCATGCGCTTTACACCGATATGACCCAAACGGCAATGCCACAAATAAGTTGCACTATCGTTATCAACTCTGCATCTTTTGGTTTCAACACTATGAATATGTGTATCACTACTATCGAGATTCAATAAAAATAGACCACTCTTCAAGGGTGCATGACCATAAAAGATATTACTCATATAAATAGAACAACCATTATTCTCCGATTTAAATGAATAACCGTCTCGCATCAAACAAGATCCAGATATAATGTTCATGCTCAACGCCGCACCAAATAACAATTATTTAGGTCTAAAACTAATCCCGATGGTAGATGTAGAGGTAGCGTGCCGACCGCGATCACATCAACTTTGGAACCATTTCCCACGCCAATCGTCACCTCGCCCTTAGCCAATCTTCGCTAATCCGTAGTCCCTATTTCGAGTTGCAAATATTAGCAACAAAACCAGATCAAATACCCAAAAGCTCTGCGAGCATTAGTAAGGTACACATCAATAACATGTATATCATATATACCTTTGTTCACTTTGCCATCCTTCTTATCCGCCAAATACTTGGGGCAGTTTCGCTTCAAAGGTCGATCGCTTGCGAGAAGCACCCAGCTTCAGGCTTAGGTCCGACTTGGGTTTCTTCTCTTGAGTAGCAACTTGCTTGCCGCTCTTTTGAAGTTCCCTTCTTCTTCCTTTGCCCTTCTTCTTGAAACTGGTGGTTTTGTTAACCATCAACACTTGATGCCCTTCTTGATTTCTACCTCGACGGCTTTTAGCATTGCGAAGAGCTCGAATAGTCTTGTTCATCCCTTGCATATTATAGTTCATCACGAAGCTCTTGTAGCTTGGTGGCGTGATTGGAGAATTCTATCAATGACACTATCATCGTGAAGAACTCCCAGCTTGAATCAAGTGATTATTATACCCGGACATTTTGAGTATGTGTTCACCGATGTAATTATTCTCCTCCATCTTGCAGCTATAGAACTTATTGGAGACTTCATATCTCTCAATCCGGGCATTTACTTGAAATATTAACTTCAACTCTGGAACATCTCATATGCTCCATGACGCTCAAAACGTCGTTGAAGACCCGGTTCTAAGCCGTAAAGCATGGCACATCGAACTATCGAGTAGTCATCGCTTTGCTCGCCAGACGCTCTTAACGCCGTCGGTTAGATCAAGCAGCGAGTTCGCACCCAGCGGTGCTTCCAGACGTAACTTTTCTCGTAGCAATGAGGATAATCCTCGAGTTACGCACCCGATCCGTAATTGCTACCATCATCTTTCAACTTTGCTTTCTCAAGGAACGCATTAAAATTCAACGAAACAACAAAGACGAGCCATCTATCTACAAACAAACATAGACAAGCAAAATACTATCAGGTACTAAGTTCATGATAAATTTAAGTTCAATTAATCATATTACTTAAGAACTCCCACTTAGACAGACATCTCTCTAGTCATCTAAGTGATCACGTGATCCAAATCAACTAAACCATGTCCGATCATCACGTGAGATGGAGTAGTTTCAATGGTGAACATCACTATGTTGATCATATCTACTATATGATTCACGCTCGACCTTTCGGTCTTCGTGTTTCGAGGCCATATCTGTATATGCTAGGCTCGTCAAGTATGACCTGATTATTCCGCGTGTGCAACTGTTTTGCACCCGTTGTATTTGAACGTAGAGCCTATCACACCCGATCATCACGTGGTGTCTCAGCACGAAGAACTTTCGCAATGGTGCATACTCAGGGAGAACACTTCTTGATTATTAGTGAGAGATCATCTTAAAATGCTACCGTCAATCAAAGCAAGATAAGATGCATAAAGGATAAACATCACATGCAATCAATATAAGTGATATGATATGGCCATCATCATCTTGTGCTTGTGATCTCCATCTTGAAGCACCGCCGTGATCACCATCGCCACCGGCGCGACACCTTGATCTCCATCGTAGCATCGTTGTCGTTACGCCATCTATTGCTTCTCGACTATCGCTACCGCTTAGTGATAAAGTAAAGCAATTACGAGGCGCTTGCATTTCATACAATAAAGCGACAACCATATGGCTCCTGCCATTGCCGATAACTTCGTTACAAAACATGATCATCTCATACAATAAAATATAGCATCACGCCTTGACCATATCACATCACAACATGCACCGCAAAAACAAGTTAGACGTCCTCTACTTTGTTGTTGCAAGTTTTACGTGGCTGCTACGGGCTTAGCAAGAACCGTTCTTACCTCGCATCAAAAACCACAACGATAGTTCGTCAAGTTGGTGCTATTTTAACCTTCGCAAGGACCGGGCGTAGCCACACTTGATTCAGCTAAAGTGAGAGAGACAGACACCGCCAGCCACCTTTAAGCACGAGTGCTCGTAACGGTGAAACCAGTCTCGCGTAAGCGTCGCGTAATGTCGGTCCGGCCGCTTCATCTCACAATACCGCCAACCAAAGTATGACATGCTGGTAAGCAGTATGACTTGTATCGCCCACAACTCACTTGTGTTCTACTCGTGCATATAACATCAACACATAAAACCTGGCTCGGCTGCCACTGTTGGGAAACGTAGTAATTTCAAAAAAATTCCTACGCACACGCAAGATCATGGTGATGGCATAGCAATGAGAGGGGAGAGTGTTCGTCCACGTACCCTCGTAGACCGTAAGCGGAAGTGTTAGCACAACTTGGTTGATGTAGTCGTACGCCTTCACGATCCGACCGATCCAAGCACCGAACGTACGGGGCCTCCGAGTTCAGCACACGTTCAGCTCGATGACGACCTCCGGCCTCTGATCCAGCAAAGCTTCGGGGATGAGTTCCATCAGCACGACGGCGTGGTGACGATGATGATGTTCTACCAGCACAGGGCTTCGCCTAAACTCCGCGACGATATGACCGAGGTGGAATATGGTGGAGGGGGGCACCGCACACGGCTAAGGAACGGTCCCTAGATCAACTTGTGTGTCTATGGGGTGCCCCCCGCCCCCGTATATAAAGGAGCAAGGGGGGAGGCCGGCCGGCCCCTTGGGGCGCGCCAAGGAGGAGGAATCCTCCTCCTGGTAGGAGTAGGACTCCTCCTTTCCTACTCCTACTAGGAGGGGAAGGAAGGGGAGAGGGGAAGGAAAGGGGCCCGCCTCCTAGTCCATTCAGACTAGAGGGGAGGGCGCGCGCCCATGCTGGCCGCCCCTCTCTCCTTTCCCCTAAGGCCCATAAGGCCCAATACTCTCCCGGGGGGTTCCGGTAACCCCCCCGGCACTCCGATTTTCTCTGAAATCACCCGGAACAATTTCGGTGTCTGAATATAGTCGTCCAATATATCAATCTTTATGTCTCGACCATTTCGAGACTCCTCGTCATGTCCGTGATCACATCCAGGACTCCGAACAAACTTCGGTACATCAAAACTTGTAAACTCATAATAAAACTGTCATTGTAACGTTAAGCGTGCGGACCCTACGGGTTCGAGAACTATGTAGACATGACCTAGAATCATTCTCGGTCAATAACCAATAGCGGGACCTGGATGCCCATATTGGTTCCTACATATTCTATGAAGATCTTTATCGGTCAAACCGCATAACAACATACGTTGTTCCCTTTGTCATCGGTATGTTACTTGCCCGAGATTCGATCGTCGGTATCCAATACCTAGTTCAATCTCGTTACCGGCAAGTCTCTTTACTCGTTCTATAATGCATCATCTCGTAACCAACACATTGGTCACATTGCTTGCAAGGCTTATAGTGATGTGCATTACCGAGAGGGCCCAGAGATACCTCTCCGACAATCGGAGTGACAAAACCTAATCTCGAAATACGCCAACTCAACATGTACCTTCGGAGACACCTGTAGTACTCCTTTATAATCACCAAGTTACGTTGTGATGTTTGGTAGTACCCAAAGTGTTCCTCCGGTAAATGGGAGTTGCATAATTCTCATAGTTACAGGAACTTGTATAAGTCATGAAGAAAGCAATAGCAATATACTAAATGATCAAGTGCTAAGCTAACGGAATGGGTCATGTCAATCACATCATTCTCCTAATGATGTGATCCCATTAATCAAATGACAACACATGTCTATGGTTAGGAAACATAACCATCTTTGATTAATGAGCTAGTCAAGTAGAGGCATGCTAGTGACTATATGTTTGTCTATGTATTCACACATGTATCATGTTTCTGGTTAATACAATTCTAGCATGAATAATAAAAATTTATCATGATATGAGGAAATAAATAATAACTTTATTATTGCCTCTAGGGAATATTTCCTTTAGAAATATGCCGACTTGAGGTACAAGGACATGGCCGGTTCCAAGGGCAAATCCTTCCCACTCATGCATTATTGGGCATTGCTCCAACATCTTGACAAATGGAAATTGAGGGATCAAGAGAGTGCACCGAAAAAATCGGATATGCTCAAAATGGATGATAGTGATGAAGAAGGAAGAAACCATGACAAGCCCGGGGGAACCAAGAAGGCAAAAGAGAGAATGAAGATGGAAGCGGAGGCATCAAGCTTGAAGGAAAAGCTTGATCAAATGATCAAGTCAAAGGAGGCATTGGCGGCGAAGGCATTGGAGGCAAAGCTTATTATCACCGAGAGAAAGAAAGAGGTGAAACTAGCACAATTGGAAGCATGGCGAGAAGATGCCAAGCGCAAGGCCAACATGGAGGAGAGGATGATCAAGCTCAAGGAAGCAAAAGCATGGAAGGAGCTCATGGCCGAGGAGAAGGAGCACATGATGATGTCTAGAAAGGACATGGATGAAGAGCAATTGGCATGGTGGAAGGAGTACAAGGAGAGCATCGCCGAGAGGAAGAGGCTACTGCATGGTGCTGGTGGTGGTGCGTCGTCTACTCTCCGAGGTGAGTCTCCGATGAGTGGTGGAGGCGATGGAGGTGTGGGCAACTTCACCGGTGCTTGAAGTTGTTCGTATGTTTTGCAAATGATGTCTCCGATGACTATGTGATGACGATCATTTGCACGTTGTATATTTTGCTATGATGTCCATGGGATTTACTATGTGATGATGATGATTTGCAAGTTTGTTTCATGTTTGTGATGATGATCATTTGCAAATTTGAAGTGATTTATGTTTCTGTCCAGTTTTGAGGGTTTGAAGGCCGGGGCATAGATCAGTGCCCTCAAACCAACCCCCAAAACAGAATATTGTGTTTTGAGGGTTGGTTTGAGGGCACTGATCTGCGCCAGCGATTTTCGGCCTTCAAAATGACATTTTCTCAGCCCTCAAATTGGTTTTGAAGGTTGAGTTTTTTAGGGCTCTGTTAGACATGCTCTTAGCAGTTAATTTGCCTTTATAGAATAACCACCTATGATATTGTATGTCTACATTTGAAGTTATTAATACACTGCAGTGGTATAGATAAGAAAAACTATAACAAAAGAAAAAACCTTGAACACACGGTCGGTCAAGGACAACCGTGTAAAACCCTAACAACGGAACATCTAGCTAAGCTAAGTATGGAACACAAACCGATTTCACAGACCCAAACACAAGTGGCCCCTTAGGTGGCATGTGAGAGCATTTCCAACGCAGATTCTCAAAACCGGATGCAGCTGTATGGACACAGTTTGCCATCCAATGTGGTACCACATCGATCCACGAACGAGTCCGGTTGTCCAAATTCCCGTAAACCGGATGCAAACCAGGGGGCTTTGCGGTCGTCTGAACTGCCGCAACATACGTGCACTCCAAAACCCTCTCCGCACAAAGTGGTGGCCACGCAGTCGTGCCGGCCAGCCCGCTCCAGAGTTGACGTGACTCCACACAGCATTGATGTCAGTCAGAGCGACCCAACCGGACGCGGGCGACACCGATTCTATGCCGATGCGGCGACCAAGAAGCCTACTCCGGATGGTGCACCACATTGAGACGACCTCCCTTTCGTTCATCTGGTCGCGCCTATTTAAGCACGGCTCCGACGATGTCTACACCACACCGCATCACTCCTCTCCGCTCCGGCGTTGTCCACACCACGCAGTGCACACCGCACCACCTCAAACAATGCTGAAGTCATGGTTCTCTGCGGCGGCATGCAGTGGCTCATGATCTCCTTCTAGTGTAGATCTTGGTGTTGCTATCGTCGCTCTCTAGGGCCCTCGACCTCCACGGCGGCTAGCTCCCCTAAGAACGAGGAGATCGTCATCTCCTCAGGCGAGGAGGAGGAGTAGCCGCCGCGCCTCCTCACGGAGGCTGCGGTCCCGGATGAGGGGCCTGGCGCGACAAGGCCGTGAAGGAGGAGGTGCCGCCGAGAATGTGCGCATGCGCCTCCTCCACTACCTTGGTGATTGTGGCAGTGGTGTCTCCTCGGCGTCGTGGAGAATCATGGAAGCTATGGAGAGGGCGGCCAGGGAAGAGGCACTCAACGTTCGTGAGGTTAGACTAAGCGCTGATCTGAGTCCTCGTGGAGGCCTCGGCCCGTGACCGGTCGCTCACCAATGTGAAGACATTCGCGTGTCGCCTTCACCGCCTCAGGGAGCTCCCCAAGATTGGTGAAGAGTTGTCATGGAGCGAGACTGCAACCGCTGCCGGCAGGGGAAAGGGCAGGATTAAGTTGTTGGTGCACTTAGTTGAGCCTAGTATATTTAGGATTTGTGCTTGTAAAGTACCTGCTTAGTTTATTTCTGCATTAGTATATAGCAAAATCCATAAAAGATTTTAAAACGCCTATTCTTCCCCCTCCAGGCGACGTTGTGGTCCTTTTAGTTGTTCACGCAATCGGTCGTCTGTGTTGTCATCCTTGCCTTGGTCCTTCCAGTGGTGGAAGGCCCACCATGCACCACGACATCACTACCTAGCAGCCACAATGCGCTCGCGATGCAGCTGCTCGGCTGCCTCCACCTAGCAGATCCTCGTCCCCTTCCATTGTTGGTTGCGGACTCTGTCTTGTGCCATCCGCTTGTGCCTTGGAGGCTGGCAAAGTGTTGGGACTCAACCAACCACGCTTGGAGGAGTTAGTTGTTGAGCGGACATTGACGAGGGCGAAAACTTGCTCGGTGGTCCTAGACTGATCCACAGCACAGGCCTCCATGAGTATGGGGTTCATGAGCACTCATGCGAGTGTGACGTCTATCTTCATGAACGTCGTCCTATGCACCGTGTTGCGTCGCTCCCGCTACTCTGCCTCCACTAAGGTAATAGTCGAGGCGGCATTGTGGTTTGGAGGACCGTGAAGAGGACTCCTCCTCCTTCACGATGACCGGGCGCCGCTGCCTGCCAGCCTTGCGATGCGGCGGTGACGGCAGCAGCTGCTCCTTGCCATAATGTTCGATCTAGACGTCGTGACTGTGCGACAGAGATGGCTTCTCTTCCTTCACATGGCGTCCAATTTGGACACCCAAGTGAGGCGCAGGCAACGGCGGCATCGGGCGGCGATCGATGATCAACCGTGCGAGCACCATCTCCATATGTCGCGAACTCGTCGTCGGTCACAGCAGCCTCGGTGAGGACAAATGGCTTCTGCTCCTTGTTGTTTGAGGATATCAGCTTCGACTTCATGTTAGAGGGAGTCATGTACGTCGAGGGGGGCTGCAGACCATGGGCGACGGCGCCAGGATCCAGAGATCCTCCCGTATCGAGGAGCGCGTTGGGAACCACTCGAAGTAGTCGGACTTGCCCATCATGACGACGGGTGGTGGTGATGTGTGGATTTGGGATAGGTGGGAAGAGGAGAGGCGAGAGTGTGGTGGTGTAGGGCTCGCGTCCATGGCCGACCGACATAAATATCTAGAGCAGGTGGACCGACCTGCTTCATTGCTGGCAACAGTCAGAGTAGGCTTCTCGTCCGTTGTGACAGTGTGAATGTGGTGTCGGTCAGCCGGTAGGCGGCTGTCCAGTCACTTCTGCTTCGACGACATGAATACAGGACGGAGGGTTCTAGAACAAAGAGAGTATAGCGGGGTTTTGGGCAGGACCGGGTTGTCGGAATTCGACGTGGCGAATGTCCGGACGCTCACAAACCACCCCAGTTTATTATAATGCACCGCGCATAATAAATGAAGTCTCCAATGGCAACCCGCAAAAATCCTCCTGTATCCGTCCGCGGGTATGGGGGAGGTGGCCAGTCCGCGGACACGGATGCGGGAGGCAGCCATCTGATGTCTACTATGCAACCTTTCTTCTTGCAGACTCGTGTTGGGCCTGCAAGCGCAGAGTTTTTTAGGACAGTAGCAAATTTCCCTTAAGTGGAGGACCTAAGGTTTATCAATCCGTGGGAAGCGTAGGATGAAGATGGCTCTCTCAAACAACCCTGCAACCAAATAACAAAGAGTCTCTTGTGTCCCCAATACAATGGAAAATTATATAGATGCACTAGTTCAGCGAAGAGATGGTGATAAAAGTGTAGTATGGATGGTAGAATATATTTTTATAATCTGAATAAATAAAAACAACAAGGTAACTAGTAACAAAAGTGAGCAAAAATAGTATTCGAATGCTTGAAAACAAGTCCTAGGGTTGATACTTTCACTAGTGCAAAATCTCTCAACAATGATAACATAATTGGATCATATAACAACCCCTCAACATGCAACAAACAATCACTCCAAAGTTCCTATCGCGGAGAACAAAATATGAAATTGTTTGTAGGGTATGAAACCACCTCAAAGTTATTCTTTCTGATCAATCTTTTGAGCTATTCCTATAAGTGTCACAAACAACCCTAGAGTTCATACTAAAATAACACCATATGACACATATCAATCAACCCTAATATCACCTAGAAACTCCAATGTCACCACAAGTATTCGTGGGTTAGTTATACGATGTGCATCACACAATTTCAGATTCATAATATTCAATCCAACAGAAAGAACTTCAAAGAGTACCCCAAGATTTCTATCGGAGAAAGGAATATGAAAACGTGTACCAAAAACCCCTATGCAAAGATTACCCCAATGTCACCACGGGAACCCGCAAGTTGATAACTAGAACATACATCAAGTGAATCAATAAAACATCCCATTGTGACCACAGATATCCCATCACAAGACATCCATCAAGTGCTTTCATATCCAAAAGATTCAATCCGACATAACAAAACCTCAAAGGAAAAGATTCAATTCATCACAAGAAGGTAGAGAGGGAAGAACACCCCACTTTTGTCTCCAGTTTGCGGGAGAAATCGCGTCCGGACAGCTCTGCGGACCGATATAGACCCGTGTTGGATGGCTTCCATGGTCCGGACAGCGCGGTCCAGACCGTTGTGGGTCGGTGTTGGACATGCCCTAATAACATAGACTAGTAACATGTGCATGTTAGTCTAAGTTACTCCGCACTATGGCGGCTAAGCTAGACTGAAATTGTGGTTCCGTGCAATTAGAGCAACTCCAACGCGCCAACCCACTGCTACCTCTTGAGCATGCGTTGGTTTTCCATTGAAGAGGAAAGGGTGATGCAGCAAAGTAGCGTAAGTGTTTCCCTCAGTTTTTGAGAACCAATGTATCAATCCAGTAGGAGGCTACACTCAAATCCCTCGTACCTGCACAAACAAATAAGAACCTTGCAACCAACGCGATAAAGGGGTTGTCAATCCCTTCACGGCCACTTGCAAAAGTGAGATCTGATAGAGATAATAAGATAAATATTTTTGGTATTTTTATGATATAGATTGGAAAGTAAAGATTGCAAAATAAAATAGATCGGAAACTTATATGATGGAAAATAGACCCGGGGGCCATAGGTTTCACTAGTGGCTTCTCTGAAGATAGCATAAGTATTACGGTGGGTGAACAAATTTCTGTCAAGCAATTGATAGAAAAGTGCATAGTTATGAGAATATCTAGGCATGATCATGTATATAGGCATCATGTCCGCCACAAGTAGATCGAAACGATTCTGCATCTACTACTATTACTCCACACATCGACCGCTATCCAACATGCATCTAGAGTATTAAGTTCATAAGAACAGAGTAATGCATTAGGTAAGATGACATGATGTGGAGGGATAAACTCAAGCAATATGGTATAAACTCCATCTTTTTATCCTCGATGGTTAACAATACATTACGTGCCTTGCTGCCCCTGCTATCACTGGGAAAGGACACCGCAAGATTGAACCCAAAGCTAAGCACTTCTCCTATTGCAAGAAACATCAATCTAGTAGGCCAAACCGAACTGATAATTCGAAGAGACTTGCAAAGATAACAAATCATACATAAAAGAATTCATAGAAGACTCAAATATTGTTCATAGATAATCTTGATCATAAACCCACAATTCATCGGATCTCGACAAACACACCGCAAGAAGAATTACATCGAATAGATCTCCAACACGATCGTGGAGAACTTTGTATTAAGATCCAAAGAGAGAGAAGAAGCCATCTAGCTAATAACTATGGACCCAAAGGTCTGTGGTAAACTACTCACACTTCATCGGAGAGGCTATGGTGTTGATGTAGAAGCCCTCCGTGATCGATTCCCCCTCCGGCGGAGCGCCGGAAAAGGCCCCAAGATGGGATCTCACAGGTACAGAAGGTTGCGGCGGTGGAAATAGGGTTTCGTGGTGCTCCTGGATGTTTTCAGGGTATAAGAGTATATATAGGCGAAAGTAGTCGGCCAGGGGAGCCACGAGGGGCCCACGAGGGTGGGGGCGTGCCTGCCCCCCTGGGCGCGCCTCCTTGCCTCGTGGCCTCCTCGTTTCTTTCTTGACGTCCACTCCAAGCCTCCTGGATTGCGTTTGTTCCAAAAATAACTCTCCCGAAGGTTTCATTCCGTTTGGACTCCGTTTGATATCCCTTTTCTGCGAAACACTGAAATAGGCAAAAAAAACAATTTGGACTCGGCCTCCGGTTAATAGGTTAGTCCCAAAAATAATATAAAAGTGCATAGTAAAGCCTAAAGCCCATTAAACATCCAAAACAGATAATATAGTAGCATGGAACAATCAAAAATTATAGATACGTTGGAGACTTATCACCCACATGGACGCGCGCTTTGTCCGCTTTTTGTCTATTTTGGTTGGTCGTCAGCTCGATGTCCGCCCCTTTTTTTGTTTGGCTCGGCCATGCACCCAACTGATATGTCTCCAATGTATCTATGATTTTTATTGTTCCATGCTATCATATTATTTGTTTTGGATATTTTATATGCATTAATATGCTATTTTATATTATTTTTGGGACTAACTTATTAACCTAGAGCCCAGTGTCAGTTTCTGTTTTTTTTCTTGTTTTTGAGTTTCACAGAAAAAGAATATCAAACGGAGTACAAACGGAATAAAACTTTCGCGATGAATTTTCTGGGACCAGAAGACACCCATGTAAATTGGAGAGATGGCCAGAACATCCCCAAGGAGGCCACAAGCCTCAGGGCGCGCCCCTAGCTTGTGGGCCCCTCAGGAGTCCACCGACCTCCCTCTCAGCTCTATAAATCCTAAAATATTCCAAACCACCAGAAGCGTCCACCAAAATATGTTTCCGCCGCCGTAACGTTTTGTTCCCGTGAGATCCCATCTTGGGGCCTTTCCCGGCATCCTGTCGAAGGGGGATTCGACCATGGAGGGCTTCTACATCAACCCTATTGCCCTTTCGATGAAGCGTGAGTAGTTTACCACAGACCTATGGTTCCATGGCTAGTAGCTAGATGGCTTCTTCTCTCTCTTTGATATTCAATACAATGTTCTCCTCGATGTTCTTAGAGATCTATCCGATGTAATATTCTTTTGTGGTGTGTTTGTCGATATCCAATGAATTGTGGATTTATGATCAGATTGTCTGTGAATGTTATTTGAGTCTTTTCTGAATTCTTATATGCATGATTTGATATATTTGTATTTATCTTCGAATTATCAGTTTGGTTTGGCCAACTAGATTGGTTCTTCTTGCAACGGGAGAGGTGCTTAGTTTTGGGTTCAATCTTGCGGTGTCCTCACCTAGTGACAAAATAGGGGTAGCAAGGCACGTATTGTATTGTTGCCATCAAGGGTAAAAATATGGGTTTTCATCATATTTCTTGAGTTTATCCCTCTACATCATGTCATCTTACTTAAGGCGTTACTCCGTTCTTATGAACTTAATATTCTAGATGCATGCTGGATAGTGGTCGATGTGTGCAGTAATAGTAGTAGATGCAGGCAGGAGTCGGTCTACTTGACACAGACATGATGCCTATATTCACAATCATTGCCTTAGATATTGTCATAACTTGGCGTTTTTCTATCAATTGCTCGACGGTAATTTGTTCACCCACCGTATGTTTTCTTTCAAGAGAGAAGCCTCTAATGAAACCTATGACCCCCGGGTCTATTTTCCATCATATATTTTCAGATCTATAAACCAAAAAACCCAAAAATACCTTGCTGCAATTTATTTACTTTTTTTATGTTTTATTAATCTTTTATATCTATCTCTATCAGATCTCATCTTTCCAAGTGACCGTGAAGGGATTGACGACCCCTTTATCGCGTTGGGTGCAAGTGTTTGATTGTTTGTGCATGTGCATAGATTGGAGACTTGCGTGTACCTCCTACTGGATTGATACCTTGCTTCTCAAGCTGAGTGAAATACTTATCTCTAGTTTTCTGCATCACCCTTTCCTCTTCAAGGGAAAAACCGACGCAAGCTCAAGAAGTAGCAGGAAGAATATCTGGCGTCGTTGCCGGGGAGGTTCTACATCAAGCCTACCAAGTACCCACCATAAACTCACATCTCTTGCATTACATTATTTTTCATTTGCCTCTCGTTTTCCTCTCCCCCACTTCTAAAACATTTTCAAAAAAATACAAAAACATTTGCCTTTTATTTGCCTTCTTTTCGTTTTCCTTTTATGCCTTACTTGGTTCGTTTGCTTGTTCGCTTGGAATAATTGTGTATTTATTGAAAATCGGAAAGCAAAAAGTTTATGGATCCTCATCCACTTGCTAATCTTTTTAAGAGATCCAATTATGATGAGCCAATTTCTAGTGAGTTGCGTGCACTAGATTATCTTTGTGAAGTTTTGCTTGAAATTTGTGATTCTGAAAATTGTGATGAAACTTATGAAGTGATTCACGATAGCTCCTTGAATGAAAATCATGATTTCGATGGTGTTATTATAAATTCTATTAATGTCAATTGTGCTAATAATATGCAAAACCCCATGCTTGGGGATGCTAATTTTGATATGTCCCCTACTTATTGCAATGATCATGATTAGGGTGGTAGTGCTTGTTATGATCCTGAAAAATTGTTTAAGCCTCATGATGAATATGATATTGATAATAATGTTTGCTATAATATTGAAAGTGGGCTTGGAAGAGTGTCAACTTTAAGAAATAATGATCCCACTACTTTGGAGATTGATCGATCTTATGAAATTTTTGATAAAAGTGGGCTTGGAGAAGTAATGACTTTATTTTATGTTAATCCCACTATTTTGGAAGAGTGTCAACTTTGCATGCATGTGGATCTTGAAGAGAAAATTTTATGTGATAGCTATATTGTTAAATTTGATTATGATCCTACATGTAATTATTATGAGAGAGAAAAATATGGTTGTAGAAATTTTCATGTTACTAAATTACCACTCGTTATGTTGAGATTGCTTTTGTTTCTTTCTTCTTCCTTGCATATACTAGCTTTTGCTTGTCTTGATAATTTGTTTGCTTATAAAATGCCTATGCATAGGAAGTATATTAGACTTAAATGTGATTTTCATATGATATATGATGCCCTCTTTGTGATTTAATTCTTGTCTTTCATGCGAGCATCATTAAAATTATCAACGCCTAGCTAAAAGGCTTTAAAGAAAAGCGCTTGTTGGGAGACAACCCAATATTTTTATTTTCTGTTTTTATGAGTATACACCTTATTACCTTTGTAGTAATTGTATTTTTATGTTTGAATTAGTGTTTGAGCCAAGTAAGACCTTTGGGATGGCTTACGGTGATAGTTGATTTGATCTTGCTGAAAAACAGAAACTTTTGTGCTCAGTAAAACAATTTTACAAAATCACATAAACGTTCTTTTGATCTGAATGTTTTACACAAGATTGATATACAAATTTCCCAGGTTGTCCTAATTTTTCAGAACGGTTGGAGTTACAGAAGTATACGAAGTTTACAAATTTCTACACATTGTTCTATTTTTGATAGATTCTATTTTCTATGTGTTGTTTGCTTATTTTCATGAATCTATGGATAGTATCGGTGGGTATGAACCATGGAAAAGTTGGAATACAATATATATTACACCAATATAAATAAAGAATGAGTTTGCAACATTACCAAAAAGTGGTGATTTATTTTCTTAAACTAACGGATCTCATGAGTTTTCTGTTGAGTTTTGTGTTGTGAAGTTTTCAAGTTTTGGGTAGAGATTTGATGGACTATGGAATAAGGAGTGGCAAGAGACTAAGAGCATCTCCAGCTGTTGGCCCCCAGGGGGCACCTAAAATCACTGTCTGGGGGCGAGCCGGCGCAAAAAATGGCATGGGGGCGAGTTGGTCCCTAGTCGCCGGCCCCAGGGCCGCCCCCAAATGCGTCTAATTTAAAAAAAACGTTCGGTGAAGTTCGGTTATACACGGCTAAATTTCAGCAAACTTTGGCATATATTAGACATGTTCGCGGCTTACATAGCAAATATATCTAAAAAAGAAATCGCTGAACGTGGAGTAGTCGCAGTCGTCGCCGTCATCCTCGCCGCCATCGTCATCATCGACCTTCTCCTCCTTGACGCAGCCGTCCCTGCTGGACCCCTGCCCGGCGTCGCCATGGCAGACTGGTGGTGGTGGAGGTGGCGCGTCGTCGTTGTCGCTGTTGTTGAGGACGACGACTCCTCCTTCATCGCGGCCCCGGCAGCGCTGCTCGAAGCGCCGCAGGGCGGCGCACTAGAGCTCCCTCTCCATCTTCAGGAAGTCCTTGTGCGCCCATTTTAGGGCCGCCTCGTCGTCGAGCTCCACGTCGCCAGCACGCCCTCGAGCGTGCGGCCCGGGACGCCCCACCAGATGCGGAGCCCCCGCTGTTCTTCGTGCCGCCCACCACCGGCGCCTCGTTGGTGGACGCCAGCCTCTGCTCCTGACGGCGCTCTGCTACGTCTTGAGCTTGCATTGGTTTTCCTCGAAGAGGAGAGGGTGATGCAGCAAAGTATAGCGTAAGTATTTCCCTCAGTTTTGAGAACCAAGGTATCAATCCAGTAGGAGGCTCCTCAAAAGTCCCACGCACCTACACAAACAAACTGAGAACTCGCAACCAACGCAATAAAGGGGTTGTCAATCCCTTCATGGCCACTTGCGAAAGTGAGATCTAATAAAGATAGTATGATAAGATAAATATATTTTTGGTATTTTATGATATAGATGCAAAAAGTAAAGATGCAAGTAGATTGAAAGCAAATATGATAAGAGATAGACCCGGGGGCCATAGGTTTCACTAGAGGCTTCTCTCAAGATAGCATAAGTATTATGGTGGGTGAACAAATTACTGTCGAGCAATTGATAGAAAAGCGCATAGTTACGAGATTATCTAGGCATGATCATGTATATAGGCATCACGTCCATAACAAGTAGACCGACTCCTGCCTGCATCTACTACTATTACTCCACACATCGACCGACTCCTGCCTGCATCTAGAGTATTAAGTTCATAAGAACAGAGTAATGCATTAAGCAAGATGACATGATGTAGAGGGATAAACTCATGCAATATGATGTAAACCCCATCTTGTTATCCTCGATGGAACAATACAATACATGCCTTGCAACCCTTTTTGTCACTGGGTAAGGACACCGCAAGATTGAACCCAAAGCTAAGCACTTCTCCCATGGCAAGAAAGACCAATCTAGTAGGCCAAACCAAACTGATAATTCGAAGAGACTTGCAAAGATAACTCAATCATACATAAAAGAATTCAGAGAAGATTCAAATATTATTCATAGATAAACTTGATCATAAACCCACAATTCATCGGATCTCGACAAACACACCGCAAAAAGAGTTTACATCGAATAGATCTCCACAAGAGAGGGGGAGAACATTGTATTGAGATCCAAAAAGAGAGAAGAAGCCATCTAGCTAATAACTATGGACCCGTACGTCTGCGGTAAACTACTCACAACTCATCGGAGGGGCAAGGATGTTGATGTAGAAGCCCTCCATGGTCGATTCCTCCTCCGGCAGAGTGCCGGCAAAGGCTCCAAGATGAGATCTCGCGGATACAGAAGGTTACGGCGGTGGAAATTGTGTTTCGTGGTGCTCTGGATGTTTTCGAGTGCGAGGTATATATAGGAGGAAGAAGTACGTCGGTGGCCGCCCGAGGGGCCCACGAGACAGGGGGCGCGCCCTACAGGGGAGGGGGGCGGCCCCCTATCTCGTGGGGCCCTCGGAAGCTTCTTGACTTGCACTCCAAGCTCTTCGGATCACGTTCGTTCCAAAAATCACGCTCCCGAAGGTTTCATTCCGTTTGGACTCTTTTATATTCCTTTTCTTCAAAATACTAAAATAGGCAAAAAAAACAGCAATATGGCTGGGCCTCCGGTTAGTAGGTTAGTCCCAAAAATGATATAAATGTGTAAAATAAAGCCCATAAACATCCAAAAGGGGTAATATAATAGCATGGAACAATCAAAAATTATAGATACGTTGGAGACGTATCAAGCATCCCCAAGCTTAATTCCTACTCGTCCTTGAGTAGGTAAATGATAAAAAGAGAATTTTTGATGTGGAATGCTACCTAGCATAATTCATAATGCAATTTTCTTTATTGTGGCATGAATGTTCAGATCCAAATGATTCAAAATAAAAGTTCATATTGATAAAAGAAATAGTAACACTTCAAGCATACTAATCAAAGTAATCATGTCTTCTCAATTAGCATGGCAAAAGAAAGTTCATCCCTACAAAATCATATAGTTAGGCTATGCTTCATTTTCTTCACACAAAGATGTTCCCACCTTCTATACCCCCGATGACAAGCCAAGCAATTGTTTCATACTTAAATAATCTCAAATTTTTCAACCTTCACGCAATACATGAGCGTGAGCCATGGATATAGCACTATGGGTGGAATAGAGTATGATGATGGGGATTGTGTGGAGAAGACAAAAAAGGAGAAAGTCTCACATTGACGAGGATAATCAACGGGCTATGGAGATGCCCATCAATTGATGTCAACATGGGGAGTAGGGATTGCCATGCAACGGATGCACTAGAGCTATAAATGAATGCTCAACAAAAAGAAAACTAGTGGGTGTGCATCCAACTTGCTTGCTCACGAAGACCTAGGGCATTTGAGGAAGCCCATCGTAGGAATATACAAGCCAAGTTCTATAATAAAAAATTCCCACTAGTATGAAAAAGACAACTTACGAGACTCACTATATGGAAAACATGGTGCTACTTTGAAGCACAATATATGAGACTCACTACATGGAGAACAAAGTGCTACTTTGAAGCACAAGTGTGGAAAAAGAGATAGTAACATTGCCCTTTTTATTTATTTATTCTTTTTTTCTTTTTCTTTTTTTTGGGCCTTTCTTTTTTTTCTTTTTGGCCTATCTTCCTTTTTTTTCTTTTCTTTCTTTGGGCAATGTTCTAAACGTGGTGATCATCACACTTCTATTGATTACAACATAAGAATTACAACTTGAAACTAGAACAAGATATGACTCTATATGAATGCCTCCGGCGGTGTACCGAGATGGTGCAATGAATCAAGAGTGACATATATGAAAAATAATGCTTGGTGGCTTTGCCACAAATACGATGTCAACTACATGATCATGCAATGCAATATGACAAAAGTAAAGTATGTCATGATGAAGATGAACGGAACGGTGGAAAGTTGCATGGCAATATATCTCGGAATGACTATGGAAATGCCATAATAGGTAGGTATGGTGGCTGTTTTGAGGAATATATAAGGAGGTTTATGTGTGATAGAGCGTATCGTATCACGGGGTTTGGATGCACCGGCGAAGTTTGCACCAACTCTCAAGGTGAGAAAGGGCAATGCACGGTACCGAAGAGGCTAGCAAAGGCGGAAAGGTAAAAGCGTGTATAATCCATGGACTCAACATTAGTCAAAAGAACTCATATACTTATTGCAAAAATTTAGAAGTCATCAAAAACCAAGTACTACGCGCATGCTCGTAGGGGGATAGATTGGTAGGAAAAGACCATCGCTCGTCCCCGACCGCCACTCATAAGGATGCACAAGCCAAGTACACTTCATGTTTCAAATTTGTTACACAACTTTAACCATACGTGCATGCTACGGGACTTGCTAACTTCAACACAAGCATTCTTTAAATTCATAATCACCCAACTAGCATGACTTTAATATCACTACCTCCATATCTCAAAACAATTATCAAGTATCAAATTGATCATAGCATCCAATTCACTTCCTATGATAGTTTTTATTATACCCAACTTGGATGCCAACTATTCTAGGACCAACTTTATGATAATAGCAAATACCATGCTGTTCTAAAAGACTCTCAAAATAATATAAGTGAAGCATGAGAGACTAGCAATTTCTACAAAATTAAGACACCGCCGTGCTCTAAAAGATATAAGTGAAGCACTAGAGCAAAAACTATCAAGCTCAAAAGATATAAGTGAAGCACATAGAGTATTCTAGCAAATTCTAATCAAATAGGCTTCTCCCAAAAGGTGTGTACATCAAGGATGATTGTGGTAAACTAAAAAGCAAAGACTAATATAATACACGACGCTCCAAGCAAAACACATATCATGTGGCGAATAAAAATATAGCTCCAAGTAAAGTTACCAATGAACGAAGATGAAAGAGGGGATGCCTTCCCGGGGCATCCCCAAGCTTAGGCTTTTGGCTATTCTTGAATATCTTGGGGTGCCTTGGGCATCCCCAAGCTTAGACTCTTGCCACTCCTTATTCCATAGTCCATAAAAGCTTTACCCAAAACTTGAAAACTTCACAACACAAAACTCAACAGGAAATCTTATAAGCTCGGTTAGTGAAAGAAAACAAAACCACAACATAAGGTACTGCAATGAACTCATTATTTATTTAATTTGGTGTTAAAACTACTGTATTCCAACTTCTTTATGGTTCATAGACTGAATTACTAGCCATAGATGCATTGAAATAAGCAAACAACACACGAAAAACAGAATCTGTCAAAAACAGAATAGTCTGTAGCAATCTGTAACTAATGCAAACTTGTGGAACTCTAAAACTCCTACAAAAATAGGAAGTCCTGGACAATTTGTTTATTGAACAGAAGCAAAAAGAATCAACGCAAAAGCACGTTCCTGGGATTTAACAAAATTATATTCGTGCGTGCAAAGTTTCTGTTTTTCAGCAGAATCAAATCAACTATCATCATAGGTTATCCTATAGGTTCTACTTGGCACAAACACTAATTAAAAGATAAAAACACATCTAAACAGAAGGTAGATGCAAGATTTATTAATAAACAGGAGCAAAAACAAAAAACATAAAGAAAATTGGGTTGCCTCCCAACTAGCGCTATCGTTTAACGCCCCTAGCTAGGCATAAAAGCAAGGATAGATCTAACGAGCGCCATCTTTGGCACTAAATTCATAAGTAGCACGCATGATAGATTCATAAGGTAATTTGAATTTCTTTCTGGGAAAGTGCTCCATGCCTTTCTTTAATGGAAATTGGAATCTAATGTTCCCTTCCTTCATATCAATAATCGCACCAATTGTTCTAAGGAAAGGTCTACCAAGAATAATAGGGCAAGAAAGATTGCAATCTATATCAAGAACGATAAAATCTACGGGCACCAAATTTCTATTTGCAACAATAAGAACATCATTGATCCTTCCCATAGGCTTTTTAATGGTGGAATCCGCAAGGTGCAAATTTAAAGAGCAATCATCAAGATCATGGAAACCTAGAATATCACATAAAGTTTTCGGAATCGTGGAAACACTAGGACCCAAATCAAACAAAGCAAAACACTCATAATCTTTAATTCTAATCTTTATAGTAGGTTCCCACTCATCATTAAGTTTTCTAGGTATAGAAACTTCCAAATTAAGTTTTTCATCATAAGATTGCATCAAGGCATCAACAATATGTTTGGTAAAAGCTTTGTTTTGACTATAAGCATGAGGAGAATTAACAACGGATTGCAACAAGGAAATACACCCTTTTAAAGAACAATTATCATAATCAAATTCCTTGAAATCCGAGATGGAAGGTTCAATATTATTCGAAGTTGAGGATTCTCCAATCTCACTTTTACCAAATTTAGCATTAAGATCTAAAGACTCCGAATTCTTGGGACGCCTTCTAGGCAAAGTTGATTCATCATCAGTCCCATAATCATCAAAATTCATATTGCAAAACATAGATCTAATCGGAGACACATCAATAATTTTAAGATCCTCATCATTATTTTCATGGAGACTAGAAGAACACGCTTTTATAAAGCTTTCTTTTTTAGCACGCAATCTAGGGGTTCTTTCCTTGCACTCGTCAATGGAAATTCTCATTACTTTGAGAGACTCATTGATATCATGCTTAGGAGAAGAAGATCCAAGTTTAAGAGAATTAACATCAAGCGAAAGTCTATCAACGTTCGTAGCCAAATCATCAACTTTGAGCAATTTTTCTTCAAGCAAAGCACTAAAATTCTTTTGAGAAATCATAAATTCTTTCACACTATTCTCAAAATCAGAGGGCATATTATTAAAATTACCATAAGAGTTATTGTAGGAATTTACATAATTATTAGAGGGATTACTAGGGAACGGTCTAGCATTAAAGTTTCCTCTATAAGCATTGTTTCCAAAACTATTCCTTCCAACAAAATTCACATCCATAGATTCATTATTATTCTCAATCAAGGAAGACAAAGGCATATCATTGAGATAAAGAGGAGTATTTTTAGTAGCAAACATCTTCATAAGTTCATCCATCTTTCCACTCAAAACATTGATTTCTTCTATAGCATGCACTTTTTTACTAGAAGATCTTTCGGTGTGCCATTGAGAATAATTAGCCATAATATTATCAGGTAATTTTGTAGCATCTCCTGATGTAATTTCCATAAACGTGCCTCCCGCGGCCGAATCTAAGAGATTTCTAGAAGCAAAGTTCAAACCGGCATAAAAATTTTGTATGATCATCCATAAATTCAAACCATGAGTAGGGCAATTGTGAAGCATCAATTTCATTCTTTCCCAAGATTGGGCAACATGCTCATGATCAAGTTGTTTAAAATTCATAATATCGTTCCTAAGAGCGACGATCTTAGCGGGAGGAAAATACTTAGGGATAAAAGCATCTTTGCACTTCTTCCAAGAATCAATACTATTTTTAGGCAAAGACGAAAACCAAACTTTAGCACGATCTCTAAGTGAAAACGGAAATAACTTCAATTTAACAATATTGTTATCCGTATCTTTCTTCTTTTGCATATCACACAAATCAACAAAATTGTTTAGATGAGTAGCGGCATCTTCACTAGGAAGGTCGATGAATTGATCTTTCATAACAAGATTCAACAAAGCGGTATTGATTGCACAAGACTCAACATCATTAAGAGGAGCAATCGGAGTACTAAGGAAATCATTATTATTGGTATTCGAGAAATCACACAATTTGGTATTATCTTGCGCCATGGCAACAAGTAATCCAACACACAAGCAAACAAAAAAACGGCAAGCGAAAAGAGAGGAGGAGATTGGGAAAGAGAGGGCGAATAAAATGGCAAGGGTGAAGTGGGGGAGAGGAAAATGAGAGGCAAATGGCAAATAATGTAAATGCGAGGGAGATGGGTTTGTGATGGGTACTTGGTATATCTTGACTTGAGCGAAGACCTCCTCGGCAACGGCGCCAGAAATCCTTTTTTCCATGTCTTGAGCTTGCGTTGGTTTTCCTCGAAGAGGAGAGGGTGATGCAGCAAAGTGTAGCGTAAGTATTTCCCTCAGTTTTGAGAACCAAGGTATCAATCCAGTAGGAGGCTCCTAAAAAGTCCCACGCACCTACACGGCCACAAAGAAACTGAGAACTCGCAACCAAAGCAATAAAGGGGTTGTCAATCCCTTCACGGCCACTTGCGAAAGTGAGATCTAATAAAGATAGTATGATAAGATAAATATATTTTTGGTATTTTATTATATAGATGCAAAAAGTAAAGATGCAAATAAAAGTAGATTGAAAGCAAATATGATAAGAGATAGACCCGGGGGCCATAGGTTTCACTAGAGGCTTCTCTCAAGATAACATAAGTATTACGGTGGGTGAACAAATTACTATCGAGCAATTGATAGAAAAGTGCATAGTTATGAGATTATCTAGGCATGATCATGTATATAGGCATCACGTCCATAACAAGTAGACCGACTCCTACCTGCTTCTACTACTATTACTCCACACATCGACCGACTCCTGCCTGCATCTAGAGTATTAAGTTCATAAGAACAGAGTAATGCATTAAGCAAGATGACATGATGTAGAGGGATAAACTCATCCAATATGATGTAAACCCCATCTTGTTATCCTCGATGGCAACAATACAATACGTGCCTTGCAACCCTTTTTGTCACTGGGTAAGGACACCGCAAGATTGAACCCAAAGCTAAGCACTTCTCCCATGGCAAGAAAGACCAATCTAGTAGGCCAAACCAAACTGATAATTCGAAGAGACTTGCAAAGATAACTCAATCACACATAAAGAATTCAGAGAATATTCAAATATTATTCATAGATAAACTTGATCATAAACCCACAATTCATCGGATCTCGACAAACACACCGCAAAAAAAGTTTACATCGAATAGATCTCCACAAGAGAGGGGGAGAACATTGTATTGAGATCCAAAAAGAGAGAAGAAGCCATCTAGCTAATAACTATGGACCCGTAGGTCTGTGGTAAACTACTCACAACTCATCACAGGGGCAAGGATGTTGATGTAGAAGCCCTCCGTGGTCGATTCCCCCTCTGGCAAAGTGTCGGCGAAGGCTCCAAGATGAGATCTCGCGGATACAGAAAGTTACGGCGGTGGAAATTGTGTTTCGTGGTGCTCCTGGATGTTTTCGGGGTACGTAGGTATATATAAGAGGAAGAAGTACATCAGTGGCCGCCCGAGGGGCCCACGAGACAGAGGGGCACGCCCTACGGGGGGAGCCCACTATCTCATGGGGCCCTCGGAAGCTTCTTGACTTGCACTCCAAGCTCTCCGGATCACGTTCGTTCCAAAAATCACGCTCCCGAAGGTTTCATTCCGTTTGGACTCCATTTGATAGTCCTTTTCTTCGAAATACTGAAATAGGCAAAAAAACAGCAATGTGGGTTGGGCCTCCGGTTAGTAGGTTAGTCCCAAAAATGATATAAATGTGTAAAATAAAGCCCATAAACATCCAAAAGGGGTAATATAATGGCATGGAACAATCAAAAATTATAGATACATTGGAGACGTATCACGCTCGAAGTACGCCGCCCACGTCGCGTGGTTGTCGGCGGCGTACTGGGGGAGGGTGAGCTGCTCGTCAGTGAGGGAGGCGCGCACGAGCTCGAACTCAGTGCCGAAGTAGGGGGGCGTGCCATGGCGTCAGGCAACGGGGGAACGGGCACTCCCCCGTTGCTGAGCCTCCACCCCGTTGGCCCGGCGCACATGTCCGGCGGCGCCGGGATGTTGGCCTCGAACATGAGTCATGACTCCTATTCATGGAGCGAGCGGCAGCCGAAGCCGTTAGTCGCCGCAGCGTCGCCGGGGAACCGTGCGGCCATCGGGTGTCGGAGTGAGGGAGAGGAAGGGCTCGGCGGCGGCGCACGGGAGAGGGAGAGCTCAGCGGCTAGGGCTGGTGTGGCTAGAGGTGAGGGAGGCCACTGGCTTTATATAGACGTGCTCATGTGTACGCGTGGCGGGAGGGGAGGCGTCGCTGCGCCGCCCCGTGACGTGCCTCCCATGAGGAATCAATGGCAAGGCTGACCGTCGGCGGCAGCGCGGCAGCCTTGGCATTGATTCCCGTGGGAACCGAGGCGATGAGGGCGACGAAGTGCCCGTCTCGCTGACTCGGCGGGCCCGCGGTTTCTTTGCCCCAAAACCACTCACCCCGGCGCCCCCGGGCGCCCGCTAACGTGCAGGGTTCGGCCTGGGTCCGCCGGCGCTGATTTCGGCCCAGGCCGGCAAAAAACGGGCTCTGGCGAATCGGGCTTTTTCAGCGCCAAAAAAAATCGCTGGGAGGCCGCCTGGGCGCGGCTGGAGATGCTCTAAGCTTGGGGGTGCCCAAGGCACCCCAAGGTAATATTCAAGAACAACCAAGCATCAAAGCTTGGGGATGCCCCGGATGGCATCCCCTCTTTAGTCTTCGATCCATCGGTAAATTTACTTGAGGCTATATTTTTATTCACCACATGATATGTGTTTTGCTTGGAGCATCTTGTATGATATGAGTCTTTGCTTTTTAGTTTTCCACAATTATCCTTGTTGTACACATCTTTTGAGAGGGACACACATTAATCATGAATTTATTATAATACTCTATGTGCTTAACTTGTATCTTTTGAGCTAGGCTATTTGCTCTAGTGCTTCACTTATATCTTTTTAGAGCACGGTGGTGGCTTTATTTTACAGAAATTGTTGAACTCTCATGCTTCACTTATACTATTTTGAGAGTCTCTAAACAGCATGGTAATTTGCTTAGTTTATGAATTTAGTCCTAATATGATGGGCCTCCAAGAGGGATATAATAAAAACTTTCATATAAAGAGCGTTGAATACTATGAGAAGTTTGATTCCTTGCATTTGTATTGAGATATAAAGATGGTGATATTAGAGTCATGCTAGTGAGTAATGGTGGATTGGTAGAAATACTTGTGTTAAAGTTTGTGATTCCCATAGCATGCACGTATGGTGAACCGTTATGTGATGAAGTCAGAGCATGATTTATTTATTTATTGTCTTCCTTATGAGTGGCGGTCGGGGATGAGCGATGGTCTTTTCCTACCAATCTGTCCCCCTAGGAGCATGCGTGTAGTACTTTGTTTTGATAGCTAATAAATTTTTGCAATAAGTATGTGAGTTCTTTATGACTAATGTTGAGTGCATGGATTATACACACTCTCACCCTTCCACAATTGCTAGCTTCTCTAGTACCGCGCAATTCTCGCCGGTGCATTAAACCCACCATATACCTTCCTCAAAATAGTCACCATACCTACCTAGCTATTATGGCATTTCCATAGCCATTTCGAGATATATTTCCATGCAACTTCAACCATTCCGTTTATTATGACACGCTTCATCATTGTCATATTGCTTTGCATGATCATGTAGTTGGCATAGTATTTGTGGCAAGGCCACCGTTCATATTTTTTATACATATCACTCTTGATCATTGCACATCCTGGTACTCTGCCGGAGGCATTCATATAGAGTCATATTTTTTTTCTAGAATCGAGTTGTAATTCTTGAGTTGCAAGTAAATAAAAGTGTGATGATCATCATTATTAGAGCATTGTCCCATGTGAGGAAAGGATGATGGAAGCTATGATTCCCTCACAAGTTGGAATGAGTCTCCGGACTTAACAAAAAATAAAAGAGGCCAAAAGAAGCCTAATCAAAAAAATGAGAGAAAAGAGAGAAGGGGCAATGCTACTATCCTTTTACCACAGTTGTGCTTCAAAGTAGCACCATGATCTTCATGATAGGGAGTATCCTATGTTGTCACTTTCATATACTAGTGGGAATTTTTCATTATAGAACCTCGCTTGTATATTCCATTGATGGGCTTCCTCAAATTGCCCTAGGTCTTCATGAACAAGCGAGTTGGATTCACACCCACTTAGTTTCTTTTTGAGCTTTCATACACTTATAGCTCTAGTGCATCCGTTGCATGGCAATCCCTACTCACTCACATTGATATCCATTGATGGGCATAGCCTGTTAATACGCCTAGTTGATGTGAGACATTTTCCTTCTTTTTTTCTTCCCCACAACCACCATATTCTATTCCACCTATAGTGCTATATATATCCATGGCTCACGCTCATGCATTGCATGAAAGTTGAAAACGTTTGAGAACATCAAAAGTATGAAACAATTGCTTGGCTTGTAATCGGGGTTGTGCATGATTAAATACTTTGTGTGGTGAAGACGGAGCATAGCCAGACTATATGATTTTGTAGGGATAACTTTCTTTGGCCATGTTATTTTGAGAAGACATGATTGCTTTATTACTATGCTTGAAGTATTATTGTTTTTATGTCAATATTAAACTTTTGTTTTGAATCTTATGGATCTGAATATTCATGCCACGATAAATAAGATTACATGGATAAATATGTTAGGTAGCATTCCACATCAAAATTCTGTTTTTATCATTTACATACTCGAGGACGAGTAGGAGTTATGCTTGGGGATGCTTGAAATGCCTCCAATGTATCTATAATTTTTTATTGTTCCATGCTATTATATTATCTGTTTTGGATGTTTTATATGCATTAATATGCTATTTTATATTATTTTTGGGACTAACTTATTAAGCTAGATCCCAGTTCTAGTTTCTATTTTTTCCTTGTTTTTGAGTTTTACAGAAAAGGAATATCAAACGGAGTCCAAATGGAATAAAACTTTCACGATGATTTTTCTTGGACTAGAAGACACCCAACTTGGAGAGAGGGCCAAAAGATCCCCGAGGAGGCCACAAGCTTCGGCGGCGCGCCCTAGGGGGGTGCCCCTGACTTGTGGGCCCTCGGGAGTCCACCGACCTCCATCTCAGCTCTATAAATCCTACAATATTCCCAAACCACCAGAAGCATCCACCAAAATACTTTTTCGCCGCCGTAACCTTCTGTTCCCGTGAGATCCCATCTTGGGGCCTTTTTCAGCATCCTGTCAGAGGGGGATTCGATCACGGAGGGCTTCTACATCAACCCTATTGCCCTTCCGATGAAGTGTGAGTAGTTTACCATAGGCCTACGGGTCCATAGCTAGTAGCTAGATGGCTTCTTCTCTCTCTTTGATCTTCAATACAATGTTCTCCTCGATGTTCTTAGAGATCTATCCGATGTAATATTCTTTTGCGGCGTGTTTGTCAAGATCCGATGAATTGTGGATTTATGATCAGATTATCTATGAATATTATTTGAGTCTTTTCTGAATTCTTGTATGCATCATTTCAAATATTTGTATTTCTCTTCGAATTATCGGTTTGGTTTGGCTAACTAGATTGGTTCTTCTTGCAATGGGAGAGGTGCTTAGTTTTGGGTTCAATCTTGCGGTGTTCTCACTCAGTGACAAAGTAGGGGTAGCGAGGCACGTATTGTATTGTTGCCATCAAGGGTTAAAAGATGGGGTTTTCATCATATTGCTTGAGTTTATCCCTCTACATCATGTAATCTTACTTAAGGCGTTACTCCGTTCTTATGAACTTAATACTCTAGATGCATCTTGGATAGCGGTTGATGTGTGGATTAATAGTAGTAGATGCAGGCATGAGTCGGTCTACTTGACACGAATGTGGTGCCTATATTCACAATCATTGTCTTAGATTTGTCATAACTTTGCGCTTTTCTATCAATTGCTCGACAGTAATTTGTTCACCCACCGTATGTTTTCTTTCAAGAGAGAAGCCTCTAGTGAAACCTATGGCTCCCGGGTCTATTTTCCATCATATATTTTCATATCTATAAACAAAAAAACCCAAAAATACCTTGCTGCAATTATTTACTTTTATTTTGTTTTACATTTTAGTAATTTATTGTATCTATCTCTATCAGATCTCATCCTTGCAAGTGACCGTGAAGGTACTGACAGCCCCTTTATCGTGTGTTTTTTGTCTAACCCCTTTATCGTGTTGGGTGCAAGTGTTTGACTTTGTGCAGGTGCATAGATTGGAGACTTGTGTGTACCTCCTACTGGATTGGTACCTTGGTTCTCAAACCGAGGGAAATACTTATCTCTACTTTGCTGCATCACCCTTTCCTGTTCAAATGAAAAACCAACACAAGCTCAAGAAGTAGCAGCAACGCGCCAATCCATTTTCGCCCTCGCGAGTGGCCTATGGCGGTTTTTCAAACATAATTCGAACAAAATATGAACATTTTACATAGTTTCACAACCAGAGAAATATGTCACAATTTACAAACTAAATAAAAATTAAATTGTCTCAAATACATTTAAAAAGATATATCTATTGGTTGCCAATGTGAGCCCACATATGCTCAACCAAATCATTTTTGCACCGATTTCCAAATCACACATTTGATGATGAAACTGGGTGAATTGTACAAATGTTGCCGCTCCTCCATGCCCAGGAACAGCATTGTCACCCTAAAACTGAAACCCTTGGTTATAGATATGTTTTGGGCCCTCACCCTCTACGATCATATTGTGCATGATCACACGGACAGTGATGTCTACTACACAACTTCTTCTTGTAGACTCGTGTTGGGCCTCCAAGCGCAGAGTTTTGTAGGACAGTAGCAATTTTCCCTCAAGTGGATGGCCTAAGGTTTATCAATCCGTGGGAGGCGTGGGATGAAGATGGTCTCTCTCAAACAACCCTGCAGCCAAATAATAAAAAGTCTCTTGTGTCCCCAACACACCTATTACAATGGTAAATTGTATAGGTGCACTAGTTCGGCGAAGAGATGGTGATACAAGTGTAGTAATGATAGTAGATATTGGTTTTTGTAATAGGAACAATAACAAACAGCAAGGTAGCAAGTAACAAAAGTGAGGACAAACGGTATTGCAATGCTTGAAAATGAGGCCTAGGGTTCATACTTTCACTAGTGCAATCTCTCAACAATGCTAATATAATTGGATCATATAACCATCCCTCAACGTGCGACGAAGAGTCACTCCAAAGTTTTTATCTAATGGAGAACATAAGAAGAAATTGTTTGTAGGGTACGAAACCACAAAGTTATCATTTCCGGTCGATCTATCCAAGAGTTTGTACTAAAATAAGACCAAGTTATCCTTTCCGATCGATCTATCTAAGAGTTCGTACTAAAATAACACCATATGATACACATCAACCAACTCTAATGTCACCTAGATACTCCAATATCACCACGAGTATCCGTGAGTTGATTATATGATATGCATCAAACAATTTCAGATTCATAATACTCAATCCAACACAAAGAACCTCGAAGAGTGCCCCAAGATTTCTACCGAAGAAACAAAGACGTAAATATGCATCAACCCCTATGCATAGATTACCCCAATGTCACCTCGGGAATCCATGAGTGGAGTGCCAAAACATATATCAAGTGAATCAATATGACACCCCATTGTCACCACGGGTATTCATAGCAAGACATACATCAAGTGCTCACAAATATGTAAAAGGAAAAAGAGTGTGATCGGGAAGGGACGCCCCCAACGACTCTGGAGCGGTTTGGCGACACGGAGAGCGATGGGGGTGGCGATGCGGCGGAGGGCCTCGGCCAAGGCGACTCGGAGGCCTGGGCAGTGGTGCGCGTGTCAGGGCAGCCATCGCGCCTGTCCCAGGCGGCGTCCGCGGGCGCGGCTGTGTCCCCGGGCTGGTCGGGGAGCAGGTTCTGGGCGTTGGCAGAGGTAAGTGATGGAGAGATCTCGGAGGCGGAGGACGACGCGGGCGCTAAGAGGCGTGGTGGCGGTGTTCCGCCGTTGGTCGGAGAGTTTGTGGCCCGGGAGGAGGAGCTAGGGGGCTCGCTCAAAGCCGGCCAGCGCAACGCGTTTGCGCCTGGCGGCCGCGGTGCTCGCAGACCGGGGTGTCGTGCCGAGCACCGCATCTGGCGTGGTCTTTGGCGCCGAGGCCTCGCGCCGCGGCTGGTGGCGGGCGGCGTGGTGGCCTCGTCGGCGGCGGCGGTTTCTTCCCGTCTACGTTGGTGCTGCACAAGGCGTCGACGGCGGCCCGGGGCGGCGGCGCAGTCGCTGCCGAGGGAGGCGGCAGCGGAGGAGCCAGAGCCCTGGGCTAGGGTTGGCTCGGGCGGTCTGGTTGGGCCGGTGGACCAGTTTTCCACCACGAGCCACACCGTTCCGTGCGTGCCTGGCAAGGCCCAAGAGGAGGGCCCGTTCGCGCTGGCTGAGACCAGTGGGGATGTGGGTAGTGCGGCGCGGACCAGGCCCGGTCCACTTAGCCCACGAGCGACGCGGCCGGTACTTAAGTGGCTCTGGATCCGGCGGGGTGCCCTAGACTGCTCATTAGGGTTTCCTGGCACTGTCTCGGAGGTGCGGCGCTTCGGCAGATCTGCCCGCTCCTTCTCCGCTCCCTCCCCTCCCTGATACGTCTCCAATGTATTTATAATTTTTTTATTGTTCCATGCTATTATATTACCCCTTTTGGATGTTTATGGGCTTTATTTTACACATTTATATAATTTTTGGGACTAACCTACTAACCGGAGGCCCAGCCCGTATTGCTGGGTTTTTTGCCTATTTCAAAGATTTCAAGAAAAGGAATATCAAACGGAGTCCAAACGGAATGAAACCTTCGGGAGCGTGATTTTTGGAACGAACGTGATCCAGAGGACTTGGAGTGCAAGTCAAGAAGCAGTCGAGGCGGCCACGAGACAGGAGGGCGCGCCCACCCCCTCTGGGCGCGCCCCCTATCTCGTGGGCCCCTCAAGCAGCCACTGACGTACTTCTTCCTCCTATATAAGCCTACGTACCCCAAAAACATCCGGGCAGCCAACGAAACACAATTTCCACCGCCGTAACCTTCTGTATCCGCGAGATCCCATCTTGGAGCCTTCACGCTCCACGGAGGGGGAATCGACCACGGAGGGCTTCTACATCAACACCATAGCCCCTCCAATGAGTTGTGAGTAGTTTACCCCAGACCTTCGGGGCCATAGTTATTAGCTAGATGGCTTCTTCTCTCTTTTTGGATCTCAATACAATGTTCTCCCCCTCTCTTGTGGAGATCTGTTCGATGTAAACTCTTTTTGCGGTGTGTTTGTCGAGATCCGATGAATTGTGGGTTTATGATCAAGTTTATCTATGAGAAATATTTGAATCTCCTCTGAATTCTTTTATGTATGATTGAGTTATATTTGCAAGTCTATTCGAATTATCAGTTTGGTTTGGCCTATTAGATTGATCTTTCTTGCCATGGGAGAAGTGCTTAGCTTTGGGTTCAATCTTGCGGTGTCCTTTTCAAAGGATGTTAGGGCAGCAAGGTACGTATTGTATTGTTGCCATCGAGGATAAAAATATGGGGTTTATATCATATTGCATGAGTTTATCCCTCTACATCATGTCATCTTTCTTAATGCGTTACTCTGTTCTTTATGAACTTAATACTCTAGATGCAGCCATGAGTCGGTCGATGTGTGGAGTAATAGTAGTAGATGCAGACAGGATTCAGTCTACTTGTCACGGACATGATGCCTATATACATGATCATGCCTAGATAATCTCATAATTATTCGCTTTTCTATCAATTGCTTGACAGTAATTTGTTCACCAACCGTAACACTTATGCTATCTTGAGAGAAGCCTCTAGTGAAACCTATGGCCCTCGGGTCTATATTTTATCATATAAGCTTTCAATCTACTTTTATTTGCATCTTTACTTTTTGCATCTATATTCTAAAATACCAAAAATATATTTATCTTATCATACTATCTCTATCAGATCTCACTTTCGCAAGTGGCCGTGAAGGGATTGGCAACCCCTTTATTGCGTTGGTTGCGAGTTCTTTGTTTGTTTGTGTATGTGCGTGGGACTTTTGAGGAGCCTCCTACTGGACTAATACCTTGGTTCTCCAAAACTGAGGGAAATACTTACGCTACTATTGATGCATCACCCTTTCCTCTTCAAGGAAAACCAACGCAAGCTCAAGACGTAGCACTCCCCCACCCCTCGAGCGCTCGTTCGCCGCCGTGGTGGCCATGGGCTCCAAGGCAGATCGGCATGCGGACAAGCGGGTGGCACCGGATCCGAAGGCGGAGCAGCATCGCGAGCGAGATCTGCGTGCTCCGGCGAAGGAGCACGCGGCAGAGCGCGCCGGAGAGGAGGGGGCTGGGGGCCGCCCCCTTCCTGGTGGCTCAAGGAGCAGGAGCGAAAGAAGAAGAAGAAGGAGGAGTACAAGAAGCGGGGCCTGGAGCTCAAGCGCAAGGGTGCGCTCCTCCCCCATGGTGGCGACCGCATCGGTGACCCCTACGCCAAGCAAAAGCAGAAGAAGCACAAGCCGGCCATGTCGACGCCCTTCAAGCCCTCCTCTTCCAAGCGTACGGTGGCAAAGCCCATCCCGGTGGAGGAAGTGGAGGGGCCCGAGTGCTTCAGATGTGGGCGTACAGGGTACTATCAGAGTGAGTGCGCCATCAAGCAGTTGTGTGTGCTCTGCAGCCAAGAGGGACATGCATCAGCCTACTGTCCCATGCGGGGCAAGACACTGATGCTGCAGACCATGAGCCACGCGTTTGCCGGCGGTGGTTTCTTCTGCTTGCAGTACCCCGAGGAGGCGGATGCGGTGTCAGCGGGCCTGCTGGGTGCCAACGCAACTCTGGTCTCGGCGGCACCCGGTGTGCTGTCCAAGGAGTTGCTGGAGGCGGAGCTACCCCATCTCTTCGAGGGCAAGTGGGACTGGCAGGTGGCCCCGTTCGACTCCGAGTGCTTTTCGGTGGCCTTCCCTGATTCAGTCATGCTGAGGATGGCGACGAGCAGCGGCAACCTTTTTCTCCCCATCAACAACATCATGGCAGATATCCGCGACGTGTCTCTCGTCGAGCCCAAGCCGCTGTCCATGCCGGAGGTTTGGGTGAAGATGTGGGGCATTCCTCCGAAGCAGAGCCGCGTGGAGCGGCTGATGGCGGCCACGACCATGATCGGCAGGCCAGTGGTTGTGGACGAGCTGTTGCTCATCCGCTCGGGGCCGGTGCGCATGCGCTTCGCATGCCGCGTACCGGCCAAGCTGAGTGGCTCAGTGCAGATCTGGTTCAACGGCGAGGGGTACAACGTGAAGCTGGAGCTGGAGTTGGACCGCCCCCGCCAGGCGGCCCAGACCTGCCTCCCCCTCCTCCTCCTTCCAACGGCAGGTGACCGGACAGCAATGACAAGGACAAGTTCAAGGACAAGCAACATGACCAAGACGCAAGTATGGAGGAGGATGACTCGATCGACACTGCGGCATGGGACAAGCTCGGGATTTCTGGACAGGGTCCTGCTGCGCCGGTGGAAGGGGCGATGGCGCCTCGGGTGGCGGAGGAGTTGGGCTCGGTTGGGGTGGCGCTCTCGATCCCCAACCAATACGGCTCCAACTTGAGCTCGGTGTCGTCCCCGCCCTTGGGCCCGGTCCCAGCTGCGGTCGCGGGTACGGTCGGTGGTCGTTCCCTGATGGCCCTCTCCCCTAGCCCCTCTCGTCTCCGTCCGGCAAGGTCTCCTACCTCTGCTGCTCGTGGTTCTCTGAGCGGCTCGGTGAAGCAGATGAAGAAGAGGGCGGGGCGCAAGGTGAGCATGGAGGCGGTGCACGTGATGGAGCCGTTGGGCGTGCCTCCCACTCCACAAAAATCCATCATGGCGTTGGCTGCCCCGACCATGCCTACCGTCGTCGACCCGCTGCTGCAAGAGGCCTCCAAGGTGGCAGCGATCTCCAAGGCCAAGCGGACCAAGACAGTGTCAGCGGCGCCGGTGTGCACCAGCTTGCGCTCCAAGGGGGCCAAGGGCAACATGCCGTCCCTGCAGCGTGCGCAGCTTCTTCAAGCGTAGAAGAACATGGAGATTTCAGGTAATCCACCTTCCCGCTTCACGATGCTAGATTCTTTTTCGGACGATCATTTGCATGAGGTTTTGGAGGCGATCAGCATAGACGCATCTTGTGTGTGTGGGGCTCACGAGTTGATTTCGCTCGTCCGCGCTAAGGAGCTAGCACAGGCAGCGCTTGCAGCTGTGGCTACAGCGCATGCCGAACAGAGGACCGGGGACCCCGTGGGAGGGGATGTCGGTGCTCTCTCTTTGCCCGCCGAGGGGGTTCAGGCAACAGGGTTTGCCCCCTCTCCCACGCCTTGCAGGGGCAAGGCGAGGCGTGTGGCAAAAGCAGTCACCTCGAGAGGTGTCCGGCTGCGTAATTGTGTGATCTAGATGTGCGTCCTGTTCTGGAATATCTGCGGGTTTGGCCACGTGGGGCAGTGAACCCACCTTAAGGATTATATGCACAAGGAGGACGTCGATATTGTTGGCTTACAGGAAACGATCAAGGCGGACTTCCATTTTCATGACTTGCTGTCAATTGACCCGCTCGAGCGATTTGAGTGGCAACACGTCCCTGCTATTGGGCATTCGGGGGGCATGTTGTTGGGTTTAAGCCGCAGCTTGTATGAGATGATCGCTTGGGACGTAGGGACGTTTTTCATTGCCGCTCATTTTCGCATTCGTGCTTCGCTTCGTGAACTAGTAGTCATTTAGGTTTACGGCCCGGCCGATCACTCTCGATCGGCAGAGTTCTTGGGGGAACTCCAAGCCAAGGTCACCACGATGACTGTCGCTGCGCTCCCGGTGCTAGTGGGTGGGGACTTCAACCTGATTCGGTCGGGAGCGGACAAAAACAATAGCAACATAAACTGGCCTAGGGTGACCATGTTTAACTCTGCTATTGCTGCCATGGCCCTTAGGGAAGTGGCCAGGACGGGCGTGAGATTTACTTGGACTAACAAGCAACTCAACCCGGTTCGCTCGGTGTTGGATCGAGTGTTCATGTCTCCGGAGTGGGAAATGGGATATCCTCCCTGTTCGTTGGTCGCGGAAACGCGCATCGATTCGAACCATATTCCGATGATCTACTCCTTAGGGGAGGATAGATTACGTTGTAGCCCATGTTTATTCTTTTAAACGGCCTGGTTTGAGACGCCAGGCTTTGAGGAGATCTTTAAGGAGAAATGGTGGGCTTGCGTTCACCAGGTAGGGCCACAGGGGGGCCCGATGGAGTTCTGGAACGTGGTCGGGGGTAGACTCCGGGCTAGCCTCAAGGGGTGGGGCGCCAACCTAGGGAGGAATGACAAAGTGCTCAGGGCTTCGCTCCTCGATGAGATTAAGAGGATTGATGCGGAGGCTGATGCGCGGTTTTTTTGGAGCAGGAATGGGCTCATCGATATGCCCTCGAGGGGCAGGTCGAGGCTCTGTTGTGTGTGGAGGAAGAGTACTGGCGTCGCCGTGGTGGTCTGAAATGGACTCTTAAAGGTAATGCCAACACCGAGTACTTCCACGCCTACGCAAACGGTCGGCGTAGAAAATGTGCTATCCTCAGGTTGCAATCGGACCAAGGGCTCCTCTTGTGACAAGGGAATATCTTTCGTCACATATATGATTTTTACATCAACTTGATGGGATCTTGCGAGGATCAGGGGGCTTGCCTTAGCGCAGACGTGTGGGACCCTGTCCAACACGTTCTGGCGAGGGAAAACGACGAGCTGGGGCTCGCTTTCCTCTCGGAAGAGATTGACGCTGCCCTAATGGGTATGAAGTCGGACACAGCTCTAGGACCGGACGGGTGTCCGGTGGCTATGTTCAAACGCTTTTGGCCAATTCTTAGAGGGACAATCTTTGAGATCTGTAATGGTTTCATGCGTAGTACAGTAGATATAGCTCATCTTAATTTTGGCGTCTTATCGCTAATTCTGAAGGTTCCAGGGGCCAACAGCATTAGGCTTTCCGTCCAATCGCACTCATCAATGCCCCGTTTAAGATATGTGCTAAAGCGTGTGCCACTCGTCTTGGGACAATTGCCCATCGCTCGATACATCGCAACCAGCCCGCGTTCATTCGTGGCCGTAACATCCTGGAGGGCCCGCTTGCCCTATAGGAGATTGTCCATGAACTTAAACGCACGAGGGAACATGCCATTTTTCTGAAACTGGACTTCGAGAAGGCGTACGACCAGGTTAATTGGGATTTCCTGCGTCAGGTTCTAAGTAGTCGGGGTTTTTCTGCGGTTTGGGTACACCGCGTTATGCAGTTGGTCACGGGAGGCCAAACTGCGGTCTCGGTGAACTGAGAAGTAGGGCACTTCTTCTGGAACAAGCGGGGACTTAGGCAGGGTGACCCTATGTCCCCGTTGCTGTTCAACTTTGTTGTCGATGTGTTGTCCGCCATGCTCCGGAAGGTGGCCAAGGCTGGCCATATCAAGGGAGTGGTAGGCCAGCTAATTCCAGGGGGAGTTACGCATTTGCAGTACGCGGATGACACGCTACTGCTGTTTCGCCCGGACCACCATAACATTGCTATGGTCAAGGCGATTCTGCTCAGCTTTGAGCTCATGTCGGGCCTCAAAATCAACTTCCATAAGTGTGAGGTGCTCTCTATGGGGGTAGAGCTGGAGGAGGGGCGTCGCATAGCTGACTTGCTCAACTATAAGGTGGGCAAGTTTCCGTTCACGTACCTAGGCCTTCCGGTGGACACTAAGCGCCCCACGATAGAGGATTGGGGGCCTTTGTGTGCCAAGGTAAGGGAGAGGGTTTGCCCATGGAGGGGCAAATTTCTTTCAAAAGCAGCTAGGCTAGTCCTCACAAACTCGAGCCTCTCCTCCTTGCCCATGTTTGCTATGGGCCTGTTCCTGCTCGCGGAAGGGGTTCATGCGAAAATGGATACACCCCGCGCTAAGTTCTTTCGGGAAGGAACGAGCCTGAACCGTAAATATCATATGGTTAGGTGGGCATGGATGTGTCGTCCCAAGGCCTTGGGGGGGTCTTGGGATCACCAACACGAGGATCCTCAATATTGCGTTGATGTGCAAATGGATCTGGAAAATTGTCCAGGGGGCATCCAGGCTGTGGGTCGATCTCCTTAGGGCCAAATATTTCCCTAATGGAAACTTCTTCGAAGGGAGGACAGGGGGCTCCCCCTTCTGGAATGATCTGCAGGCGATCAAACCGGCCTTTGCCATGGGGGAAAAGTTCTCAATTGGAACGGCCGCGCTACACGCTTTTGGACCAATCATTGGGTAGGCGCACAACCCTTGTGGGCTACCTATTAGGAGCTCTATGCTATCGCAGTAGACCCGGCTATGTCGGTGGCCGAGGTGATGTCGTCATCCCCTCCGGCGATCCACTTTAAATGTGAACTTAGCGGGGTTGAACAAGCTGGGCTTGCCGACATGCTACAGTTGATTGGCCCAATTGGCCTATCGTACCAACCCGACACGGTGAGCTGGGCGCTCACTAGCTCGGGTAAGTTCATGGTTAAGGTGTTGTACCTCAAGTTGTGCCAAGGGCCGGCGCAACTTGTGGTTAAGGGGCTGTGGAGAGCGAGAATGCCTCTGAAAATCAAACTTTTTCTCTGGCAAATGTCCCGCGGTAAACTACCCACGTCCCTGAACATAGCTAAGCGTAATGATCCGGCCAATGGCCCGTGCGCATTATGTGGGGCTCCCGAGGACGCCAATCATGTGTTCTTTCGATGCCCGCTGGCTAGGTCTGCATGGAGTGCAGTACGGTCAGCGGCGGCTGTCCAATGGGACCCTTGTTCGTCTGCCGAGCTAACTCATTTAATAGATGCAATCCAGGGACTTGCTAAGCGGGTCATGTGCAGTTGTGTAGGGGCACTACCCTGGGCTTTGTGGCTAACTATATATAAGCTTACCATTGAGAGATATTTTTCTTCACATCCGGCTAATATTATCTACAAATGCAATCTCTTCGTGCAGCAGTGGAGTCCGTTGGGGAGGCGCAAGGATGCTGAGCTAATCAAGATTGCCCAAGACCATCTGCTGCATGTGTACGTGCTGGCTAGGGAGCCTTCGACAACGGTCTAGGACGTGGTCCCTTTTGCGGCTTGGCGAGCCTGCACACTCTGTACGGGCTTTGCCTTGTAATATGTTTTGGCTCGTTTAAAACTTCCGTCTGAACTTCAGTGCTTTCATCCTAGCTAGGGTCGGTCTGGCTTGTGGTAATGTTCCAAGTCTTCTGTCATGCTACGCTGCCTGTTGTGGGCTTTATTAAGTTAAAGCCAGGCGCATCTGGCGTCTTCATTCTAAAAAAATCCATAAAAGTATTCAATCCGATAATAACAAAATCTCAAAGGGAAAACTCAATTAATCACAACAAGATGGAGAGGGGAAAACACCATATGATCCAACTATATTAACAAAGCTCACGATACATCAAGATCATGTCAACTCAAGAACACGAGAGAGAGAGAGAGAGAGAGAGAGAGAGAGATTAAACACATAGCTACTGGTACAAACCCTCAGCCCCAAGGGTGGACTACTCCCTCATCATCATGGTGGTCGCCGGTATGATGAAGATAGCCTCCGGTGATGATTTCCCCCTCCGACAGGGTGCTGGAACAAGGTCTAGATTGGTTTTTCGTGGCTATAGAGGCTTGCGGCGGTGGAACTTCTGATCTAGGGTTATTTCTAGGGGTTTCTGAATATATAGGATTTTTTGGCATCGGTTTCACGTGAAGATGGGCCTCAGGGGGGCCCACTACCCACCAACGCGCCATGGGGGTGGCGCACCCTGGTGCCTTGTGGGCAGCAGGGGGGGCCCCTCCAGTGGTTCTTTGCTCCTGTATTTTTCTTTTCTTCCAAAAAAATCATCTTTTGTCCATTTCCGAAAACTTTTATTTCCGCACAAAAACAACACCACAGTAGTTCTGCTGAAAGCAGCGTCGGTCTGGGTTAGTTCTATTCAAATCATACCAAAACCATATAAAATTTTTGTAAACATGGCATGAATACTTCATAAATTATAGACACGTTGGAGACGTATCAGACACTCATCACCTCCCACAACTTCTTGGTTCTCCAAGTTCTAGCAGGATACCAAACGATGCCCCATCGATATTGCAGAACACCAAAGGCAAGCTCCACATCCTTCCTAGCACTCTCTTGCTCTTGTGCAAATCTCCTCCTCTTCTCTCCTACAGGGTTGGCGATTGTCTTCACAAGAGTAGTCTACTTTGGATAGGTATCCTTTGTTGTAGTTGTGGCCGTTGATGTCAACATTCACCGGCGGGCAGGTGCCTTCGGCAAGACTTGCAAACACCAGAGAACGTTGAAGCACGTTGATATCATTGTGAGATCCTGAAAGCACAAGTGCTCCCTGGGTGATTTTGGTAATTAATGTCAACATACTTCTTGTTAGACTAATGGTTCTATCTAGTATATTTCAGACAAGTTCAACAATGGCATGGCAAGGACAAGAGGATGTGGAACCCCTTCAAAATGCTAAGGACAAATATTGGCAAAAGCTCAAGACTCTTCATCTTTATTGTAGTGATACAAGATCACATTGAGTCCATAGGAAAGCCAATACTATTAAAAGGGGATGAGGTGTTGCTTAATGGCTTGCTTGCCCAAATGCTTAGTGTTATTGCTCCAAAACCCTCAGCCACTTTCTCCATCCAAATATGTCAAAAAAACTAAACTCCAACTCGGCCCCACCGATTCTTTCTATCCGGAGCCACCGAGTTCATATGACATAGCCATAGCCAGAAACCCTAGCAATTCCGTCTCATCGATACGGATCTCGGTCTCACTAAGATGGCCTTGCCAGCACTCTGGGACTTGTTGCATTTATTTCGTACTCATCGAGTTTATGCAACCGGTCTCACCGAGTTGGCTTGACAGATTTTCCCTTGCTCATTACTTCACTTCGGTCCGACCGAGTTGATGCAATCGACGCCACTGTGATGTTGTTTGCCCTAAGCCCTAGCACATCGGTCCCATCGAGTTGTTCCAGTTGGTCCCACCGAGATTCCTAACATTCACATTTTTGAACAGATTAGTGCCACCGAGTTTAACCATTCGATCCCACCGAGACGAGTCAAATGTGTGTAACAGTAGGATTTTGTGTGGAGGCTATATATACCCCTCCACCCCTTCTCCATTTGTGAGAGAGCCATTAAAACGTGCCTACACTTTGAAAGCACAAGTGCTCCCTGGGTGATTTTGGTAATTAATGTCAACATATCTCTTGTTGGACTAACACTTTTACCTAGTATGTTTCAGACAAGTTCAACAAATGAAGTGGCATGGACTAAAGGATGTGGAACCCCTTCAAGATGATAAGGACAAAGGATTGGCTCAAGCTTCAAGCACAAGACTCTACATCTTATATTTTAGTGATCCAAGATCACATTGAGTCTATAGGAAAAGCCAATACTATCAAGAGGGGATGAGGTGTTGCTTAATGGCTTACTTGCTCAAGTGCTTAGTGATATGCTCCAAAGCCCTCAACTACTTTCTCACATCCACATTTATCCTGAACCAAAAGTCTAAATCGGCCCTACCGATTCTTTTTATCCGGCGTCACCGAGTTCAGATGTCTTAGCCACTGCCACAAACCCTAGACAAATCGGTTTCACCGATAGGGATCCCGGTCTCACCGAGATGGGATTTTAATCTCTCTGTGTATGTCCATTACCGAAATTGGTCTCACCGAGTTTGAGCAGTTGGTACTACCGAGATTACAATGCAAACTCTCTGGTTAGCTTATTACCAAAATTGGTCCCACCTAGTTTGCGTAATCGGTCTCACTGAGTTTGCCTGACCAACTCTCTGGTTAGCTTATTACCAAAATCGGTCCCACCGAGTTTGTGTAATTAGTCTCACCGAGATTACGTTATGCCCTAACCCTAACCGTATCGATCCTACCGAGTTGCATGTCAGTCCCACCGAAAATCCTAACGGTCACTAGATTTGCTGAATCGGTCCGACCGAGTTTACCAATTCGGTCCCACCGAGTTTGGCAAGTTGTGTGTAATGGTTAGATTTTGTGTGGAGGCTATATATACCCCTCCACACACTCTTCATTCATGGAGAGAGCCATCAGAACGAACCTACACTTCCAGCATACATTTTCTGAGAGAGAACCACCTACTCATGTGTTGAGGCCAAGATATTCCATTCCTACCATATGAATCTTGATCTCTAGCCTTCCCCAAGTTGCTTTCCACTCAAATCTTCTTCCCACCAAATCCAAATCCTGTGAGAGAGAGTTGAGTGTTGGGGAGACTATCATTTGAAGCACAAGAGCAAGGAGTTCATCATCAACACACCATTTGTTACTTCTTGGAGACTCCTAGCTTGGCTAGGTGTCACTCGGGAGCCTCCGACAAGATTGTGGAGTTGAACCAAGGAGTTTGTAAGGGCAAGGAGATCGCCTACTTCGTGAAGATCTACCGCTAGTGAGGCAAGTCCTTCGTGGGCGACGGCCATGGTGGGATAGACAAGGTTGCTTCTTCGTGGACTCTTCATTGGTGAAGCCCTCCGTGGACTCGTGCAACCGTTACCCTTCGTGGGTTGAAGTCTCCATCAACGTGGATGTACGATAGCACCACCTATCGAAACCACGACAAAAACATCTGTGTCTCCAATTGCGTTTGAATCCTCCAATCCCTTCCCTTTACATTCTTGCAAGTTGCATGCTTTACTTTCCGCTGCCCATATACTCTTTGCATGCTTGCTTGATATGTGTTGTGATTGTTAAACTTGTGCCCAAACTCCACTTGAACTTAAAGAAGTTAAAAACTGCAACTTTTGGTACTTAGTGTCTAATCCCCCCTGTCGGTGTCAAAACCGGCGGATCTCGGGTAGGGGGTCCCTAACTGTGCGTCTAGGCGGATGGTAACAGGAGACAAGGGACACGATGTTTTTACCCAGGTTCGGGCCCTCTCGATGGAGGTAAAACCCTACTCCTGCTTGATTGATATTGATGATATGGGTAGTACAAGAGTGGATCTACCACGAGATCAAGGAGGCTACACCCTAGAAGCTAGCCTATGGTATGATTGTTGTTGTCTCCTACAGACTAAAACCCTCCGGTCTATATAGACACCGGAGAGGGCTAGGGTTACACAGAGTCGGTTACAATGGTAGGAGATCTACATATCCGTATCGCCAAGCTTGCCTTCCACGCCAAGGAAAGTCCCATCCGGACAAGGGACGAAGTCTTAAATCTTGTATCTTTATAGTCTTGGAGTCCAGCCTATGATGATAGTTCGGCTATCCGGACACCCCCTAGTCCGGGACTCCCTCAGTAGCCCCTGAACCAGGCTTCAATGACGACGAGTTCGGCGCGCATATTGTCTTCTGCATTGCAAGGCGGGTTCCTCCTCCGAATAATTTATAGAAGATTGTGAACACCAGGATAGTGTCCGGCTCTGCAAAATAAATTCCACATACCACTGTAGAGAGAATAATATTTACACAAGTTCATTCTGCTGACGTATCTTGTGGCGTGATGTCACACCACAACCAAGCTTTTACTCGAATCGTTTTTATTATACCACCTCAGCGCGTTTAGCGAAGCGGTTTCCTTGGCACGTCTTGTCGAAGCAGAGATCGTGTTCCCCTTATTCCGGGATTCCCATCAATACAGATGTGGGTAACCCAACCGCGCCATTGATTGCGGCGCTTGGGAGATAAGCGAGTTTTACCAGGCTAGTGGGGACGCATAGTTTTGTCCGCCCATATATAGGCGTTACAACACTCCACCACTACGAGAGGATCTCGTCCCGAGATCTAGAATGGCACCGGAGGGAAAAGGAAGAGGAGAGGTAAAACAAAGTTGCTTCTTTGACGAACGAGTGAAACCATGAACCTTGAGAGGTTGAGCAATATAAAAGAAAGAGTACAATAGAGATGAGCGAGATTGCAAACAATCCGTTAGAGAAGAGGAACAAGGAACATTACGAGAATTTGAAGGTTGCGAAGACATGAATCAAGAGTTTCACGATGGAAAAGAATATGACCACCTCGGTATAATGAGATAGCCAAGGAACAAGAATGACAGAATTTGGACAGCACTCCGGTAGAAAAGAGAAGAAAACTTGATAAGATGAAAAGAAATTGAAGAGATGACCCAACACTCCGGTTAAATGGGTAAGCACGAAAAGAATACGACCCTCACAATCGATGATGATGAGTGAAGAGAGCAACATCATAATGCCTCCGTAAGAGAGAATAGAAGATAGATCATAGGAATAAAGGGACGGAGAAGAAAATGACAACTTCTGCCACAAGTGAACTTGGAAAGCACCCTTGCAAAGAAGAATCGAACGGAGTTGTTGGAAAATCAACAACGAGAAGCACAAGCTTGTTGTGGGCTTATGGCAAACATCTGAAAATGATGAGGTGACAACCGGCCACTAATGCAAACCATTGATTTGATTGAGAGCACCAAAGAGATGAAAAGCTGCTTTCACCAAGAGGATAGGAGATAACTTGGATCATTGATAAGCACCAAAATAGCAACATTCCTTAGGGAAGGCTTTAGGTGAAATCTATAGCAAGATAACTCCAAAGAAGAGATTTGTGGATTTAAAATACCTCATTCTTGACAACATGGGAATCATGAAACACGAAGAGGAATTATCAAGAATGACATATCACCATCTCAAAAGATAAGGTAGAAAGAATTGCACTTTGGAATGCAAGATGAAGAATGCTTGAACTCCTCAAAACAAAACATGTGTTGCGCACCATGTTTATTTTTGAGTATAGCTTGGCGGATCATAACTTCGAGAGAAAACTTGATGAACAAATGAAGACTGAAAAGAATCCTTGATGAAGCACCATGTAGAGCCTCCATGAAGAACTCCGGTAAGAAAAGGATGAACATCTTAGAACCGAGAATTTATTCATCATGAACAAACTCCGAAAGAAGGAATTAATCACTTGGATGAAACAAGAACAAGAATTATGTTATGCTTATGCTTCACCAATTTAAATTGATGACAAGCAACGGATTTGGCATACTACTTATTCTTGTAGAAAGGATTAAAAGAGATATATCAAAACTTGAGAAGGTCTTCAACGAACCACCGGTAGGATTCGGAAAGAACGAATTAATTAATATGATAACAACCGAAGAGGAATGTTGAAAGAACCACCGTAAGAATTGAAAATGATCGAAGTAAATGCACAAATTCACCTGGAAGAATTTGAAAAACGAATGAAGATATTTGAGGAGATTTAGATACAAATGAACGAATAGATCACTAGCTGATTAGAGAATACTTGAATGATGCACCGGTATGATTTGGAGAACGAGAGCTGAAAGCTTGAATGAATAATACTGAGATGATGGGCTTCAAAGAATGAAACTGAAAAGACTCCTAAAATGCTCCGGATGGGTGAAAAAGATTCTCACAATCGAAAACAATTATGAGAGGATGGCAACAAGCTAGCACCATGAATCTTGAAGAGAATAGAGCAAGATTAAAGAGAAACTCTTCTTCGGTCTTCAAATGATGAGAATGACAACAAGAAACACCACCAAGAATTATTGAGGCACACCGGAAGAATCAAAAGCGAAGAGGTTGAGCCAACTATGAAAATAATTTGAAGATCTTGGAGAAAAGCATTTGACTGATGATAACTCATTCTTACGTCAAACTTGGAGAAGAATTTAGGATAGCTCGGGAAAATAGAAGAGTCGGGTAAGATCACGGAAAAAGACACGTGGGTTAGGGCCCACTCAAAAGAACACCGTTGAAAAGATTTAAAAGAGATGTTGCACCGGTTGAATTAAATGACTTGAATGAGATACCAATCTCGAAAGAGCTTGAACGAATGCAGAGTGGAAACACGAATCTTCGAGATATCTTGAGCACTCCGGAATAACAAATGGTGAGAAGTAGAATGATAATGAGGTGCACCGGTATGAGAAGACATTGAAAACGAGGAAAGGAATATGATGAATATCGAAAACTTGAATAGGATCCACCGGAGAAGAAACAACAATGAAGGATGATGAACTTGAAGCTGTTGAGCATCTTCATGGGAAAACACCGGATAAGAACATTGATTGAAAAGAATGAAGAGACTTCACATAAATAAATGGATACTTGATTAAGAAATCTGTGTCCTTGAAGAAAAAAAAGTGGGGGCGGAAAACAAAATCAACTTGGGACGGATGAAACAAACACCGTTGAGAAAACTTAGAATTGATCTTGCGGATGGGGAGAATGATCGGATCCTCTTGAAGAGAAGCACACCGGTTGGGAAAAGAATTAACATGACAACCTCAATGATCAAAAGGATTAGTATTCACATAGCAATATGAGAACACCGTTTAGGAAAGGTATGGATTCAACATTTGACATTGAAGCAACTCGAATACCACAAATAAAACAAAAAAAAGGATTTGGCTTGCAGAATAAGCCGGAACAAACATATGATAGAGATTTCGTCCGAAGTTTTCGTGGTGGGGCCTACGGGCTCAATCAGACAAAGACCATCATGTACAAGGCGGTGCACATGACATCTGAAGCGTCCCAGTCGGCATAGCCAAGGACTCTTTAAGACACAACGAGACCATCAAAACCAACCGTGAATAGGCGGACCACTAGGCGTCGAACCCCAATTTCATATCATACATCTGTTGGAAAGATATTCTAAGAGCTACTTGAATTCCCACCTATGAAACTCCCAAACTTTACGGTTATGCAATCTGGTGTTGGGGATACAGGGGAGCAATAATATCTCACACAAACTAACAATCCCTACATCCATTTGTATCCATCCGTCAACACATAACCAAGAAACCTTCGAAATCGTCTACCTCAACCTTGAAAAGCATCCATTATACGAGTCATGGCAATACTCCCGTACTCACCTCGATCTTTGGGTTAGCGGGTTATCTCACCAACAACTGCATAAAAGAGATTTTCGATGTCGGCGTACTAAACTCGGGTATTCGAGAATCTGCAGCGATAAAATTATGGCGACAACACCTCGGAGCTCAACTCCGGGACACCGCCACAACCCCTAAATGTCGGGAGGCACCAAGAACAATGTTCTCGTCATAAGAATATCGGAACGATTCCAAGATACCCGCGTGATCCTAAAAAAATTTTTTAGTGAAATTTAAGAAGAGAAGAGTCAAAACTCTACGTCAGAATACCTCACCAGAAGGTCGAAGGGACTGGGGAGTAAAAAGAATTCCTAAACTCTCCGATATATATAATCCTAAATGACTCAAAACACTTTTCTAGACATAACTCGGCCACTAAAAACGATCAAGCAGTGGGGGCTCCTAAGGTCGGGGATGGCTCTGATTACCAACTTGTAACGCCCTCGATGCGGCTATATCTCCCACGTGTCGAAGCACGACTTAGAGGCATAACCGCATTGAAAGCAATGTCGCAAGTGAGGTAATCTTCACACAACCCATGTAATACATAAGGGAAAGAGATACATAGTTGGCTTACAATCGCCACTTCACACAATTACATGAATAAAACATTACATCATCCAGATACAATCAAGGTCCGACTACGGAACCAAAATAAAAGAAGAACCCCAAATCGACGAAGGTCCCGATCGACCCCAACCGGGCTCCACTCTTGATCAACTAGAGCGAAACAACACAAAGGGCAAGATCTTCATCGAGCTCCTCCTTGAGCTTGATTGCGTCACCGCTTTCGGTAACATAGGCACCGCAAACTGGTTTTGGAAGTATCTGGTGAGCCACGGGGACTCGGCAATCTCGCACCATGAGATCAAGACTATTTAAGCTTATAGGTAAGGTAAAGGCATGAGGTGGAGCTGCGACAGCGACTAGCATATATGGTGGCTAACATACGCAAATGAGGCGAGAAGAGAAGGCAAAGCACGGTCGATGAAAGTATGATCAAGAAGTGATCCTATAGCAACCTCGTCAAGCATAACTCCAACACAGTGTTCACTTCCGGACTCCGCGGAAAGAGACCATCACGGTTACACACGCTGTTGATGTATTTTAATTAAGGTCAACTTCGTCTTCTACAACCGGACGTTAACAAATTCCCATCTGCCACATAACCGCGGCACGGCTTTGAAAGTTCAAATCCTGCGGGGTGTCCCAACAGCCCATGACAAGCTCTCATGGTCAACGGAGGAATAGACCTCCACCCAAGACACTCCGATCGAGACTCGGTATCCCGATACAACAAGACATTTCGACGGGTAAAACTAAACCAGCAACACCGCCCGAATGTGCCGACAAATCCCGATAGGAGCTGCACATATCTCTTTCTCGTGGCACACTCGGATGAGACTAGCTACGAGTAAAACCAACCCTCAAGTTTCCCGAGGTGGCCCAGAGTAGTTCGGTTCGGACCAACACTCGAGGAGCACCGCCGGGGGTTAAAATAAAGATGACCCTTGAGTCTGCAGAACCCAAGGGAAAAAAAAGGGCTAGGTGAGGCAAATGGTAAAACCAAGGTTGGGCATTCTTTGGAGGAGCTTTACTTAAGGCGAATCGTCAAGGGTTCCCATTATAGCCCAACCGTAAGGAACATAAAATCCGGGAACATAACACCGATATGACGGAAACTAGGGCGGCAAGAGTGGAACAAAACACTGGCATAAGGCCGAGCCTTCCACCCTTTACCAAGTATATAGATGCATTAATTAAATAAGATATATTGTGATATCCCAACATAAACCCTGTCCACCATGGAGCAATCTTCAACTTCACCTGCAGCTAGCAACGCTATAAGAGGGGCTGAGCAAAGCGGTAACATAGCCAATCAACGGTTTGCTAGGAATGGTGTCAAAGGTTAGGGGTTCATGGCAATTTGGGAGGCTGACAAGCAAATGGTAGGCATCGCAGCATTGGCATAGCAAAAGAGCGAGCAAACTAGCAAGCAAAGATAGTAGTGATTTCGAGGGTATGATCATCTTGCCTGCAAGGTTCTCAGAGTTGTCGAAGGCTTGATCCTCGTAGGCGTTCTCAATAGGTTCCTCGTTCACGTACTCGTCTCCCGGCTCTACCCAAAACAAGAACACAAGCAACGGAACCACAATCAAACAAGGAACAATGCACAAGCAATATGATGAAATACATGACATGCTATGCGAGATGTGATATGCAATGCATATGTATGCTCCGGAAGGAAAATGATGAACAAGGCATCAACTCGGCAAACCAAGTATGCCACTGGAAAGATGAGATGATTTCGGGTGAAATCGATATAAAGATCACCGGAATCGGATGCACGGTTTGCAAATGACAAGCAAAACAAGAATGATGCAAAACTGCGTTTAACAGCCCGATGCTACTTAGCACGCAACAAGAAACTATGCTACAGCACCCCAACATAAAAGCAAAGCATATGGCAGCGAACTACAGGAGATGCTTAACAAAAGAGGAACACTGAGCTACGGCTAAATCACATCATAACATGTTCAAACAAGCATGGTGAAAGTGCTAAAAATATCAGGTTCACAGACTTAGTGAAAATACTTGCATGTCAGGAATTAACATCAGGAAGGCATGTTTAGAGCAAGCAAACAACATGCTACAGGAACTTATAATAGCAAAACAAGGCATGACATGATTCTACTCAAAGCATATATCAATAGTCCCTTACTGACCATAAGCCAAAAAGGACCTTAAGAAATGATGGCACCCATGTAAACATAGCAAGTTTTATTACAGATTTCAGACTTAGCAGAAAAACTGGGCATGGCAAAAACAGTTAACGAGTAGGCATGTTCGTGAGCTCGATGCACTCACTACAGAGCAATACATGGCATGACAAGGCAACCAACAGTAAGAAGGCATGATTATGAAGCTAGGAATGGGAAGAGCAAGGTCATACCATACACGGATCAACTACAACGACCTCGTGAAAATTGAATCTCATGCAAACAATCTGCCAGGAAACATTTTCAAGTAAAAGTAGAGCACGAAAATGACATGATAGACTACTCCATAAATACCAACAAAGGCATGGATGGATAGAGCACATCCATATGTTCAAAACACCCTTACTGATCATGCTCAAAAAGGCCATAGATCTCTCTGTAACAACATGAACATATGACATAAAAATAACAGCAGGACAAGACTTAGTGAAATCACTAAGTTCCTGAAATCAGCAACATCATCATCCCTACTTTGCATGCTTGTTCTAGTCAACACATAACTCACAAAAATACATGGCAAACACCCCTGGAAAGATGGCATGGCAATGTTCAACTCACATGTAGGACTCAAGTTCATAAGGTGCACACATAATTCATGGCAAAAATGACAAAAGAGCTCGAGCTGATAAGATTCTGAAACTAACGATCTGAAGCCATCTTCCAACAGCATTTCGGGCAACAAGATGAGCTCAAATGCAAATGATGCAATGGAATGAAATGATGTACTCGTCGAGACGAACAATTTGACATATTATACGCCCAAAACGGAGCTACGGATGCAGAGATGTGATGCGATGAAAATGCACGAAAATAATAGAATTCTGGGACTTAGTCAATTTCAGGAAAAAAAAAACAGGTGAGCGCTAGATAGCTAAAGTGCGACCGGGCGGGGGATAGGGCATCTCACCACGTGGGCTCGGCCCAGGAGAAAAGAAGAGGCAGGCGGCTTGGGGGAGCTGGGCATGGGGCTGGGCAGACCTTGGGCCCACGGGCCAGTCGTCGCTGATCGTCGTCGGGAGAGAGGCGCCGTGAGGACGAGCTCGGCGGCGGCGGCTGGCGCTGGCTGGCGGCGCGGGCGGGCGCCAGGCGGCGCCGGTGGAGGCAGCCGGCGGCGCCATGGATGCGAGGCTGTGGCGCTGGGTCAGCAGACTCCATGGCCGTATGGGCGGCGGCTCCTCCATGAGAAGTGGCGGCGGCGAGCCGAGGCCCGGCGAGTGTGGCGAAGGCAGCCCGTGTGGTGGCGAGGGAGAGGTTGCGCGGGCGAGTGGTGGTGGCGGCGACCGGGAAAGCGTCGGCGGCCGGCAGCAAGCAGCCAGCGCGGCGATGGGCTGGCGGGCCAAGCTGCGAGGCGAGAGCTTGTGCCGGACGCGTGGCAAGAGGCGATTAGGGCGGCGGTGGTGCTGACGTGCGGCACCCCATTGGCGGGGACGTGCGGACATGTCCGCGCGACCGGACGTGTCCGTGGCGCAGAGAAGAGGCTAGGGTTTGACCGCGAAAATGGAATGGGGGTGTATAAATAGGCATAGAGGAGCTAGGAGAGTCCAAATGAGGAGCGGTTTTGCCCCGCGATCGTGATCGAACGACCGAGAGCATGGAGGGAGTTTGGTGGGTTTTGGGCCACTTTGGAAGGGTGTTGGGCTGCAACTCAAAGAGGGCTTTGGGTTACCCGGTTAACCGTTGGAGTATCAAACGACCTCCAAATGACACGAACTTGACAGGCGGTCTACGGTGTTATACCAAGGCATGGCAAACCTCGGTCCATTCCGAGAAAGTTTAATACCCGCACAAGAGAAGAGAGAGAGGGAGACGGGAGGGCATAGGAGCGCCGGATTGCAAAACGGACAACGGGGAAAAGGCTCGGATGCATGAGACGAACATGTATGCAAAATGAAATGCACATGATGACATGATAAAATGCAAATGATGACATGGCAAAATGCAACACGCAAGCAAACGACATGGCAAGGACGGCGAATAAGCGGCGACACACTGGCGCGACGGATCCGGGCGTTCTGAGGCCTCTCCCGGTGGGGAGAGAAGAAGAGGAAGGCCTCCCCAACGAGGGAGGCGAAGGGTCAAGAAGGAAGGACCCTTCCCGGACTATTCATGACATCGGCGACGGCGACGGCGAGTGGCCCTCAAGGCCAAGCCCACAACAAGATCGTAAGTATCCGGACTCTGGATGATTTATAATTTTTCTTTTTGTCGCATGGTGTCTTTCTAATGCCGCATACAACCTCAGTAGTCCGCCCAAGGACGATCTTCCCGCTTCGTCGGCGGGTCCTTGGGCACGTCGAATATGGATTCTCTTCCACCGCCTCCACCCCGTGATCTTGACGACGCCGAGGTGGGATCCGGGAAGGACCCACCAGAGGAGGAGGCCCCGGAGGTGCCACAGGGCAACCTCCGGACTTCAGACGGACTCCGCACCGGAACTGCGGTGGTTCGGAGTCCGGCGGCGATCCTTCGTAAGAAGGGCAAGAATGTGACGCCAGACAGCCTCCGTCCAACCGGGGCGCGGATAACTTTCTTTGAGGCGCTCAGCGGCGCTTCCATCAAAGAGGAACACCGCCTTGTCATGAGTGCGGTGATTGAAAAGGTTCACTCGCCAAGAGCGGGCTGACCGAACTGCAGCAGACCTTCTAACGAGCTTTGAGGTAAGAATTTTAAGATATGTAATATAATACCGCATAGACAGTAGCCCTCGATGCTCGGTTCGGTGTTCGGAAACAAAAGCGGACCGAGGATCTAAAAGATATCTGTGGAGTCTTTAAAAAATATGTCCATATGGGAATGCAGGCGCTTGCCGACTGCTGACACATGCCCGATCTGCGGAGGTCAATACCTTGAAGCGAGCCTCGAGCGGTCCGATAGCGAGCTCGGCCGTGCCAAGAAGCTCGAGGACAAGGAAGGTGAGTAACACCGTATTAAAGTTGTACCTTCTGAAAAAGGATTTGGTTGCAAGAGAAATAACAAGGATAACATGGGTACTCGGGGCCACGAGCGAGGTGGCAACCTGAAGGAGGCGTGTCCGCGACCGACACAATGCGCCACTGAACGAGCCGAGCGAGAGAAGCAGGAGGCGCGGGTGGCGGAGGTACAGCAAGAGCTCTAGGCTCTCGTGGAAAAGCACGAGAGTTTGGAGCGTGACTCAAAGACTCGAGATTCTGAGCTTGCGTCGGCTCTTGAGAGTGCCAAAGCCGCTAAGGATGATGCCCACAAGGCCCTCCAAGAAATCGAGGATTTGAAGAAAATAGCGGCGGGTAAGGCATTCTTCATGCAAAGCAAGCATGTTAAAGTGAATTACCTGTTACTTACCCGAATTCGGAGCTCTCCAGGAGCGATCGCGGATCTGCCCATGCAGTGTCCGATCTTGCCGCTTTCTCTGAGCCGAGGAGGGAGCTCGACGGAGAAGGTATTCTGTCTCGGATCTTTGAGGCGGACATCCGTGCTTATAGCGACCAGTCAGTAGCAGCTGGTCGAGCTCCTACAGGTGGCGAACAGGCCATGAAGGGCCTTATAGTTCGGCTATGGCCCAAGGAGGCCATGCACAGGAGCTACTTGGCTGGTCGCGGCTGGTGGACGCGTGTCCACAGGTGGAAGTCGTCAAGCACTCCGCCTACTTGAAGGTGCCTGTCGGGCCCTTGCCCGTGCTAAAGTGCACTGAGGGCGGGATGGATCTTGAAGCTTGTGAGACACGCCACCGCCGGCAAGGAGTATCGCACACCGAGATGTATTATAAGGGTGTCTGAAGGGTGCCCGCATTATTGCGGTGAGTGCTCCAAAGATGTAATATTTGAGTAGACTCGCATTTTGTTATCTGTCTTGAAAAACTTTGTTTGTATCGCTAAGCAACGCTTATTGATTTAAAATATTACCTTCATGCGGCCGTTTATCAAATCGAGAGATGGCAAGTCGTCGGCTTCAAATTTCCCATGCCACGAGTCTTTGGGGTGTTCGGGATAAACTTGGCGCTCTTGTTCCCATTTTGGGTCCATCTAGGAGGCACTCAACACAACGAACAAGGCAACCGGACTTATAGTGCTTGAACACTCTCACTTAGCCATAGAATTCTATAATTTTAAATTTGGTGAAGCCCCTATTGTTCGGAAGGCGAATTGGGCGCTATCACGCTGGGCGGACAAAGCCGGTTCCTCGCTCTAAGCGGCATAAGTCTTTAGGGACTCGAAAAAACCTCTCGAACAGCGACCGGCTCTCGTTTCATCATGACGGTCAGTTTTAGCTTTCTCCACTGAGGCGCTCGCCCAGCTCAACTGGGGCGCAATCGTAGTGGTTCTCCCAGCGCTACTTTAGCCGATAAAATGGAACGTAAGGTACCAAAACATGGGAGCCGGGCAAACCCAACTATTGACCCAAGACATGATTCGGAGCCGATGCATATAATGCTATAAGTTCGGGGTGCCGCACTTGTGAAAGTGTTTGGACTTATCACACCATAATGTGGGGAACTTAAGCCCCTGGTGTATTTAGCCGTACCAAAGTGTACGGATGCAACATGTCATAAATGAACATATCTATAAGAAAGGAATGCAATTATAAGCAAAAAAGCGATGCATTGTTTATTTAAGAAATCTGCCATGAATGCGAGCGATACAAATAGTGCGGTAAGCAAGGGATGGGACTATTAAACATGTCCCCTCCGAGGGTAGGCTGCGGAATGGTGTATAAAACAAATTTAATGCTCGTAATGGAGACCACCTGGATACTTGTCGTAGCCTTTCTCCTTCCCTGGCTGTTGCATCGTGAGTTCGGCAGTCTCATCACGGACAGGGGCCTCCGTGAGCGGAGTCTGTGGGTAAGAAAAAGAAAAAGGAAAAAAGAATGACACACTTGGGAGCCCGTGGTATGGTTAAGCCGCATTACGGGCTGTCGTGGTCGTGCCCTCCCCTATGCCCATGGTATCTCCAGGCGTAATGATGTACGCGAAGGACCAGTCTTGCCATTTTGCGAGGGTTGGGGTTGGGGCCGCATTACTCTGCGATGCTCGGGCGTGCTAGGTGGTCTTGTTGTAGGTTACTCCGGGCGTGTTTAGCCGTGTCCGGTCGCTAACGGCGGACTCGAGAATTGCCTTAAGAGGTTGCATCTTTGTTTCCGCGCGAGAGCATTGTATGTTCCTCCGTTCGGAGAGAGCGTTGATGTTTCCGTTGACCGTGAGGACTCCTCGAGGGCTGGCATCTTGAGCTTGAGGTATGCGTGGTGCGGCACGCGTTGAACTTTGCAAACGCGTCCGTCCGAAAGCGAGCATGATAGCCGCCGTGGAGCGGAACTATGTCGAAGATTAACTCCTCGCCGGAAGTTATCCGGGATCCGAAGACCACTTCGATGTAATCGAGCTGTACAATTGGCCTCTACACGGTATGGCGCCTTTGAAGGTCGTCTTTGTGGGTTTAATCCTTGAGGGTCTATGCCCATCTTGCACATCTGTATCTGATATAAAGCAGGTTCAGTTGCTTGCCGCCGTCCATCGGGACTACGGTGAGGTGAAATCCATCGACGATTGGGTCTAAAACCAATGCGGCGAATCCGCCGTGGCGGATCTTGATGGGTGGTCCTTCGATCAAAAGTGATCGGGCGGGAGGACCATGGGTTGAACTTGGGCGGCTGGCTCCATCGTGTATCGTCCACGAGTGCACGCTTCCGCTCCCTCTTGGGTATGTGGGTTGCGTATATCATGTTCACCGTCCGCACTTGTGGGGAAACCCTTCATCCTCTATTGTTCGGGCGGTCGGGTCTCTTCCTCGTCATCGCTATGCAGCCCTTGTCATTGTTTTCGCAATTAACTTGCCTACCGCTTGAATACCCAACAATCCTGTTGGTGCGATTAGTCGGCTTTTGAAGTGCCGTGTATCGCACGAGCGGTCGAGTATTTGGTCCAAATTGGACGGACCCGGAGTAGTTCTTTTGAATGGCTTTTTCCGCTGACCGGGTTTGGAGCCTCTGAATCCGGCATTGACTGTCGTATCCTCGGTATTGTCACCGTTAATGCGGCGTTTGTGCTTGTTGCGACACGACCTGCCGTTGCGGTCCTTGGTATCCGGACCGCGAATTTTTCTTTGAGGTTGTTCTTTGCGGGCTAGCCACCGTCCTCTCCAGCAGAAGCGGGTCATGAGTGATGTGAGGGCTGCCATGGATTTCGGCTTTTCTGTCCCAGTCTTTGGGCAAGCCACTCATCGCGGATGTTATGTTTGAAGGCGCGAGGGCCTCCGCATCCGGACGGTCGGCGATTTGATTTTCTTAGTTAAGAACCGTGTCGAGATTGTCGGCCGATTCGTCTGGCTGCTGAAATATATTGCTTAGGTCGTCAGCGTCTGGTGGTCGCACATACGTGCCCTGGAAGTTATCAAGGAATGCGGCTTCCAGGTCTTCCCAACACCCAATTGATTCTGCTGGCAAGAGTGGATCTACCACGAGATCAAGGAGGCTAAACCCTAGAAGCTAGCATATGGTATGATTGTTGTTGTCTCCTATGGACTAAAACCCTCCGGTTTATATAGACACTGGAGAGGGATAGGGTTACACAGAGTCGGTTACAATGGTAGGAGATCTACATATCCATATCGCCAAGCTTGCCTTCCACGCCAAGGAAAGTCCCATCCGGACACGGGACAAAGTCTTCAATCTTGTATTTCATAGTCTTGGAGTCCGGCCGAGGATGATAGTTCGGCTATCCGGACACCCCCTAGTCCGGGACTCCCTCACCCCCCCCTCTAGACACCTCTTCTCGATCCTTTCACACTTCCACCATACATTTTCTCAGAGAGAACGACCTACTCATGTGTTGAGATCAAGACATTCCAATCCTACCACAAGAATCTTGATTTCTAGCCTTTCCCAAGTTGCTTTCCACTCAAATCATCTTCCCACCATAGCCAAATCTGAGAGAGAGAGTTGAGTGTTGGGGAGACTATCATTTGAAGCACAAGAGCAAGGAGTTCATCATCAACACACCGTCTATTACCTTTTGGAGAGTGGTGTCTCCTAGATTGGTTAGGTGTCGCTTGGGGGCCTCCGTCAAGATGTGGAGTTGAACCAAGAAGTTTGTAAGGGAAAGGAGATCGCCTACTTCGTGAAGATCTATCGGAGTGAGGCAAGTCCTTCATGGGCGATGGCCATGGTGGGATAGACAAGGTTGCTTCTTAATGGACCCTTTGTGGGTGGAGCCCTCCATGGACTCGCGCAGCCATTACCCTTCGTTGGTTGAAGTCTCCATGAACGTGGACGTACGATAGCACCACCTATCGGAACCACGCCAAAAATCTCTGTGTCTCCATTGCGTTTGCAAACTCCAATCCCATCCCTTTACTTTCTTGCAACTTGCATGCTTTACTCTTTTCGCTGCATATACTCTTGTCATGCTTGCTTGAAATGTATTGTGGGTGCTTTACCATGTGCTAAACTCAACCTTAACTTGAAGAAATTATAAACTGCCACTTTTGCTTGTTAATCACCCCCCCCCCTCTAGACCCCTCTTCTCGATCCCTTTCAGATCCGGCCATGCTGATGAAAGAGTGCAAAATCCAGAGATCTTGTAAAGCCACAACCTTGAGTATGATGGTGCAAGCTTTGACATGGCCCATATACTGTCCCTGCCAAGCAGAAGGGCAGTTCTTCTACTCCGAGTGCATACATGCTATGCTACCAAGCATCCCTGGGAAGCCCCTGCTAGCATTCTTGCCAACAAGCGGGCTGTATCTTCAGCATTTGGCTCTCTCAAGTACTCATGCCAAACACCGCAACCGCAACCTTGCAGAACTTGCACATGGAGTCTAGGCACATAGACTCGCTCATACGGACGTACTCATCAATGAGATCACCGAAAACTTTGTATGCAAGCATCCAGATAGCTGCAATGCATTTTTTATAAGAGGAGAAGCCAATCTTTCCAAGGGGATCCTCCTTGCACTCGAAATACTTATCGTATCTGGCCACCCCCTCCCAAATACGGTTGAAAACATGCCTAGCCATACGAAAACGGCGCCGAAATTGGTGATGTTTGAAGTGTGGGTTGGGTACCTCGAAGTAGTCCTTTCAAAGAAGAAAATAGCCACTCCCTCGGTTGCGATTCAACGCCGGAGTGTGCCCCGATGTCGAGCCCTGGAACAACGGCCGCTGCCTACTAAGGTGGTCATGGACGACCAACACAACATCCACCATCTCCTCATCGTTGGATGAAGAATCATCCGAGTTGCAAAGAAAATTGTGGAAAAAGAACTCATCGGCGAAGTCCATTTGTACCTTGTGGGCAAACCGTCGAACAATTTGCGGGCGTCATCGAAGAAGCACGCCACGAAGAGACACGCGCCTCGACTGGACGGTAGGCGGCTGGCGGCGGCCAACAAGCGTGGTGGTGCCGAACAAGCGTGCTGCGTTGTCGAAGGAGTCAGCTGGTAGCCTGGTAGCGAAGATGGTGCTTTCATGGCGACGTCGGCGAAGAAGCTGTGGTGGCCTGGCGGCGACGACATGGGAAGGTGACGTACTGCGGGGGGAGTATGTGGGTGCAGACTACTGGCGAGGGCACCGGAACTGGGTAGCGGCGGCGACGAGGTGGGTGGCAAGGGGCATGCTATCGATGGGAGGAAGAAAATGACCATTGTGCCACCGACAAGCGGGCCTAAGGGAGGAGTAGGTGGGTGTTGCCCGCGTCCGCCTCGTGTCCGTACCGACGGAAATGAGGCCCAAACTTAGGCCAGGAATGGATCGCTCCGTGAACGAAAAGCGGACGCTCGTCCGTTTAGATCAGCCTGTTGCATCGATTTTTATGTCTTTTTTAACCCAAACATTATACGCGCTGCGGACGAAATGGATCGGCTAGTTGGATTTGCTCTTAACACTCTTTGGGATTGCGATTGGATGAACTCAGGAAAAGAAAAGGACTGGGCTCCGGAAGTCGTGGTCTCTCTCGTGCTCCACTTGGCTTCCTCCCATCCCAATCTCAAATCACTCATCGCGAAAGTGGAATCGAAGAGTACCGGAGCGCCTGCTCGTCCCCCAGTCCGCCCATTCCGGCGCCAGTCGCCACCTCAGCCGAATCCCCATTCTCCCATTTTCCCCGAGGCTAGATCCTGTTCCAGCGCATTAGGTGCCCGCTCTGTTTTTTTCTTTTTCCTAATGGGAAGCAGTAATCAAGAACCGGGGGTGAGCCTCCGGACGGATGGCTGGCTACAGAAGCCTATGGATAGCCTCATGCAGATCCCGGATAAGATTCAAAACTCTCTCAAGGTAGGTTGCTTCTTGATCAGGTGAAAAATTCCTTTTATTTTCGATCGAGGGGGTCGAAATTGGTTGCGCAGATGTAAACTGACCTGTTTGGAGCTTGTGACAGCTACATTTTGGGCGTTTCTTGAAGACGGATGGTGTTAGCGGTGGCGGTATCAAGGCACAAATGCCATCAGAAAAGGTGAGGGTATCATATACCGCTGCTGCTGCTTCAGAGGATAGCTTGGACCGGCAGCTCCAGGCTTGGAGGGACAATCCTAGTTGGACTGATCAGCCTCCAGAAATCAAGGTACTACTGATAGATGCCGTGGATCACTAGGCTAGATTAGATCGGTGGTTTGCAGTGGTTTACCTTAAAGATAGGTGCGATGAGCTGCCGCCAGTGGCCATGGTGGAGGGGCAACGGCGTGAGCGCGAGTGTGTGAGTGGCGGTGGTGGAGTGGCTGGTGGAGCTTCCCGTCGCTTCAGTGCTTCCCTCTGGATCGGATTAGGGTTAGGAGTGGAGAACAGTGGCGGCGACGAACCTCGTACCTTGTGCCCCTGGTCCCCACCTCCTCTTTATAGCACTGCGCGACAGGGGCCCACCAGCCTTGCTTGGGCTGGACGCCCCCGATCAGGGCGTGGGTCAAGGGCCCAATGGGCCGGTGGGCCCATTGGTGGAGAGATCAACCTAACATTCTCCCCCTTGATCTCATCATTATACTTTTAACTTTATACTTTGAAATAACTCTTTTCAAAGTACTCGTTCCATCACAGATTTGCATGTAGAGCATGTCTCATCATCATGGTTCATTCCCGATAGAATCAACACCTACAACACACTCTTCTGTTTTGAAACAGATTCTTTAACCTTGGGCCTTTTTATTGTCCGGAAATCTTAGACTATACCATAAAACCCATGTTGACTGTGTGTTCTCCGAACACACTGGGCGGCAAGTCTTTAATAAGCAGATCTGCAAACACTTGTCTGTTGCTTTTATACTTCAAGCATTTCTACATAATTCCGGACTTTTTCCTTTACAACGCATAACTCTGTGTCAGTGTGTTTGGCGTCAACACTTGACTCGTTGTCATAGGAGGGAAAAACTTAAAATGATTATCGCTGTTGTCAACCATTATCAACTCCGGGTACAGGCATACTTAACCATTTTGCCTGTCCCTCAGCCTCATATCAAGCTATAACATATTTTGCGTCGCATTGATGGTAATTATTTCATTCTTTGGAGCTTTTCCACACCAAAACTCCAAGTGTGAAAATTAGCGACAATTGTGGATTTCGCTATACATTTCACAACTCCTGTCTTTGTACTCACAATCTTTTGAGAGCACTTATTTCTTTCAGCATGAGGCCGATATCTTTGAGTTCATTCCAATGATCTATATATGGACTGGACATTGCCAAAACAACCCAGATACGTGAACTATGTCATGGTAATATATTGAGCTTCAACAGCTGAAGCATCTGGCACCATATCCATTTTCAATCTTTTCTTATCAACTTTTGGAACACCATAATTTCCAGTTCCATTACCCTTGACTATAAGAACGTGCGTAGGCTTTCTCGCATGCATACTTTAGAAAACAACATGTGTGACTTGCAAAATAATCTGGGGGAGGTCCCTGTTTACTCATTCCTCCTTTATAGAGAAAACAACATGTGTTGTATAGGTCATACAACAACTATTCCCTCCGTCCGGAATTAGTTTAACACTCAAACGGATGTATCTACAAGGTACTACTCCCTCCCTCCGGAATTAGTTGAGTCCGGAATTAGTTGACGCTCAAACGAATGTATCTAAGCTCCGGACGGAGGGAGTATTTGATCACGAGTTGTGATACAAGGATTGCGATTGGGGATGCTTGTATTGTAGGTTAAAAGATGGCCTAATATTTTGGAAAATTAAACTGGACACAAGATTGAAATCTTTCTTCTTGCTGGAACATCTCTGAGTTTGATGTTCCAATAGGTCATTATCATTTCTAGATTAAATTATTTTGATATCCTTCTTTTTAGGAATTATATTTTGATATCCTAACCTTTTACAATATTAAATAATTACTTACAGGTGACTGTGCCACAAGGCTCTCTTTGCAATCTTAATCTAAAATTTAAGGCAGGATTGCCACCGGATGCAGTTTACAACATTATAATTGACCCGGAGAACAAAAGAGTGTTCAAAAATATCAAGGTGCGCACAGATATACTCTTACTTATTCAGAATGTCCAAGGTGGAACGGCGTTGTGATTGTCCAGGGAACTGTTCGATGCTTCATCCCTGTTCTTAATTTCTCAGTCGTTGACAAGTCACTCAGTCGTTGCTGTTTGTATGTCATTGTGCATATCAAAATAGTTCTGTGATGCAATCCCCTGAAAATTGAACATGTTCATTCATCATACATTTCTTAGGTGTCCATTAACTAACTTAAGACATGGTTAAGTGGTTGGCCCAGAACCTGTAATTGTACCGCCCAAGTTGTTGAATGACACAAACTGATATGTGATGTTTTTTATGAAGTTGTATGTCCTTTACAGTGTGTTCGGAGTACTTATATTGCGATCCTTGAATAGTACTATGAAAGAAATATGAGATGCCATGCAAGCATATATGTTGTTGATTCTTCATGATTTCCCAAATTTGGCTACTGCTGCCAGCTAAACGACCCAAAGAACTTCTAAAGAAGTAATTGTGTTATCTTAACCATGCACGACATATTGCTCTAATTTTCAGGAAGTAGTGTCAAGGAACGTGTTGCTTGATGAAGGATCGAGGCAGATAGTTGAAGTGGAACAGGCAGCGATATGGAAATTCCTTTGGTGGTCCGGCATCTTATCAGTCCATGTTTTTGTTGACCAGGACAGAAGAAATCACACTGTAATAACTTGAAACTTTCCCATAAACCTTTTAGCAACTTGTGCAATCTGTTTTCTGATACCATGATACATGATTTCGGGCTATAAACATTTTGCAGGTGAAGTTCAAACAAGGGCGAAGTGGTTTTATGAAGAAGTTTGAGGGTTGCTGGAAAATAGAGCCCCTGTTTGTTGACAAGGAAGCATGCCTTCCTCTTGATCCACACACGCTGGAAGAATATGATTCTTGTACTGCCGGCAGAGGAAGAGTTGGATCTGCCATTACCTTGGATCAGCTTATTGAGCCAGCTCTGTTGCCCCCGCAGCCCATCGCATGGTATGTGAGAGGGATTACCACAAGGACGACCGAGATGCTGGTAAATGACCTAATAGCGGAAACTGCTCGACTGCGAGGCCTGGCAAGCAATGGGGATGCCAACCAGTATACTGAAGAAAATTGTGATGTTAATGGAGGCGTTCTAACAGAAGAGTGTAATGATGTGAAGGAAAGATGGCGGCAGAGAAGAAAAGCTGGACGACATGTAAGTTCCCTTAGATTGACAAGACAATAAGGGCAGAATAAACTATTAAGCATGATCGATGTATAACCAAGTTAGTGTATATGTTTGCAGTTTTGTTGTTGATGGTGTAGCATTCCTCGAATTTTGGATTACTGATGATGATTATGGGTGAACATGTCTGAGACAGATGTTGAACGGTGTATAATTGTGTTGATGATGTTATAAATGAAATTCTTCTTCTACCAGAAGCTATCATTCCTTTGGTTCAGCTTGATATGCAGTTTGTTCTGAACTTTCTGGGCAGCTGAAGTTGCTTGATCTTCATGCCTGGCGTGCTTGGCATGCCTACTACATTTCTTTAAAATATGTTTTACACTAACAAATTTACAAATCAAAGTTTCATGAAAACCGAAGCTGACCAGATGAAGCAGATGCCAATCTCTGAACCTGGCAAAAACTTGTGGGTGAGTTCATCCATCCTTTCTCCAAATCTTCAAGGCAAGGAAAGCCTCCAATTCCTTTCTTTCCTACACATGCTCAAGGCAACGTCGCCCTATGAAACTACCACCCTACCACAGCTTTTGCATTCTATAGCCCACTGATCAACCGCGCGGCAGCCATGTCCGACCAACCACGGCCGCCGTCTATGCCGCCGCCCCAGCCGCAGCCGTTCCGGTTCTGGCTTCCTTACAGAAGCAATGTGGGGTCGTGGCGCCAGCAACCGCGGCCGCCAATGCCACTGCCGCCTCGACCTCGACCACCTGGTCCACCCCCACCAACTCCGGCGGAGCCCGCACCGCGAGCGCCGCCGGCACGCGCCGTGGAGGAGGATATCCCCATCCAGGCTGACTCGTCCGACGAGTCAGACACTATTGCTGTTGAAGCTTTAGACTCGCTGCGGCTACGAGGAGCCAGGCCGGCCATGGCTGACCTGGAGCTGACGCTCTCGAGGTCGCCGCCGCCCACGGGCCCAGAGCAGGGCACGAGCGGGGGTGGCGACCGTGCGAACGACGGCGCCAAGATCTCCATCTCCGGCTTCCCGAGGGCGCGCCTCTTCGACGGCGCCCGCGCGCCGTACCGGCGGGAGATCGAGGACGGCCTCAAGAGCCTGGCCGGCCGCGAGACGCCGGCGCCGAGCCCGCCGGACGTCGGCAACCAGGGGTACCGCGTCTTCACGCTGGCCGGTCACAACGTCGGCGCGAGCATGGTCCTCGGCAACGGCTCCAGCGGTGCGCCACTGCCAAGAAGCAATGAGCCGGAGGGGTCGGCGAGGCCGCCGTCGGTGGCCGCGAACGTGAACAGCAACGTGCAGGGCGTGAACAACTCGGCGATGGAGGAGAGCACGTGCAACTCCGGCGACCCCGGGGTGCGCGTGGACATCAAGAACGCGCACGAGGATCGTGTTGCGCTGGGGCAGGGCAAGGAGGAGCGGGAGGAGAAGCCAGAGGAACCGGTAAGAACACCGCCGCCGCAAGCAGCGAGTGGCGGCGAGGCGGCCCCGGCGCCGCCGAAGACGAGGCGGTGCCTTCGCGCGCTGATGATCGAGGAGCGGAAGCCGAAGCCGATATCCTGCCGGTTCCAGTGCGTGGCGGATCACGCGCCGAAGCCGGCGACGGCGAACGACCCCGGCGGTAATAAGAGCGCGGAGGAGGAAGGCGCGGAAGAGAGCACAAGGTGATTCGGAATTGGAAGCACTCGGTCTGTACTACGGTTTTTGTGCAAAAATACTCCTGTAAATCCAAACGACATTAGTGCTGACTTGGTAAAAAGGGGCCAGAAGCTGCTTCACTTTGCCACATACTGTGATCAGTTCCATGTGTACAGCCTCCAGCAGACTACATGTCTGGCTAAAATGAAATGTTACAAAAGAATAGTCATTGGGATATCCTCTTGCTGAGGCCAGAAAATGTAGCAGCAGAGAAATGGAGATAGCCTCTTGCCTTTCGGTCGCTCAAAAGGCATATCCAGGAATAAAACTGTTGGCAAGGGACAATTGCATTTTGTGCCGCCGTGAAGGCTACCAAAGCACCTCAGCAAGGATCCTTTGCGTACTGGACTGTAGCGTCTCTCTTGTGCTCCTATTCTAGACAAAATATAATTTGCGTGAGAAAGGATAAATAAGTAAACACACATTTTATTTGATGATGATATCACGAATGTACAAGTTTTATTTAAACACTTCACCAAACCACAACTTTACTTTCCGCAACATGGCTCTAAATTAGTGCATCCTGATCTTAGTAGCAGCACAAAATCAGACACTCGCATTGAACGAGCCTACCATGTAGGGTATAACATCAACCAATTCGAGTCACAAAGACTTCATAGTCTCCTACCCCTTGCCGACACTGACGCCGGTTCACCTGGTCTCTGGTGGCTCTTAGCCATGGAAGTGTGGCGGGTCTGGACCCCCGTTGGCGGGAGGGATCCCGTTTTTATTGTAGGTAGTTTTAGTGTCTTGGTTGAAGCGGTGAGCGGTGGACGCCATTCCATAGTTAGAATAATGTCCTTCCTGACTTATCCTTGCTTCGGTTATGCACCTTTGCATCGGCGAAGGGTGTGTATGGAGGTGTATCTATGGCAGATCATCTTGGATCCATTCGGAGTTCGTCTCCTGAGGATCTGTCTGAATTCGCTCGCCCCTCGTTTTTGTTTGTGCATTTGCAGGTATGGGCCTTTTGATCTACATTTCTCGTACGCCAACGACGGTTGTTGCTCTAGTTCTTTGGGATTTTAACATGATGATTTCTGACTATAATAAGATTTATCAGGCCCGACAAGGCAGGGGTGATGATTGTGGCGCGCCTTTGGTTTGCTGAAGTGATTTTAGTCACCACTAGGTGACCCATGGATCTAGTTGTAACTTTAGAACTGACAATGTATATTATTAATCGGTCAGATGACTTTTTCAAAAAGAAAAGAAAAAGACTTAGTAGTATGCATTTTGAAAGAGGGACTCCATAGTCCAGTTCGAACACACGGTACGACACAGTATCACTCAACAGAAGATCCAGGGCACCGGCCACTCTAAAACCAGACAGAGCACCACCGAAGTCTCAGCCTCTCCGAGAGGCCAAGCAGAAATGGCGGCTTCCTGCACGCTCACCGTCCCCGCCCCCTTCGCCGCCGCCTCCTCCTCATCCTCCAATTCAGCCCGTCGCTACAGGTACCAGCACCACGCGCAGTTCCTTCCCCGTACTTGTCTGCATTCGATTCCCCGCCCCGTTCTTGCAAGGACTGATCCCGTGGTGGTTCTTGTGGTTTTGCCGGGTGCGCGCAGGCGATTCGGAGTGGTTGCCATGGCGAGCGCGGGGCAGAAGGTGTATGCTTCCGGCGTGGCCGTCTCCGAGGGCAACGGCGGCCTGCCGAAGATCAGCCTCAAATCCCCGCACGGGAGGTAATTCCGAGTTTGGTTGACTTGGTGGGGGATTTTTCAGGAGTATGATGGCTTGTGTTGTTCTGTAGTTTAGTTAATGCAGCATGAGTAACATAATAAGTACTCGATCGGACATAAATAATTTGATAGCCACGGTGAAGATTAAAATCAAGAGTTGGAAAACAAACGGTTTGATATTGTAGTGGATGTTATGGCGGCAGTGCCACAAAGGGTTGATGGCTCGTTATTTAGAGTAAGGCAATACGGCACTATTATTTTGTTATGGTGCCAGCATGATACTGAAAGCTTTGAATTATAGTTCAATGGATCTCTGCAACCCTATCATGACTTCTGTTAGTTTCAACTCAGTTCATCACTAGAGTTTCTCTACTACCACAACAGAAATATAGTAGATGGGCTTCCTTTTTACCTATTTGCAACAGCTAATTTTGTACTCATTTTATGCATGAAGTGAGGCTGAGATTTATCTGTTTGGAGCATGCGTCACATCTTGGAAGGTTCCCAGTGGAAAGGACCTGCTCTTTGTCAGACCAGATGCCGTGTTCAATGGCCAGAAACCCATCAGGTCGGCCTCGAGACCGATTGGATAATCTAACGAGTTTAACTCACAGCTAACAATTTCCTTTTCTGAAATTAGCGGTGGAATTCCACATTGTTTCCCCCAGTTTGGCCCCGGTCCCATGCAGCAGGTTTGTGAAGCCATTTTTCAATCGCACCCCATACAGACAGGCATAGAAATCAATATTTGACAAGATTTCAGTCTTCGGTTCCATATAAGAATATTAATTAGCAAATTTATTGTTGATGGCAAACAAATATGTGAACCATGTCCAGTCCTAACTCAACTAATGCGTACTAGTTTAGACCAAAATGTTACCTGCACTCCTGTGGGTATCGTAAATTCCTGAACTTGTATAAAGAATGAGACATCCTAGCGGTTATATAGCTGTTGTGTGAGCAATCATTTACATAATGTTCATGCGCATCTTTCCATCAACTGTGAAAGAATTGAACATAACATTTTTATGCATCCTATTCTTTTGTGGTAATCAGGGAAAATTTCACTTTCTTGCAGCATGGATTCGCAAGGAATGTGAATTGGTCTATTACTGATTCAGAAGTCACAGAAGGAGATCCAACTGTAACTTTGGAACTAAAAGATGACTCGTACAGCCGTTCAATGTGGGATTTTAGTTTCCAAGCTTTATACAAGGTTAAGCCCTGTTGTAGTAGCATGTGCCTCCATGCACTCTATCTGTGAAATCATAAGCCTATTAATGCTATTCAGAAATTGGAACTGGAATTCCAGTCTTGCCCTGCTGCAGCATATGAAATTGTGCTTGTTTGATGTTCTGTAGGTTGTGCTGCACTCTACAAGCCTGTCAACGACCCTGAAAATAATAAATACAGACGACAAACCTTTCTCATTCACCTCAGCCCTCCACACTTATTTCAGTGTAAGTTGCAGCTTTCTGAACGGAGCCAAACTAACATTTGCTTGCTAAACTCTCTAGATTTTTGCTTTCACATTAAACACATCGAATGCTTTTGTACAGGCTTCCATTGCTGGTGTTTCAGTGAAAGGTCTCAAAGGTAGCAAGACTCTCAATAAGGATCCTGACCCTAAAAATCCTCTGGAGGGCAAAGAAGAAAGGTCAGTTTGACTGGTCTGCTAGTCCAATCTTAGTTACAGTATATCTTAGCATTACAAGTTTACAACACTGAAACTCCCAGGGTCCCACATTTTCCCCAAGAACTTTGCAAAAAAGTTAACCTCATCTGTGGAAAATAAGAATGCTAGCATGAAACACTAAGCATTTAGTGTCATTTCATCCTATGGTGTGCAGTTGTGCTACTGTTGCATCTCTTAAATTCTTTTCCTAATCTATTTAATTGACTTAGTTGTTGATAATCAAATATGCACTCATTGAGACAACATATCCTAGTGTAAGTTGCTGAGCATGAAGTAAATTTTTAGACATGCTTCTGAGCCGCTTCCTTTTGATGCAGGGACGAGGTGACCTTTCCAGGATTTGTGGACTGTGTTTACCTTGGCGCACCGAGTGAGCTTACCCTGGACAATGGATTGGGTGACAAAATTGTAATCTCAAACACAAAGTAGGTTTAATTGATCTGTAAAACAATGCATCCCTTTTCAACATCGCAAAGATCGCATGATCAAATTGTTGTTACTATTTGAAATGCAGCTGGTCAGATGCAGTGTTGTGGAATCCTCATTTGCAGATGGAGGCATGCTACAAAGACTTTGTTTGTGTTGAAAATGCAAAGGTATGAATAGAAGTTGATAAATGCGCATACTTTTTTCTTGTCTACTCTTCCATGTTCCTGAATGAATCATGGGAGAGGCACACCGGGTGATTGCACAATTTTGACTGATGGTATGACTGATTGCATCATGTAGATTGAAACAGTACAACTGGGTCCAAAAGAATCTTGGGTGGCAGAGCAGAAAATTGAACTTGTCTGAAGCTAATGGGTTGAGAACAGTACAGTGCGGCGAGTACGTTGTCAAAGGGCCCTTTTACGTGTCTGGCAGTGTAAACATGTGTCATTCCCCGGTGTACTTCAACTTATGCCCTCACATCAGATGTACATCTTATAACTATTTTATGTTTTATAAGTAAATAAGTAATTCAGTTCTTATTTCCCTTCTCTGTGGTGATCGGCTATCTTGTATGTTGTGCTCATAGTTGAATGAGACAGGGTTAACATTTTTCCATGTAAGATGTATCTAGCTCTAGACAATATATTCTGAATGTATTGTTGCTCTTTTTACGGTAGAGAAACAGGCAAGGGCTGCTCAAATTTGGGATAAATCAGTTTTATTCATAGTAATCTCCCTGATTCAAAGAAAAGTAATCACTTTTTTAACACCTGCTTATCAAGCACTGGTCAATTAACTACCTGGCATAGAAACGAGTCCCTGCAGTCAGAAGGAATAGGTGAGGTCAGCATCTTCATGAATATATGGAAATATATTTGGTCGTTGTATCCCCCCAGAGTCATTTCGAATATCCGTATATAGGTCGATTTAACTCAAAAGGCAATACCACAGATTCACACTTCACTAGGTTTTATAAATACATTCAGGACAAAATCAGTACAAAGCTGCCTCTTGGGACTGTTTAATGTCCAAAAATGTTCTAATAATAATGAAGCACAAATCACATCATGAAACCATATAGCTGTGCTTGTCTTTACTTGATGATTTCTGTGAGTTGGCTCTTGCTAGTATGCTAGAAACCGGGCTACCATATACATATGATCCCCAGACAAGGCATAAATTATTGAAAGTTCAGACATCATTAAGCATACATACTGTTGGCAAAAAACGAAATATTACATCCCAGCTCTAATCTAGCTTAACTTGAGAGCAATGGGCAGAGGAACAAGAGAAGGCAAACTAATTTACAAAGGGGAACTGCGACAAGGGTTTCATTCTCAGATTGGGATCAACCTACCAAAACCGGCAGAAGGGCACTAGTTCAATTTGTTTTTCGCCTAAAAAACCCAAGTAGCAGCACTAATTCAAAAGTTTGTATAGGGCGGGTTTCACGGGTCGATCCAAACCGTTTTTTAACACCTTTAGTTCAGGGCGTTCAGTCACTCAAGCCATAAACTCGTTTGGCTGAGTCAAGCGTGTTGGCAAGAAGCATTGCGATGGTGACTGGTCCCACTCCGCCTGGAACTGGAGTTATAGCAGAAGCCACATTCACTGCTTCTTCGAAGCAGACATCTCCGGTTAATCGATAGCCATAATCACTGGCTGGATCCTAGAAAAAAAAAGGTAAGAACTGGTTACAGCCAAGTAGGAAGAAAAATATGTATTACAAAGCCAAAACCAAAAAGACTGCAAAAGAAGCCTAGCCTAACAAAACCGAAACTAAGAGCATCTCCAACAGCCGCGCTATAAACGCACCGCGCGGAAAAAGTAGTGGTTTTAGCGCGTGCGCTACCGTTCCCGGCGCTCCAGCGGACGCGCGAAAACCGCGCGCGCGGCATATGTAATTCAGCGGGCGGGCGGAAACGCCATCGTGCGCCGCTTATTTGCTGCGCCCGCTCCCGCGCGCTGGACTCTCGAGCGCTCGCGCACAACTCCACCTACCCATCCAGCCGCGCCGGCGCCGCCGCCCGCGCCACCCCATTTTTCCGGCGACCGTTCCGGCGCTTCCCGATCTCTTTCACATGTGACAAGCCACATGCAGCGATCTCCGACGAACAGCGCCCGGCCGCCCACCGCCGCTTGGCGCCCGCAAGGTGTTCGACAAAAGGCCCGCAAGGTATGTATTGCTTCCAACTTCCACATTTTTGCATGAAATTTGGTGCATGTTGTTTATAGCCTAGTTTTGAACATTTTAGATGAGTTCGTCATATGATTCTTCCGAAGAAGAATTTGATATGGAAGAGGAGGAGGATCTTGCAATGATCCTAGCTATGCACATCAATAAAAAACCGAAGCACGGTGGTTCGGTTATGGGTCGGCAGAAAATTTGGAGGGATAGGATTGATGCCCACAACAGATTGATGAGGCACTATTTTGTGGAGAATCCCACATACCCCGAGTCGTACTTTGGTCGCCAATTTAGGATGAGCACCGACTTGTTCAGGCGCATTGCAGAGAAACTAGCATGACCGGTTTTT